>CM067224.1:40282928-40724418 GCA_034190945.1 Octodonta nipae | reverse complement strand
GATCGCAAGTCAGTTAGTGGAGCGAAGAGCTTATATGTAAAATTGTTGTTGTGATATTTGGAATCAGCTGTTGTATATATTCGATGTAAATAAAGGTTCTAGAAAAGTGAAAGAGAATATTAGTTTTATAATTTTAAATTGAACCCACGGACTATATAACAAATTTGGTGATCAGAAAAAAAAAGACAAAATAGTAAACAGGTTACGGAGGGACTAGATGAAAAAATAACCCAGATTCTGGAAAAACGTGACAAGAAGGAGAAACAACATCATGAAGAAATCCAGCATAGGTTAGTGAAATCTTTTGATGAAAAAACAACAAATCTTGTTTCCACGATGGAAGAAAAACAACACATTTAATTGAAGAATTATTCTCGAAATTTGAATTAAGCAGACAAAATGATTTTAAAATGTTTGAAGAAAAACAAGAACAAGTTGAATTAACCAGAAAAAATGAATCTGAAATATTAGAAGAAAAACGACAACCGCAATTTGAACAATTAATGCAAATAATATCACAAGTTAATGAAACAGTTAATGAAAGAATGCAAATAGTAGAATCAGATATAAAAGATAAACGACGACATGAAGATCCTAAAAAATAATGTGGAAGCCCTTGAAACCAAAGCAATGACATCGGTTCCATACAGAGCCAGGTGAAATTTGAAATCAGTCTATTCAAAGTACAAAGTAGAAACAGAAATTAAAAAATTGCAACAGGATTTAGCAGAGAGGGAAATACCATCAGCACCGTGAGTACCAAAGGTTCCTTTAGTAAACCGCCCAATTTGATGGCAGTTCATCTTGGCCATGTATAAACGGAAATTTGAGGCCGTAGCTACAGCTAATGGATGGGAAAATCAAGAAAAATCCACTCTCTGGTAATTTAAGAAGTCCGGCCCTAGAACTCCTCCAAAGCATTCCAGTCGATGAACAAGGCAATTTCGACAAGATCATCGCCATTCTAGACGAATGATACGACAATCAATCCTAGAGCCAGGTACACCAAGTCCAACTGAGTGGAAAAACGCAAAAATCCGTTGAAAGCCTCCAAGAATTCGAAGCAGAAATTAGACGGTTAGTTCACTTGTCCTATCCAGACCTGCCAGAGGAAACGAAAGATCAGTTGGCCACACAGAGTTCCATAAACCGCATCAGAGATGTGGAAGTACAAAGAAATTTAAGACTGAGTGGCGTAAAGAAAAGTAATGAAGCTCTACTTCGGGCTTTGGAAGTAGAGGCCGTCATGAACATGTCCAAGCCGAGGGTCCGAGCAGTTTCCTTTAACCAGAAAGAGTCAGAGTCACCATTTCAAGCGCTGCTGGCTGGTCTGAACAAGTTATTAGAACGGTCACAAAGAACTGGCACCAGAGGAGCATGTTTCCGCTGTGGACGGACAGGATATTCCCAACGTGATTGTCGAGTCAGGCCACCTGAACGATCACCGACCAGGGGTAACCAACAGAACAGCCACATGTCCAGGTACCGTCAGCCAGTCAGCATAAGGGGGCTGACTAACCGTCCACCAGCCCCAAAACGTTATCCATTCGGGGATTTCGCCGAGATAGCGACCATCAATGGGCGAGCAGTTACCGGCGCCGCTGTGTCCATTGCCAAATCAAGGTTTTGAGAGCGTCAGAAATTCGGCCAGTTACCAAAACATCCAGCTCAGAACAGACACCGGCGAGTCCATGTCAATACAGGGTGACGCAGATGTCGTGCTACAGATAGGGGACAACATGATCCGGCATAGGGTCCTAGTAGCGAATATAGAAGACGATTTTATACTGGGAATGGACCTAATTAGCCAGCATGGATTTATGTTCGACCCGAGATCTGATGTTCTTCGGTTCCTAAATGAGGAATTTGTATTGACACGGCACGTCAACAGTTCAGTCACCTCCATAAAAATGTGGCAAAGTCGTCAGCCAGAATTCCCGGTCGAACGGAACAAATTATTCAAGGGCAGCTAGACAGCAATCCTGGGAGCTGCGTTGGATTGGTGGAGCCCGTACACTCAGCTCATGACTACTTAGTTGGACGGGCTATAGTTAAAACCGGAAGAGATATACCAATCAGAGTCCTGAATTTGTCCAACAACGACATCAGAATTGCCAATGGTCAAGAGATAGCTTGTTTCGAGCCAGTAGAGACCATCATCAACTGTGAAGAAGAGTACCAGACAACGGTGAAGGAGACAGGCCCAGTAAAGAGTCCTATTCAACAGTTTGCTGACCATTTTTTTGACACACCTGACACCAGAGAACCAGAAGAAAGCCAAGCAATTTATCACAAAACACTGGCAAATTTTTAACAGTCAAGATGGAACCACCGGTCGCACCAACATTATCCAGCATCGAATAGATCTCGGAAAGGCTCAACCCATCAGAATACCACCTCGACGACTACCATTGGGGAAACAACAGGCCGTCGAGGAAAACATCGAGTCCATGTTACAAAATGGAGTTATTGAGCCATCCATCAGTTCATGGTCTGCTCCCGTCGAGCTAGTTAAAAAGAAGGATGGAACCACCCGATTTTGCGTGGATTACAGAAAGCTGAATGACGTCACGAAGAAAGACAGCTATCCACTACCCCGAATCGATGACACTCTGACCACACTAGCAGGCTCCCGTTGGTTCTCCACACTAGACCTAAAAAGTGGATATTGGCAAGTTGGTCTACACGCAAACGACAGAGAGAAGACAGCGTTCTCCACCAGTAAAGGGCTGTTTCAGTTCACGGTCATGCCCTTTGGGTTATGTAATGCACCCGCTACATTTGAGAGGCTAATGGAGTATTTACTGAGCGGGTTAACATGGAGGACGTGCTTAGTATACCTCGACGGCATTCTAGTCATGGGTCAGACATTCGACGACCATCTGAAGAACCTGAGCGAAGTATTCTCAACCCGAAGAAGTGTTCCTTGTTCCAAAAAGAAGTAGAGTTTTTGGGCCTCGTCGTTTCCGAGTCAGGAATCCGCACTAACGGGACAAGATAGAAGCGATCCGTGATTGGCCGGTCCCGAGAGACAAGCATGAACTGCGAAGCTTCTTGGTCCTCTGTTATTACTACAGGCGATTTGTTGAAGGATTTGCCACCATTGCCGCGCCTCTACATAGGCAGACCACTGAGAAAGAGACCTTCCGTTGGAAGCAGCATTGCGAAACATCATTCAGGCGACTGAAAGCAGCACTATGTTCCAGCCCAATCCTAGCCTGTCTCACACAGTCCGGCAAGTTCATCTTAGACACCGACGCCAGCAACACAGGTTTGGGGGCCGTCCTATCCCAGGTGCAAGATGGTGAAGAGAGTGTGATCGAGTACTACAGCCGTGGATTCTCGAAACCGGAAAGTAATTATTGCGTCACCAGAAAAGAACTTCTGGGAATAATAAGGGTTGTAGACCATTTCCACAAATACCTTTATGGTCGTCATTTCTTAATCCGGACGATTTCAAGGTGGAACACCGTGCCGGCCATTTGCACAATAATGCCGATGCCCTATACAGAAGACCCTGTAGAGCAGAATGCGGACATTGTCTGAAGACGGAACAGCGAGAGGGTATCTCCATCAGGCAGATCCGAGTGCAGGCCAATGAAGACTGGACAACGGAATAGTGCATCTAGGACCAAATGGCTGATCCAGACATCGAACCAATCTTGTCACTCAAAACGAGAGGGGCACCCAGGCCACGATGGGACGAGGTAGCTAGATACTCCGGCATGCTGAAATCGTTATGGGCCCAATGGGACTCTCTAAGAGTAGACAATGGAATGCTCAAGAGAGTTTGGGAAAGCGCTGATGGACGAGAAACCAAGTCCCAACTGGTAGTTCCGAAGAAAAAGGTACCAGCCATCCTGACCGAAGTACATGATGGGATTACCGGAGGTCACCTGGGCATGAATAAAACCCTAGACAAAGTTCGCCAGCGGTACTACTGGGTGAATTACTTCAAAGACGTCAGAGCTTGGTGCCGCAAATGTGCCACCTGTGCACCCAGTAAGGGCCCGAAGATCTGGACCAAGGGCAGAATGCAGCAGTACAATGTGGGCGTCCCATTTGAGAGAATTGTCATCGATGTCGCCGGTCCGTTTCCCGAGTCTGAGAGGGGAACAAATTAAAGGGGGGAAAGGCGGGCAGTGTTACGAAATTTACCAAAGCCGACCCTGTTTCATTTCAGTACGATACCGATCGCTTTGAGGAAAAAATGGTTCTCGAAATGACTCGGCAGCTGTAGGATTCATGATTGATTTTACGAGAATTTTCTATGCTGGTTTTAAAAAGGAAGCAGCCCACGATCGCAAGTCAGTTAGTGGAGCGAAGAGCTTATATGTAAAATTGTTGTTATGATATTTGAATCAGCTGTTGTATATATTCGATGTAAATAAAAGTTCTAGAAAAGTGAAAGTGAATATTAGTTTTATAATTTGAAATTGAACCCACGGACTATATAACAATATTTTTTAAATCACCCTATATACCTATAATTTTACTTCGCCCCATATGTGAAGTATAAGCAACTACTTATGTTCCACAATATATAACATATTCTTAACCTGCTTCTAACATTTTTTGAACCCTCCGCCCTATAACTGGAATATCCTTACTGCATACGCGTATTTAACCATTTTTTACAGTATTTTGATCCACTGAGTATAATTATAGTTTTATTTCAGTCTTATTTCAACCACCGTGTATACGCAATTACTTACGTGCCACCCAATACATCATTTTTTCAACCAGCCTGTATAATTTTAATGTTTTTCCACCTTATATTTAAACCAACCTATACATGGACCTGCTTATATACCACCCAATATCACATTTATTTGTAAGATTTTTGAACCACCTGTCTAACTGTAATTTTACTTCACCCTATATTTCAACTGCGCACATTGCTTGCTGCTTGAATTTCGATGCACGCACACACACACACACATACACCTACCACCATATACCGTATAGAAAAGATCGTTCACCTAACCAATTTTTCTTTTCGATACACTAATGTAATATTTTGTGCCATTTCACTCGACTGCAAACCCTATAAAATGAAAACCGTTACAAACACCCTGTATGATATACTTTCATGGCAATTCTAGACATTTAAGCTAGATATTTATGATGAAAATTTGACATTTACATTGATTTTTACCGTTTTTTTTTTGCTAATATTTTTAAGATAAAAAAAGGTATGTTTTACGTTATAGATATTTATTATACGGAATCAAGCTGGAACATCTCTTCGTAGAATACAATTTAAAACATTCAAATTGATTGAGTCGTTTTTAGAGAAAACAGTGTAGATTCATTGAAATTCTGATATTCTGGAAAACCGTAATCTCACGTTATAGAAAATAATATGGTACCTTTCTGTAATATTCCTTAATACACTGCCGTTTAAATCATCAAAATTGCCCAAGCCGTTTTTTAATAATCACTGTGCATACATATAAAAAACATGCCGAAGGATTGATAACCTCCTTTTTGGAAGTCCCTGATCAACTTCGAAAAAATTCTTTCAATACCTTGCTCTCTTGTGTTATCATGGCGGCAATTAATCTGGGGCCGAGTTCCAGTCAGTTGAACACCAACTCTACTAACTAGCATGATCCCAAAACTGGATAAAATTTCTGTAAAAGGATTAAGTGAGATTACGTCAAAAAAAACAAACTTTTTGACAATATTTTCTTATTATTATAAATATGTGGACAGCATAACATAGTGATTACTCCTCGTATAAACAGTTTAAACATTTGGTATCGTTAATGGCAACGACGACGTTAACTAATTATCAGTTCCTAGAAAACAATATTATTTACTTAATTAATTAATCGCTACATATGAATGAGACTACATGTCGGCAATCGTGTCTTTTATACGGTCTCTTTACATTCTTGATTTTCCAGAGATAAAAGATTGAATGTGAGATAATGTGTTATTGGAATTAAATACAGTGTATATTCGGATTTCATTTGAAGTAATGATTTTAAATGAGCAATAAAAGAATGTATGTCAATGCAGGAATTACGTAAATGTGTAAATTATTACAAACCTCCACAAATTCTTATAAAAAAATTTAATTCATAAACATTCAAATTCGAGATACAAAAATTACGATTTAGTGCAGGGCATAGTGGCGCATTCGTTTGCAAAATTGTTTTAATTCAGACGTTTTTTTTTAAATGTCCGGGAGGTCTTCTTAATTATAAAGGTGTAAGATGACACTTATATTCTTTATTTTTTTATTTTTATATTCTTTACAATATTTCGGATAAAAAAACTCCTCACACCCATCATCGTATCTCCAAACCATTAATTGTTATGAGTTTTTTAAAATTGGAAATCGCCGAAATTCCTAATTTTCTTGAATTATAGACCTTAAAAATTGAAAATTATTATAACAATATGCTTCCTACGCACATGCATTTTTGAGAGAGAAGTATCTTTATCTCACTCTCATCTCGATTTATAACATGAGTAAGAGAAAGGCAGATGGCGCACTTGTAAATTGTAATACGTTAAAAAAACATTACTGTTTCTCATATAATTTAATGTAAAAATTTTATATTAATGAATGAGAAACAGTAATGTTATTTTTTAACGTATTACCGCTGACAAACCGCGAAAAAAATTTACAAGTGCGTCATCTGCCTTTCTCTTACTCTTCTTAGATACTCCTCTCTCAAAAGTGCAAGCGCGTAGGAAGCATATCGTTATAATGTAAAAAAACAGAACTAAAAAAAATAAAATCTATTTAGGCTATTTTGTTTAATATAGTTGAAATTTTTGATAAAAAATTAAAAATTATAGCATTTCAATTTTTAAGGTATATTATTTAAATCAAGAACATTAGGAATTTCGGCGATTTCCAATTTTAAAAAAATCATAACAATTAATGGGTTGGAGCTACGATGATGGGTGTGAGGACTTTTTTCATTCGAAATATTGTAAAGAATATAAAAAAATAATTAACTGCAAAAATGCATTTTTTCTACGCTATATAGTTTTTCTTTGTTTAAAGAATACCGTGAAAATATATATCAAGTGTCATCTTAGAAGGGTAAGATTATAATCAAGAAGATCTCCGGGACATTAAAAAAAATGAATTAAAACAATTTTGCAAACGAATGCGCTCCTATGGTCTGCTCTAATTAATAAAAGGGTACCTAACAAATCTGAAACTATCAAATCGATTTTACACATTCTTTCATGATAAATTCTTACTCTATCTGTGATTAGTATAGGCTTAAAAATAGAGCGGCAGTCATTTGAGACTGAACGATTGAAGCAGAAGCTTGTTACGAAATATATTTCTCGTTCTAGTTATCTTCCTGCCTCTATGCCTCTTTCTTTGTATCATTCTTAGTAATAGATATAAATTTCAGGAGATTTAAAATAATTGTCACTATTCTGTTACGACTCAAGTATTAATCATCCTAATGTATAATTTAATTCTTTATGTAAATATAACTGCAAAGGAACTTATGATGTGTAACCTAATTTTTAATTTGATATAAAATTTGTTGAATTACAATGATTCAAACATACTTCACTTATTTAATATTTTGGCAATACATAACGTGGTCACTTTTAATTATAACAGATTAAATTGTGGGAACATTATTTAATTAGATATTTTTTAAATATCCGAGCATCTCCAGACTATTCTTCAAAATAGGAGTTGAAATATACTATTAAAAAAGTGACCATCAAAATGCATTAAATTAGGGTGACATTAATATAGCAAGAGGGTGGAATTTAAACCACACCTTGGTTGAAAAAACCGATGGCTTAACATTTATATTGTTTTATATTTAGTAATTCACATCATACCCTCTTTCTACACCAGCTCAACTCTAGTCACTTATTGAACTTGTTATTTAATGTGTTCAGCTGGGCAATTTTTCAGTTAATCCTGTTCTCTACCATCTATGAACTTGACCTTTTTTCGGAGTTCTACTTTGTTATCCTTGTTTTGTTGCTATCATCTATAAACTTGGCCTTTTTGTGCTGTTATAACGTATGTCAAGTCTCTAATTTAAAATATCGCACACAGAAAACTGGAATGGTTATTAGAAAGAAAATTTTGTGTTGGTATTGTAGATTAATTGGATGTTATATTTATTTACTATAATTTATTGATTTTCTATAAACAAAGAGATTCTAAATATATAAACTGGTATCTGTTTCTTACAAAGACAACTAAGTATCGAATCAAATGCAATTTCAAGTTTTGCATTTCATTACCATAGGTACATATCTACTTCTATATTAGGTCGAAAACTCAATATCTGAAAATCAACCTTCACAATATGAAACTACCGACACCATTCATTATTAATTGTAGTTGTTTATTTGTTCGAGTATCGAGTAGAAACTACAAATAGACTTGAAAAGTGGTACATATTTTATCTCGATATATGGAGGAATGCTAGCGTTCCTGAAAGAAAACTTCAAGGTCATTAAATAAAACCAGGAGTACAAAAAGTACCGGAACGGCACACTAACTCTTCGGAGTGCATAAGACAAGTAGTTCATTCAAAAGTTGACAAGAACGAATTATATTAAATTCAGATATGACACTCAATATGACGTTGAACATGACATTGACCCGTGACTCTGATTAACCCAATTGGTCCCACTGTACTCATATGAGTACAGCGGTGAAATTAGCTCAATAGTGACACCTGGTAAGTAATACCTCAGATTGGAAAAAGAAAATATCACCATGCTGTTATTTATAATTTTAGAAGGCAGAACGTTTTACTAATTTTCTTTTGGTACTTTTCTCATCTTCTCGAAGAATAAACGTGTTCCAAAGTATGATTTCCGGTAATAATTGAGAATATTTTTAAATTATACTGTGTTTATCTAATGCATAGGTAAGTACTCAATATAGTTGTTATAAAATATAATTTCAGCATATAATATATATATATATATATATATATATATATATATATATATATTTTTCGATTCAAGTATGTACCAGACATATCTGTACTCGTATGAGTACAGTGAGCTAATAACACTTAAGTTTTTTTTTTGTCTGAATATAGATTATAGATCCACCAGAGATGGATCCCGATGCTTTCCGTTGAATTATACCATGTAAGTTTTATAGAAAACGATTCAAAACCCTTGAATTAGCTGCGGCACAGATTGCAAATACAAATAGAAATGTGGACGTAGTGATCGTACCTCCTGGGGCCTGTTTCATAATCATCTTGTAACTTGTAGTTTTGTAACTTAATTTCGTTTAGTAATTCAACAAAATTATTCTACAAGTTGAAACTTGTAAAATCCAAAATATTAGTATTCGAAATGTTAGTTACAAAACTACAAGTTGATTATGAAACAGGCCCCAGATGTTGATTATCCAACGGACAACTAAAGATGTTCCTGGAGAGATTGAAATACAATACTCAAATGATGACCAAAGTAGCGATGATGAAGATCATCTACCCCTGTCTGTTATCAGCAACCGTTACTTAGAAGAAGCAATTATTTCAAACTCCACCAGAGATCCTAAATGGACTGAAGAAAATTTGGATATAAGCATGTCTGCAACACCATTTTATAACGAACGTTTTCAATTTGTGAAGAATCAACTCATAAGTAAGACACCAGTTGAGATATTGCAAAAGTTCGTTGGCGCAGGGGTTATTGAACGCATTGTGACACAAATCGTGATATATGCATATGGTGGTGGTTCACGAATATGTTGAATGCTGTTCATGTAAACGACTGGAGAAGACATCGATATATCAATGAAGAATTAACAATGGATTTGCTTGCCTATGAACTAGATTTAGTTCGTTTTTATTTATCGGCGTTCAAGAAACCATCATATTCTAAAAAGCGTCCACCAGGTTCAACATCAGTGAGCCTATTGAAAAGTGAAGGGAGACACTTTCCTCAAAAGATACCCAACCAATTACTATGTCGAATATGTCATCAGAGCGTTCGGTGGGAGTGCAGAAAATGTAGAATTACATTAGGTTTAGAGCGCGAATGTTTTATTGTATTTCGATAAGTAACCATGGCAACCAAGCCATATCAGATCAGTAAAAATATAAAAGATAAAGTCTGGTTGAAGGTGAGTGAGGCATGCATCTAATCAATTAGGGATTATTTTGAACACAATAAATTGAAATGAATGAATTATGCTGGAGTCATGTCAAATGACAAAATCGTGTTAAGGGTCAGAAAAATTCAAAAATTTAAGTTCTACCCAAATTCGAAATAAAAATACTAGAATAATTAACGTAAAATGATCCCTAGTGGGAAATAATGATCGAATAATTTTTCGAATCATGTTCAGCGCCCTCGAGAAGCCCCTTACAGTCGAAAAATTTTCAGGTTTTGATCCTCGCACCACTTATTTCCACTCCTAATTTAGGAGATGATAGCATTTTATACATAATAATAACTCTACAATATCATAACATACTATTACACACTCCCTGGGTTGTTAATTGCACATTTTTTAAACTCAATATCAACGTCTTTATTTGACCAAAATAAATGACAATACTTATTTAAAACAACAACGATGACTAATATCACACAGATGTTTTCTATGTTGCTATCCACTATATTTCCACATCTCCCATAAGGCAAAAAGATATGTTCTAGCTTAATTCGGTTTATTTTTCTATAACGTAAAAATTTCCATTTTTCTGAAAACCGGATAAATATATTCAAAAAAAATGTAAACATCATGGTAAATGTCGAATTTTCATCATAAATATCTAGTTTAAGTGTCAAGATATGCCATGAAAGTATATCGTACAGGGTGTTTTCATTTTAATTCGTTTGAAGTAAGTTTTTTTATAGTCGAAGTTAAGGCTTATATGCGCGTGAAATGGCAGAAAATATTGAGTTAGTTTATCGAAACGAAAATTTATGTCGGCGAACTCGTCTATATGGGATACGGTTGCAGGTGAGTGCGTGCGTACATGTAATATTAGGTGGTGCAGAAGCAGTTGTATACATAGGATGGTTGAAATATAAGTTGGAATTCAATTAGTTATACAGGGTGATTCTAAAAATATTGTATTAGGTGGCACATAAGTAGTTGCGTATACAAGGTGGTTGAAATAAGAGTGGAGCAAGAGTTATACAGAGTGGATATTTGCGTTATAAGATGGAGAATAATTACAGTTATACAAAAAGCTTTAAAAATTGTCAGAAGCAGCTGAATATATAGGATGGTTGAAATATAAGGTGGAATATAATTACAGTTATACGGGGCGGTTTAAAAAAGTTATAGTTTGGAACATAAGTAGTTGCTTAGACAAGTTGTTTGAAGTAAGGGTGGGGTAAAATTATTGCCATTCAGGTTGTATCAAAAATTTGTTATATAAGCATAAGCAGTTAGGATATTTGAATTATAGGACGTAGGACGGGGTATAATTATAGACATGACTTCAAAAAATTTTAGAGGCTGTTGCATATACCGGATGGTTGAAATAAATGGTAAAATTATAATCATAAAATGTGGTTCAAACAGGTGAATTTGGAATACTAGACATATGGGGCGAAGCAAAATCATTGGTATACAGGAATAATTTAAACAATAGAAAAATAGAAAGATAGTGTGGAGAGGATTTATACTTGTACAGGGTGGTTTTAAAGATATCAGGACCGTTGTAATATTGTGTTGAGTTGAATTATAGTTGTACAGGGTGATTCAGAAAATGATAGACCGATAAGTTATATAGGGGTGAACAATACACAGAGCATATACAGTGTGGATGCAATATAGAGTGAAATAGTTACATATATAGAAAGTGGTCCAAATAATAAAACAAATAAGAAAGTTAAAATGTATTTGGAAAATATAGACAAAGAATAAAAATTAGAGAGGTAGAAAAAGAGAGAGAGAGAGATAAGAATACGCTAAAATTTTCAATTGAATTGTACCTTAACTCAGATAAAAAAAAGATACGTCTGAAAATAGTGATTAATTGCACACGGTTTCTAAACAGTTTTTATTTTTAGTCAGCCGAAGTCGGTTCTTTATTAAATATAAATTTTTATCAGCATTATTTATTTGACTGGTTTTTATCGTTATTCGCAAATTTAGTTTCTATTTGGGATGATTAATTTCTCGAAGGTTTCATAAGATAATTTATTACAATTAGCATCATTTCATCGCTCATTTCCACATATAGAATTTTAGATACTATGAGATAATTCTACTTTCTTCTCCATTACCTAAGCTTCAATTAACAAAATGGATCCCCTTTTTTCGCGAGGATATTAGGTTTCCGTTAAAAAAAAAATAGTGAGCAATAGTGGAACGGACACTATAAAAAGGATTGCCCGACTACGTTGGACCCTAGAGGTGCACAAAAGAGACAAATGAGGAAAGCCTAAGTTTCGAACTGGGCCAAAGAATAAGACTGATAAAATGAAATTACAACATGTACGTGATACATTTCGATCCACAACTTGAGTGACTAAACACCTTTTTGCAATCATTATTTTTTTACCATTTTTGCGATGTGCCGAAATAAAACTTTCCTACATTTTTCTAGATATTATCCTGAATTGAATGAGGCCCCAACCGTATTTTATTTCACTTTAATTTTAATTATCAGGTTTATTTGAAATTGTTGACTACACTATTAGATATAGTTAGGAAGTTTATTACGAAAAATATTTTATTTACCTACTTAAAACCACGAAATATTTAGACTGTAGATAACGATTCAATTAAGAACAAGAAATGCAGTTTGAGGTTTTTATAAACATTTTTTTTTACTAAACAGTACTTAAGACAAACCTGACCTAAAACAATTCGTAGGTGAGAAGCCCATACTCTATGCTTCTAATAAATGAAAGAATATTATAACTTTGCTTTATAATTCCATAAAGATTAAGCTAATCACAATAGGTTGCATATCCTCCAAATCACTATATTTATTATGATAATTTATTTACTAGAAATGTATGCCTTCATATACAACAATTATAAATACATTTTAGTGGTGCTGAACAATAAATTGGATAGTACAACAAAACTTTCAACATTTTGAAAATCAGATTAGATAGTGTCAAATTATTTGTATCTTCAATAATAACGAAGCTCGTATTGTATCAGTTTCCATCCCCCCACAATTGATAAAATAACCAGATACAATTCTAACAATCTCATTAATTTTGAAAACCACATTTCCAGCCTCCGTCAAAATATACTTTGGATAAAATCAAAAGCTACAATGACAAACTGCATGCAGCAAATTGATGCATCATTGAAACAGTACATTTTTCAAAAGAATTTCATATTCAGATCTTGCTTTATTTGAGTGCATATAAATTGTTGTTTATGTATATCGACATAAAAATGCAATACATATGCTAATTTAATGCATAATAATATGTATGCAAAGAAAATAAAAGCAGCATTGCACCTACGTATTTCTATGTTAGTTACATAAGTAGTTCATAATTTTAACAATGCTAAAAATCGAAGCAGAAAATTTTACAAATATGTAAAAGCATGGCCGCATCAAAGTCATCATTTATGAATCACTGTGCAATAATTACCAGGTTTGACACTAATAGTAATTTTATTTTGTGTGGTCAATGGTCAATAAATTAAAAGCACAAATAATAAATTAGGGACGGTTCGATGAGAGCCGAAAGGGACGTCACAAGGTCCAAACTTATTTCCAAATTGCCACACGTATGAGTTCTGCAAGATATTCAATGTCTTCAACAACACTTTTTTTGTGATAGACATTTTGCATTTTATCTTAGGTAATAATAGGCTTTACCCTTAGCAACTGAACGAGAT
The DNA here is from genome assembly GCA_034190945.1 of Octodonta nipae. Taxonomy (NCBI): domain Eukaryota; kingdom Metazoa; phylum Arthropoda; class Insecta; order Coleoptera; family Chrysomelidae; genus Octodonta; species Octodonta nipae. The sequence goes on along the minus strand of CM067224.1, from coordinate 40,710,605 downwards.
TTCTAGCTATTCTTGGTGGTGTATTTTGTTACTAATTAATTATAGCCTATATCTAAATTCAATCCATCCACCTCCCAAATAACTCCAGGAATTCCCCAAAATTTCAAAATCTACGCATACTTTCTATTGTAAATAACAATAGAATATTTATTGACAATCTTGTGCAAAATCTATGACCCCTACCAAAAAATTTGTCCAATATGGAAGAAGATCCGTACCTGGTGATATCTCAGCAACAAAAACAGATTAACAGAAGATATTATTGGAGACATATTGCTTGATAATTAATTGCTGTGTGATGATAGCGAATAGCCCTGGATTTATTAATGTAGGTACTTTAAATATAATAAACGAAAAGATTACAAAAAAATAAACCCGTTAGCTTTAAATAAATGTCTTAAGAAATGAAACTCTTTCAAGTTAAATTTCGACTATCGACTAATATTTAAGACTACGAATTTTCTGAATAATTGAAGTTGAATAATTAAGGTAATACAATATTCTTGACCCTCCAAAACTATAAATGACAAGCCACGTACGTTTTTTGCTATGTAAAATAAGGTTACTACTTTCCTCCTCCACATGAACCGTTCTGGCATTATAACTTTTCTCGAAACTCCCAATAAAGCATTCTTGCTGTAAAATTCACCAGCCGCCGAATCTGATCACAACAATCGAAATATTTCTAAAAATTTGAATCTATTCCTAAAATATTTATACTCTAGAGGAATTATATTTGTGGTGTGCTACTTCATTTTTCTGGAATGTCCTTTAAGTTGAAATCAAGACTGATTCGAATTCTACCCAGAATTTTACGTAACAAATGATTTTTTCGACAAATATTTCCAGCTTTACTGGGTTTAGAAGTTAACATCGTTAAAAGTATAAAACCATAATTTTCAAGACGACTTCGAAAACTAACATCATCACAGACATAGTAATAAATGAGAGAGATTCACTTAAATATAAACAGCCCAGCTCCACAAAATCAGATGTAAAACTGAAATTGCTAGGACACATTTTCTTAACATGAGCATATCCCAGATCAGTAACAACGCGATTAAGGACACTTAAATACTATACAGGGTGGACCAATAGTGTGTGGACCGAAGATTGCAGCTATATGGATATATATTTTAAAAATCTGCCGCCGGGAAAATGTGTGGGGTAGTGAGAGATTCATACTAAAAATACTTTCACCGTAATTAATTATATATTCAGGGTGATTCATATTGAAGTTAATTTTTTTTAACTGGAACACCTTGTATATTATTACATATCTGGATTCCTCTCAGTTTTACTATCGACCACACATGTTACCTAAAATGCACCGTTTGGGGGTTATTCGATGTTTCGATGTTTTGTCAAAATGTTGACATCTAGAAGCAGGTGAATATTAGAGCTATCCGAGAAGGCCTTAATTGGGGGACACTATTGACCACCCTCCATACTCTCAAGTGCCAGAATGACAATGACTAACTCTTTTTCCAGATATCGACACTCCAATTATGGCAAGTTTAACCCTGGATAACTTGATTTTTTAAAATGGAAATTGGAACCTCGAATTTTTTTCACGTTATCTGATAACTCATTTAATTTCCTTTCCTCCGCTATCAGGTTATGTGTATTTGTTTGTAACAGTTTCTTCAGAAATCACGAAATCAAAATGATTCATGCTTTTTGGGTGATTTCTTATTATTCATAAATTATTTTTGATCTTAGAAGGCAGTGCAGCCATCAAATGTGAAATTTCATTACCTTTCCAACGTTATAATGGATTTTCTAATATATATTTCAAATACGTTCCTTTTAATACTTAAGTATTACTGGGGAGTTTTTCCAACACACATAAGTAAAGTTGGCCATGGAAAACAAACAGAAAAGTTCTGTCACCTTAATTTCACTTTGAAAATAAGAATTGTTCCCTACGATATTTTTAATTTCCATTGTTAAATTATGTTACTGAAAATGGCGAATCTCACTCAAAATTAAATTAACGATATGGTTTTCATTCTTGAAGAATGCTTTAGAAATCCGTTATTGGCAATCATCCAAGGGAAGTCTTTTAAAAATCTTTTGGAAAGATTCAGTGCTGAAGGAAGTATTTGCTACTTTCAAAAACAAGAAAGAATAGCCGAATTCAGTGGTATTCTCACTGTCTTAAGAGAAAATCTCCATGTGAATACCCGGCAACTTGAGAGGGATTTTGATCTAAGTAAAACCTCTATTAGAAAAATAATATCCAAGTAAATTCCATCCTTATCATGTCCAATTATACCAAGAGCTTCAAGAGTTGAACTTTCAAAACAGAATTAATTTTTGTAATTGGGTAGAGCAACAATTGAATGGGAATTTTAATTTTTTGAATGAAATATTATTTACTGACGAAAGCATTTTTCATATGTATTTTTTCACCTCCTCACCGTGCCCGTGGTGTGACTGCAGGCCTTAATAAAGCATTTCATGAAAACTGCGAGGTCGCTGGGCATAACACCCCTTGATTTTTTTCAATGGGCATACGTGAAACAATACTCAACAACCAACGACAGTTGAATATATGAAAATGACAATAAGGAATGTTTTCGCAACTACTACCCAAGAAATCTTAAGGGTTGTAAAAAACTCCATAGTAATAACCTTATATCGGAGGAAAGAAAATTAAATGAGTTTTCAGAAAAAGGCGGAAAAATGGAGGTTTCCATTTAAAAAAAAACAAGTTGGCCATGGTTAAACTTTTCAAAATTGGAGTGATGATAACTGGCACATAAAAAGAGTTCATCATTGTCATTCTGGCACTTGGGAGTATGGAGAGTGGTCAATAGTTTCCCCCAATTAAAGCCTCCTAGGATACCACACTGACAAAATATCGAATAACCCCCAAACCGTGCATTTTAGGTAACATTAGCAATCCAAATATGTAATAATATACAGGGTCTTCCATTTAAAAAATGTAAGTTCAATATGATTCACACTTTATATGTCTGGGAATTACGGTGAAAGTATTTTTAGTTTGTATCTCTCACTACCCCTCAACCTCCCCAGGCGGCAGATATGTAAAATATTTATCAGTAGAGCCACAATCTTCCGTCCACACACTATCGACACACTCTGTATATGGTCCTGACTTTTAAACGGATGCGAGATATGAACACTGAAACAAAAAGACGAAACAGATTCGACATCTGATTGTATCGTCCAATGCTTCGACGAAGTGCTTTCAAGAATAGAATATTCAAGTGGTAAGGCCGTAGCCAGAAGTTTTTTCGGGGGGAAGGGGGCGGTAATTTTTTGATTAGTTATGGACTGATTAGGATTGCAAAATGTATATTTTTGTCATGTATTTCCAGAATATATAAAACTAGAACATTTATTTTTATAATAAACTGGCTAAGGGGTTAAAATTGAATCTTGAAACCCAAAATTCGAAAATGTCCAGCTACGGCCTTGTCGTAAAATGAGGCAAACACCATACCTCAGCCATAAAAGTGAAGAACATTTGGCGGTGAAGGGCTGATTTTGGGTATAGACTATATCATCTCACAAAAAGTGATTAACAATAAAATATACCGCCAAGAACAGCGTGAAATCTAGTTGTTAAGGTAATAAACCAGCAATAAATTAGCAATAATATATGACATATCTGGCAGATTTATTTTCTTTATTGGGTTGGAACAATAAAATAATAAATAAATACGGCTCTAAGAACTGATTTAGTTTCTGAGATATCGTTGTGTATGTCTAATTTGCGTTCATAAACCTGTATACCCGTGAATGGCCAGTAACATATCTTCCTTGATTATGAACAGATTTTACTGAATCCCACTTAAATTTAAATAAAAAAAGTCCACTCCTAAGGACTGAAATAGTGGATTAAATTTTGTATTGGGTTTTATAAATGGGTCTCGCTTGTGGATGTTATGCGGTTATCTTATCTTCGTTGATAGCTGGACCGATTATAACGGTTCTTTTTTTCTTGGGTAGGCGGACCTCAAAAGTGCCACATTTAAAATTTAACTTCTACACATGCCCTAGTGGACTCCATGACCTGGATTTCTCAAATGGTATGAACTTTATCATATGCCAACTACCGGCTAAAGACAAAACGTGTGATCGAAGTTTTAGTCCCGAGTTTACTGGGTGCTTGTTAAAGTATGTTTTTATTTCTCAGCATAAATATTTTTTTTATTTACTTTGAATGTTAGCACTTACCTTTTTAGCTTCCAAATCCGCCCTCCGGACCCAAATATCCTCCACGCTTCCAGAGTAATCCACCGTCGAACTGCTCGAAGTTTCGCTTTTCATTTCGATGAGTGAAGAATCAAAAAATTTAGTATCGTAATGTGGGCTCTGCAGCGGCGACCTGAACAAGGCACTAACTGGTGGTCGCTTGGGTTCAAACCCGGGAATACCGTGGACGGTATTCGCTTGACGGTATTGTTTTCTGTTGGCGAAAATTTTCGCCGCCTCCGATAGTTGTTTCGGCGGCGTCGCTGGTTTTTCTTCCTTCGATTGATCCGTAACATCGCTGTTTTTGGTTTTTACTATCACAAATTTATGAGTTGGTCCACTAACGGTATCGATCACAGACGTTTTGGAACCGCTCGACGATTCCGACAACGACTTGTCGCTGCCGGATATCGTCGACATGTTTGAAGGCACTAGATCTTTTTTCTCTTCGTCCTCATCCTCCTCGCGACACTGAGACAACCGACGAGAATTCATCACCGCCAATCGAGACGGTAAACTGTTACTGTGGTTGCTGAAATACCGTTGGAAAAACGACGTATTAGTGTCTTGCTCGTCGTTTGTGGCGGCAGCTAAGGAATACACAGCGTTGTGATTGATCGTGGTAACCAAGTCTGATTCGATGTCACTGTCATCTGAACACGAAACCGTTGCAGCTTCTCCGTTGGAAGGTTTTACGAGCGAGGGATTACCGTCGGATGATGCTGATGTCGTCTTGTTTGATTCCTGATCATCGTTATTTGTTTGGAGCTTGACCTTCGAGTCCATCTGGATAGAATTACCGTGATAAAACAAATGAACTAACGCGCTAAACATTTGATTTGTTGGTTGTGAATTGAAATTAAAATTTATATTATAATATGTTGAACTAACATGCAGGATTTCAACAGGTGTTCAATTGTTATGGTTGCAGAAAGTAACAGTCGATTAAAATTGCGATTGAAACATTATTTATGTATTAAAATGTTATGTAAACTCACTTGTGCTTTATCTGTTGTAATTATATAGATGCACTCGGAAATTTTATTGACAGCGAAATAAATAGTTATCTTATTGCCGTAATAATTCTGAAAAATTACATAAACCGCATTGTTTTAAATGTAACAAAACAAATTTCCTAGAACAGTACTTCGAAAATATATTGAAATAAAGAATATTTTTTTAAGAACAAATATTGAAAATTATTTGATTTAGGCTGTGAAAAACTTGAGATATTTATTGGCTATGACTAGAAAATAATTTCGGTTAGTGGTAGGTATATTTTATAAATACAGAGAAAACAAATATTTTTCATTCTTATCGATGATATTCAGAAGCGGTGTAAGGGGTAGGCGGTGTGGGCCACAGCCCACGACCACGCGGTGCAAAGGGGCTCGCGTCCAAATTTCAAATGATTTTTGATTTTATAGTCTCTTCTTCTTGCACCATCAGAGGGCCCCGCACCTAGCGCCGCCTCTGATGACATTTTACCACTTTTCTGACAATGTCTCGCTCACTTCTGGTTCTTATCAGCAAAAAGTGAGTGAGATTTTAGTGATTATTGCGAAATTAAAATAAATGTTAAACAGTAGGCGACAAGTCAAGCCTATATGAGGGAAGCGTGCCAATAACACGGCTACAGGTAAAACTCATATAATATACAACACGGGTTGGAGGAATTCCTTACAATTCCGTGATGAAATATGATTACATAGTTTTTCACCCACTATTTCAATCGTAAGAGATGTTTGTGTCTGTACATAATTAACGATATAAGCATTTTTCTTCCTGAACGTGAAAATACAAGTAGAAAACGGTTCAGTTGTTAGTGAAGCTGCAAAAACTTGTCAAAAAGCAGAAAAAAGTGGCTATTCACTACATCAGGCTGTATGTGAGATTCTCATTCACTAAAACACCACAATTGCCCTCAAAGGACATCATCCACTCAATCATATACAATGCCTCTCTTTTTGTTCTTTTTTTCTTTCACAACATTCATGACAAACTCACTTATCCTTCTATGTTCTCTCTTTCCACATCTCACCCCACAAAACGTATAGGCCGCTGTGCCGTCATCCCAGAGTTGACGCACATTCCGCCCCTTCGTTCTGCATATATGCTATAAAGCATCCGTGCCCAGTTTGTAACTAACTCACTCTATAATTTAGGTTCCTATGCCTGTACCTCAACCAGGGCCGTAATGTCAAGGGTTAGTGTCTTGGTCCACTGCCACTCATCTATAATTGTCTCCCTCTCCTGGCACTTCTCGTTTCTCTCCTTCTATTTGTCTTGCCATCATAGGTTCTTTTTCTCATCATCCTTTCTCATGCATGCACGGCATACAATACAGACCTCACTACTCCTGCAAGCACTCTCCTCGACCCTCCCATGTTCGACATAAACTAACTAACTTCCCCATTATTTCCCCCTTCTCTGTTAATTGTCTAATATGCTCATTGAAAATAACCTTGTCTCCCCATTTAAATTTGAATCACCTCCCCCATGCATGGTTCCTTCAATATCACAGTCATCATATTTTTTGTTGCCACTACAAGCCCATTTGCTTCAAAGTACTCTCTTATAATCTGCAGGGCCTATTATCTATTAGCTGTTCTTTCTTTTTGTTAGCCTTCACTACCAACACATAGACGACAGTGGAACACCATTTCAGTAGCCTCAACCAAAGTACTAACTCATACATTTTGTTTCAGCACTGACCCCTGACTGTGTACTGGCGTCTTTTCAGCGACGTCACCCATTCTATGAATTAGATACAGTTCTAAAATGATATTTTCCCACCTCATGGTATTGAAGGCGATCTTAAGATCAATTATCTACAAATAGCCTGTCACAAACACCAGTGTTTCGGTGTAATTTCTAACACCTTACCAAAGATGTGGACTTATCATTGAACACAAATTTTCCATAATATCCGAATTCTGGTCATTTTCTTTATTTTCTATTTGAATTTGGTATTTGCGACTCAGAAGGTTTTTCTGGAGATGAAAATTACAAAGAAGTAGTAAGACGATAAATCAACTAAATAAGGACAAAGAAACATTAATCTGATGGTTTCCTCTTTCAAATATTTAATAATTTAATTACGCGAGATTTGCGTTTTCCCCGATTTCATCCTGGTGTTCCTTAATAAAAATTGAACAGTGAACACACCACTTTTATGAGATCATCTTGGAACAGCTGAGTGTTGCTTAGCTTGAAGATCAAATAAATATATCCAAGTACAATATTACTTACTGCATGGTAATTCATTCGTCAGTCAAATCTTAAAATAGAAGAAGGATCTATAAACTCAAATTTGTGAATGATATTGTTCTAATCACAGAAAACTCCAAATAATTACAGGAGAGAATTTTAGCAGGATTAGGAAACATCTGGAAAAATAACAATAACAAAAGTCATAGCTAAGAAAAATCTTTTAAACCAAGAACTGGAAGAGATGGGAAGTTATATTTGACTAACCGGTGTTCTAGAGTATTCCACTAATTTCTATTACCAGTGCTGAGATATTGATATCAAACGTGGTCGCTTTACAGAAACTTAGTTGAATAAACGAAAAGTGTCCAAAGAATACTGGAAGGCCAAATTTTAGACATAACACATCAAAATCACAGTACAAACTCTTGAATAAGAAACAACAAAAATAAAAGATATTGCAGAAACAACAGCTACATCAAAATGGAACTCCTAAGAAGGCTGATGAGATGACACCCTTACACAAATTAACACGAGTTTTTTTAGTTCCCAATCTTCTTCAATCATGTTGCATAACATCGATGCTTTTTGGAGTAAGAAAGAATTTTGGTAGACAAAATTCATAACGTATAACGGTAAATTCTTGCATGTACATTATTAAGTGTATTGCCAGATAGTGTTTCATTATCAAAACTTGTATGTACCGATTGTACACATTGTATCTGAGGCCTTCAATATAATAGTGAAAAATGACCCAATGAAATACTCCAAGTGAAATTCCAACATTGCTGTATTAAACCAGTTCATTATAAACAGAACAATTGATCAATAGCGAAAGCGCAATGGTTTCCAAAATAACAAATGTTAAATTTAACGATAAGAGTAATAATACCAGCATCATTACGTGGTCTTTATAAAGACTTAAAAAGTTATTCCTGAGTATTGTCCGGTTTTGTAAAAGAATCTTAATACACAATTAACTATAGCAATCTCTGCACACATCCAGTATTTTCCCAATTCTTTAACAATTTTCATAATTTTTCAATAAATTACATGTGGGCTTAACTTCATAAGGAAGTTTGAACGTTAAAAATGAGATGTTAGTGGAACATGGGGAATCCCGTACTTGCTGATATTAGGAAGGGCGTTAAGCTAGAACGAATCCGGTAGACGCTTGAAAATTCGATGTAAGCATCTGGAAGATCCACGATATTCTGCTATCTTACGATGAACAGACAATCACTGGTAGGTTCGAAACTTAGGAATTTCCCTTAATAACATTTGACGTTACTACCAAAGGATGAAAAAATATTCTAGCGTCTGTCACAGACATTGCACGTTCATCCACATAAAGTCTACCTACTGCAAAACAAACATCACATGAAATGATCTAGTACTCCCTAGTACGTCTTTATAAGCATAGCTCTAGTCGATAGTTACACATGAACCTCCAAACAATGGGTTTTTAATGTCATCTTACCCATGAAAGCACCCAAATAAGAACTAGAAATTTTTGCACACCAATGAAGACAAAATGAGTAACATTTTGGAGGACTGGCGTCACCATTGATGCAATACCCAAAGAGCAATTCCGATGCTGCCCCACAATCTGTGAATTGGAATCAACCTCACGGCTCACGACACAAATTTAAAGTCAAAACAGGTTTAATGAGACATCAAGGCATCTATATACTAGAAACAAGCGTAGGTGTGGTAGGGGTAGAACTGTCAAGACTCGGCGTTTTCAAACTCCATGCGAAAATAAAGGGAATTTTGTGCCCGTACGATCCTACTTAAAAAGTTTTTTGTCTTTGTATGCAATGTTCTTTTCTTTTTGGTAACACCAACGACATTTCGCTTATGCCCTGACCATATATGTATTGAGATGAGATCTTTTCTTGCCAATTGTCTAAATAGTCTTTTTTAAAGACTACTGTTTCGTACCAAATTATCATAATTAGCTTCCATTCATTCGAACTGTATGTTTTCTTTATATTTGCCAGATGTTTAAGGGTTTTTTCCCAAAGGTTTCTTGAACTATTTAAATCCTTAAAATTATATAGCCACGGTTAAATTACATCTATTCAATAAAGCTTTTAAGCTTTGCTAAACACAATATTTGCATGTTTTGTATTGAGTATTAGAATAGGTTTATGAGATTATTTGTTATATTTCTAAACCCTGCTATATAGTTTATTTAGCTGGTACGGCTTCCTCACCTCTATAATCTTTTATTTGTAATTTAGGAATTATAAAGATATAATAACTTTTATAAAGGATGGGGAAAACCCAAGCATCTCAAGCTGAACCGGTACGGATTATCGGTATTTCAGGGCGTGATATTTACCGAAATATTGAATTGCCTCTTAAGGGTGAAATTTCCGATTTGTTACGGGCCTGTAATTAAAATATTGTTATGATTGGGGGAGCTCCCACTCTCTCTATCGTAATTGTATCAATGTACTAGTGTTCGTTTATTTTTAAGTTAAGTTAAGGTAAAAACCTCTAAGAAGCAAGTTCACTGCTTAATTCTTAGATATCTTGTATCCGTCATCCATTTAATATAATAAATCGTGAATTGTTAGTTTAGAAAAGGTTTAATTTTATTTCAACACGTACCGAACGCGATTTTTATACGAGAACGGCAACAAACAATTTTGGTCCTTCGAGCCGGATGATTAAGGTATAAAGCAAGATTAACTTCATAGTGCGTGAGTTGTAAGTTACGAGTAATAGTGCGACGAGTAACAAAAAAGTTCAACATCACGACAGTTGAGATCCCATCGTTTTCTAAAGGGATAAGCATATTATTGGAAGTAACAAATACAGAAAGAAGCTGCTGCTATCAGTCCGATCTTCAGCAACTGGACAGGAAGCCGTAATACTAAGGTAAGCTCATATTTGGATTTTCCAACTTTTCTGTTCCTAAATTATTTCATTGCTTAAAATGCCTCAAAATAAAAACGAAATTAAGCGGTTGAATATTGAACGAGGTCATATTAATGTTAGAATCACCGAGTTTATTTCATTAATTAAGGATTGTGGGGGACTCGTGGATTCGACATTCGTTAAGAATAGCGTGGACAAAATAAACGATTCAATAGTGAAGCTAAAGAATATCAACGATCAGTTGAAATTATTGCAACCTGATCTCGAGTATGATCAGGTGGCAGAAAAAATCATGTTCGATTACCAACGCATGTTGGCAATGGTAAAGGGTCTAAATAATAACTCATCAAATCCGATTCAATCGGGGACAAACAATTCGGGAATAATTTCTTCGTCATTTATGTCTGATCCTCACTTGGCACTCTCAAGACTTCCTCAAATTGAACTAAAAACTTTTGATGGGTCTTTAGAGAAATGGCAATCATATAGGGACTGGTTTCTTTTTAATATACACAATCGCGAGGGTTTAGCTAATTCAGCAAAACTGGATTATTTACATGCTACACTAAAGGGAGAGGCCGCCAGAACCATCGAGGCTTTTGAGTCTACCGATACGAACTACGAAGATGCATGGAGGTTGCTGGAGGAAACATACGACAATGAATATGTTTTAATTCTCCGTCATTACGATTTATTGTTAGAAACTCCTGTAATGGCTGAAAATACGGCGGAAGAAATTCGAAAATTAATTAACCGAATTGAAACCAATCTTATGGCGATGAAGGCTTTGGGTGAAAATGTAAATCAGTGGAACACCACCATTGTTCACACCATTTTGAAAAGGCTTCATCCTGAAACTGCAAGAGAATGGAATCGACGTATGAAGGGTTCAAAAATGCCTAACAATGAAGAGTTATTTGCATTTTTGCGTGAAGAAGCAATTCGTTTGACCGCTATAAAACCAAGTGTTAGCTCGCGAATTAAAATTAACGGTAATTTTTCGTCAAACAGGTCAAAAAACTCAACATTCAACATCAAAAATAGTCGATCAACCCTCGTAACAGGAGTACAGGCAAAGTGTCCATGCTGCGAAGCTCTACACGGTCTCGATGTATGCCAAACATTTCTTAAAAAATCGCTTACTGAAAGAGTTAAATTTGTACGAACGACTTCACTTTGTTTAGTTTGTTTACGTTCGGGTCACAAATCCCAACAATGTAAGGCAAGGAATTGTTCCACATGCGGAAAGAAACATCACATCCTCATTCATTTGACGTCCGAAGATTGGAAGATTTTAAAGGATTCTACAACCCAACTAGCGCGTCAGGCTGCAACCGAAGAGTCAGGTTCCGGATCATCTTTCTCTACAAATATTTTAAAGACAACATCGTCTGTTATGAAGGATCCTGTTATAGACTTATTGACAACTGCCACGGTGGAGGTCATGGATAAAGATGGACGACCCGTAAGATGCAAAGCCTTGTTAGATACCTGTTCGAGCTCTAATTTCATGACCAACAGATTGGCGGAACGCCTCGGACTTCCGACGAAAAAATGCTGCATAAATATAAGTGCGATTGGTAATGCGGGAACTACCACGGATCTGGCGTTATATGCAAAATTCAAATCCAGGATAACCGGCTATTCCCGCACGTTATCATTTTTGACAGTGGATAATATTGGAGGCTTACAACCACCTGAAACAATTGATACCACTAATTTGAAGATACCTCACGGCATAAAATTAGCGGATCCTGAATATTACAGGCCAGCTGAAATTGACCTTCTATTAAGTTCGGGACCCACACTGGCCGTATTTCAAGTAGGTCAGATTCGGGGAATTTTTCCTCATTACCCAGATATTATATTGCAAAAAACTCTTTTGGGGTGGATTTTAGGAGGAAGCGCTCGAGTAGAAACGCCTATCAGTTCAATTGTTCAATGTAAAGCGACAAGTTTAGAATTCGACATTAGCAAATTTTGGGAACTTGAAGAAACCGTGAAAGTTAAATATTTATCGCCTGAAGAGAAGGAATGCGAAGAACACTATTCGAGTACATGTTCTCGCGGAAAGGACGGACGTTATACGGTAGCGTTGCCTTTCAAAGAAAATGCTCGTTTTTTAGGTGACTCAAGGTCAATAGCTGAAAAACGTCTTTACGGTATCATAAAGAGGATGAAACGGGATCCTGAGTTTGGCAAACAATATTCCTCAGTTATGCAAGAATATATCGATTCTGGATACATGTCATTAATAAAATCGAACGAGGAGGAGTTCGAAGGCTTCTTTTTACCGCATCATGCAGTTACAAAAACTACTAGTGCGACTACCAAAATGCGAATAGTTTTTGACGGGTCAGCTAAGACTACAACGGGCTTATCACTCAATGATATCTTGATGACAGGACCTACTATTCAAGATAATTTATTTGCCATTTTATTGCGTTTTCGAAGTTATCGTTACGTTCTTACAGGAGATATTCAAAAAATGTATCTGCAATTTTGGGTTCGTCAAGAAGACAGGAGATTTCAACGGATATTATGGGTCGATTGTGATGGATTAATTAAAACCTATCAGCTCAACACGGTAGTTTTCGGCATAACTGCTTCATCATATTTAGCTATTCGTTCTGTGCAACAACTTGTACAGGATGAAGGATATAAATTTCCGGAAGCGGCTAAGGCAATTATGAATGACATGTACGTGGATGATTGTTTAACTGGAGCGGATGTACTTACGGAAGCCCTCAAAATTCGCGACGGCATGAAAAAACTTCTTCCTCTGGGAGGTTTGAAAATGCGGCAGTGGGCTTCGAACGAGCCTAAACTATTGGATGGATTGCCAGATGACGACATCAAGCGAAAGGTGTCAATTGAGAGCGGTATTGTTAAAACCCTGGGACTACAATGGAATGCTACTAAAGATGTCATAGAATACGGAGTCATTGAAGCTTCTGCCACTGAAAGGATCACGTAAAGGAGCATATTATCAAAAACAGCTAAAATCTTTGATCCTCTGGGATTGTTAAGTCCGATCATCATCAGAGCCAAGCTGATAATACAACAATTATGGCAAGATAAAATCGCTTGGGATGAATCCGTGCCATTGAATATTTATAGCGAATGGCGAAGGTTTTCGGCAGAACTGAAACTTATCAACACATTAGAATTCACTAGATATAACATCCTACCAGATTCCATCAAAATTCAACTTCATGGATTTTGTGATGCCAGTAACAAGGCATATGGGGCCTGTATTTACGTACGATCAGTAAATAAGCGCGGCGAAAGGAGTGTAGTGTTGTTATGTTCAAAATCTCGAGTAGCGCCCTTAAAATCGGTCTCTGTACCCAGACTTGAATTATGCGCTGCTCATTTACTAGCAGAGTTGTACATGAACGTTAAACAATCAATTAAAATGAAATTCCATCAAACATTCTTTTGGTCGGATTCTACCATCGTTCTACATTGGGTAAACACTTCACCCCATTTACTTCAAACCTTTGTAGCAAATAGAATTTCTCAGATTCAAGCAAACACAAGCGCTGGCGATTGGCGCCATGTACGTTCTGAAGATAATCCGGCAGATTACATTTCTAGGGGACAGCTACCTTCAGAATTTCTAAAAAACGATAAATGGTAGGCAGGTCCATCTTGGCTGATATTAGAAGAAAGTATATGGAAACTACGAAGATTCGTTGCTTATTCTTTGCGTTTTAAAATTAGCAATAGAAACAAAGGCCCTCTTACAGTTATCGAATTAAGAAATGCTAACTTATTAATAATTAAATTGGTTCGAGCGGCGTCATTTGTTGAAGAAATTCGTCGGTTGAAAGATGGAAAAGAGATCAATTCTACAAGTAAGATATTGTCATTGTCACCGTTCCTAGACAAAGACGGGTTATTACGTGTAGGAGGTAGATTAAGACGTTCGAGTATTCCTCCTTCTCAAAGACATCCCCTATTAATGCCTAAATCGAATCATGTAACTGACTTATTAATATTAGAGGAACATCAAAGAAACTTCCATGCTGGTATTCAAAGCACCTTATATGCTTTAAGAAGACAATACTGGATTATTGATGGCCGAGCTCAGGTGCGCAGACTGATTCTCAAATGTATTATCTGCTTCAGAGGTAAACCAATTTTGTCACAACCCAAAATGGGTGATTTACCTGATAGCCGAGTAAATTCGGGACACGCGTTTTGTAATACAGGAATAGACTACTGTGGCCCATTCTTTGTAAAGGAAAAAAGACACCGTAACAAGGGCAAGGTAAAAATTTATGTAGCGGTATTTGTATGTCTTTGGTCCAAGGCGATCCATTTAGAGGTGGCAAAAGATTTGACAACGGAATCCTTTCTTGCTGCTCTCTCTAGGTTCATTGATAGACGGGGAAGGTGTACTAGTTTCTATTCAGACAATGGTACCAATTTTGTCGGGGCCAACAGTCAATTGAAAGAATTATATGCCGTGCTTCACTCTGAGTCGAGCAGCAAAACTATTCAAAGATACTTAGCGAATGAAGGAATCACTTGGCATTTTATGCCCCCACAATCGCCACATTTCGGCGGCCTGTGGGAAGCAGGAGTAAAGTCATTTAAACATCATTTGAGACGGGGTGTTGGAGAAAAACTTTTCACCCTCGTTGAATTTCAAACGTTTATTACTAGAATTGAAGCAATTTTAAATTCCCGTCCCATATCATACATTTCCTGTGACCCTAATGATCCCATACCATTAACTCCCGGTCATTTTCTTATTGGAAGGTCTGTTATGAGCTTACCCGAGCCCAACTATGGCAGCATAGCCCCTAATCGTTTATCTAACTGGCAGTATATTTCTCGCATTAAAAGGGAATTCTGGGATAGGTGGTACAGGGAATATATCACCGAACTCAATATTAAACACAAATGGGGCCAGGGAGATAACAACATCGAGGTGGGAACTGTTGTTTTAGTCAAGGATGACAAGGCACCTCCACTGCAATGGCCGTTAGGACGGATAATCCAGGTGTATCCAGGCGACGATGGAATCGTCAGAGTGGTTAAGCTCAAGATGGGTGATAAAACTTTTAATCGTAATGTGCGCAGTTTGGCACCATTACCTCTGGACAAACAGTGAGTGTGACAGTTTTGTTTTTTCTCAAACACTTGTTTACTAACTTTGTTATGTGTACTTTATACACAGACTTAAGACAGTAATAGTTGTACACAATGATAGTAGTGAATGTTCCAGGAGTATATTTTCATTTATTCGTAATGTTAATGTTAAACTTTATTTTTACATTTGTTGTATTTCTCAATTTCCTAAACATTACATTTATAAATATGCACATTTTATTTTTATAAGTTGAGAGTGATACCCTCAACTGGGGGGAGGATGTTTCGTACCAAATTATCATAATTAGCTTCCATTCATTCGAACTGTATGTTTTCTTTATATTTGCCAGATGTTTAAGGGTTTTTTCCCAAAGGTTTCTTGAACTATTTAAATCCTTAAAATTATATAGCCACGGTTAAATTACATCTATTCAATAAAGCTTTTAAGCTTTGCTAAACACAATATTTGCATGTTTTGTATTGAGTATTAGAATAGGTTTATGAGATTATTTGTTATATTTCTAAACCCTGCTATATAGTTTATTTAGCTGGTACGGCTTCCTCACCTCTATAATCTTTTATTTGTAATTTAGGAATTATAAAGATATAATAACTTTTATAAAGGATGGGGAAAACCCAAGCATCTCAAGCTGAACCGGTACGGATTATCGGTATTTCAGGGCGTGATATTTACCGAAATATTGAATTGCCTCTTAAGGGTGAAATTTCCGATTTGTTACGGGCCTGTAATTAAAATATTGTTATGATTGGGGGAGCTCCCACTCTCTCTATCGTAATTGTATCAATGTACTAGTGTTCGTTTATTTTTAAGTTAAGGTAAAAACCTCTAAGAAGCAAGTTCACTGCTTAATTCTTAGATATCTTGTATCCGTCATCCATTTAATATAATAAATCGTGAATTGTTAGTTTAGAAAAGGTTTAATTTTATTTCAACACGTACCGAACGCGATTAACGTCTTGTTTGGTAAGTTGGCGTTTTATACGAGAACGGCAACAAACAACTACCAAATCAAATCTCATGCTTGTTTTTTGTAGCATGTCATTTTTCTTGTTCAGCATTCAGTATACAAGTTAGTTAAGTAGGATGTTTTTTTTTTCATTCCGTAGTCCACTTTGGTATTGCGTTTTTCATATCCTCATAATTTTATCGACTTTTTATTAAATAAAGTCAGAGAAAGCCAGCAGCCTTGCACGTCTGTTGTGCGTGAGGAACCCTTCTTTGTTTCCCATAACAGATTTCTGCATGTAGGTTTTTCGACAATTTGCTTGTCCTGTAATTTCCATGTTGATCGTCCTTTCCTACATTCCATTTGCTTTCATTTATCCAATGTTTTGTAACAACATTTAGTCTATTACTGAGTATATTGGTATATATTTTGAGTGATGTGTTTAATAACCTTATTCCTCTGTAGTTACTACACTCATATCTGTTAATTCGCAAATACAATCTTAGCGACAAGGGGCAAGAATCCTAGAGACTTTTTTTTAGCAACAAATGGGTTCGTCAATTCATCTAAATCAATGATCTATAACTTCGTTAAATATTTTATCTGCTACCCCACTTGTTAGTAGTGCTCTACTCACTCTTCTTCTTTGATGTTTAGTTTTTCTCTTTGTTAAAAGGTTTTCATTACCTTGTGTGCAGTAATTGTTTAATGTTGACTATATTACTCATAAATCGATGTCATGATTGTTCATTTGCCTGTTTCACTATTAATTAAGCATGGTTTAATTTTTTGAGTGTATAAATTTTTAATTTCTCTCTGTGCATTTGTTTAAGCAATTAATGTATGTTTTCCGATTCTATGTCCTGTCTACAAGCATGTGTGTTTGTCACTGTCCAGTACCTTGTTATTAAGTAATACATAATCCACTATTTATTATTGGCAAATATTGAAAATTCAAGCCCAAAAAGACACAAAACCTAACTTAACATACAATTTCGTTAAACTTATTTTTAAATTGAACCCTTATCTTACATAAGTAAAAACACCCTTCAAGAAATTAGAATGTATTATGTTGGATCAGATGACTTGCGACAGATCACAAAAGCAATTCCAAATACAGTGTTTTTACCAATATAATTTCATTAACGCTTACATAATATCATTTGTTACGGTATAAAATGTTTATGTCATGCCAATTAATTTTAAAGTAACCCACTACCATCACAATTTCTCAAAATGGAAAAAAATAATACATAATTATCTAATAAACCGAACTAAACTTATAAACAAGGACAAAGATAAAGTTTAATGTCAGACCAAAATAGAATATGATTCAAAAATAGCAGTAACAATTATTTACACCAAATGCATCAATATTCCAGAATGAGATAGATGACTTCATTCTTTGCTTCTCGTATGCTCTTAGAGAACAACAATGCTCCCACACAAAAATTATAATCAAACCGCTTAAATGACGAATTTTTAATACCACTCTAGTTTATCTATTACAGTATATACAATCAAAGTGTTGTTTAGTACAGATTATTTATCAAACGAAATGCGATAAGTTGAAAAGACGTTCCTACCAATACATCAAGAAAAATAAGCATGGAAGATTCGATTGTGATATTTCTATTGATTTTACAATAAAATAAAACATTTGGTCTAAATCAACCTTTGTTTTTATGCACTTGTCTCTATCTTAAATGATATACACCTTAAAACTGACAAGAATAGCTAATTTTAAATAGATTAATTATTTGCTTACATACTGCCACAATAGCATCTCCTATATTGTGACAGATGATGTGTGTGCATTTTTTAAAACGGTAATCAAAAATTAGATATGGTGTTCTGTTACACCATGCTGACAATATTTTTAGAAAGCAGCCTCCAGTCTATTCAGATATATTACTCGCTTCATAATTAGTTCAGGTACGTAATAACCCTTTTGGAGCAACAATCATACTATATCATAAACTCAGGTTGGAGTTTCTCAATACTTAAATTATTTTAAAAATGCTTATTTTTTAAAGAAAGATAATTAGGGGTTATAATAAATTATTCTGAAAGGGCATTTTCACGGGTTTTAATCTCGAAAAATATGAGACATATCCTGGGATATGGCATACCATGTATGGGAACCCCGGAATATATGTTCTAAGCGATTCCATAGCTCCTTGGCTCTAGGTCGTCCGGTGAGAAAAATAAAACACACTGGACAAGTGGATTTGAGTAACCTAGCGACACTTAAAATCTGCCTACTACAATCATGTAAACTACATAAACTTAAATGTGAATTAATTAGAGAGAGTATTGACATATGTGACAAAATTGAAACCTACTGGAAAGGTTACTTGATACTTGTATAATGTGGTATGGAGCTCAAATGTTGTTGAAAACGTGTACAATACTATCGAAACATTTATATTGAACATTCGTTATAAAGAACCCTTTATCAATGGTGCTTTTAACACTTAAATTGGCCACACACAAGACAACGACAACAAACACTACATGAGTGGTAAATATGGGTTAAGAATAAGGAATTCTAGTCGTGAAAGACTGATCCATTTCGCTTCAGCAAACTATCTTAACATAATGAACACCACTTCTAAACACCTACTACGACGCTTATTAATGTGATCTTCTCCTGAAAAGATACAAAATCCAAATAGACTACCTTTAAATATGCTACGATAGAAAACGTTTAAAGCAACAAAGGTGATCGTAATTGTGACCACAAACTGTTAAAAGCCACCATGCAATGGAGTTACAACTAAAAAGAGGATCATGCCACTCGACCCAACTGCATTCGGGAGCAACTAGATCAGTAAATAAACCAAGAGCCAATGAAGATTTGGGAAGCAACAAAAGAATGGATAAAAAGCACCACAGGCAACTAATCTTGGATAATCCTAATCCTGACGGGCACTGGATGACAGACTCCACAAGCAAACTCATAGTACAAAGGCGGAAATTAAACAATACGAAGTTAGGTCCAGATATAAAGGAACCCAATTACGTCATTTACACCAAAGAAGTTATACACTATTGTCACTATTGCAACGTAAGAAAAATAAAAAAATAAATAAGTTCTGCAAATTGATAGAACCACATGCAAACTATGGAATCCAGAGAAAGACTCAACAAAATAAAATATTTAACACGAGAATTCAAGCACCCTAATTATGATATATCAGAAATTCTAAACGTTTGGAAGAAATATCGCATCAAGCTATGACGACACTAGTACTCTCCAAAGGCCTACAAACTTCGAAAACCTCCACCTAGCCATACTGAAATTACAGGAACAATAAAGCACCGTAAGTTCATAGCAACACCGCTGAGGTGGTTAAAACAATGGGAGAACTTCGGAAAGACCTAACAGGTATTATGTGCTAAAGAATACAGATCAGGGATGAATGGCCAAAGGATTATAGATTATGGAACAACTGCCCTAAATCATCGTGTTAATAAAGAGGTATGTCAAACTGGAATATCCATTTCGTATGACCGAAATCTAACCTGTACCATAATTTATTGCTAATTTTTTGCTCTCCCTCCCCTTACGAGAAAAGGCTTAACGGTCAAGCTGGAATAGCCACCTTTTCTCGGAAGGGGGAGGAGCAATTAATTTTCTAGCAGCGTCATAAATTAGAAAAATATTAGCAAAAAATTATGGTACAGGTTAGATTTCGGCCAGACGAAATGGATATTCCAGCTTGACAGACCTTTAATAAAGTGCTCGTAACTATCATAAATGAGCGGCTTACATCGTTTCTCTTAACGCAGATATCAGTCGAAAAAACGAGATATATTTCATGTGATCATTGCAATATTTAAATTGTTCTCTTTTCAAAAGTATATGTCTTTCTCTTCGAACATTTCTCATACCAAAACCATATTTTCCTACAAAATTGGTATATATTTCAAAATTTTCTCGCATTCCCCGAAAAATTGTTCTGATTCTTCAGATAACAAATTTGTAACATGTTGGCTGCTATTGAGTGATAGTGTAATTTATTTATAATACTGTAGCTTGTTGGTGAAGTATGCTATAAAATACTTGCTCATAGCTACAGATATTATAAAGGCTACTAAAGTAATCAAGAATATGCCACAAACAACGTTTAGAAGACTATTATAAAGGCTATCCCGTTTTTGCTACTTGTATCATTACCTGAGAAGACGAATGTCGTCTAATGTTCAAAAATATCCCAATCCTCTCCAGAGTGTTTCTGATAAGCTAGTAATGGCGATATTGAACCGCTCTCTTTCTACTATACAAAGCTTGCCTGTATGTAGTAGTACTTTTTCACTTATTCGTTATTGGTCACTCTCAAATTGTATTCCTTAACACTTTGCCCAAAAGCGGTATATAAATGCAAGTGAGACAAATTTGTTTTGTCTTACTTGCTATTTTGTAAATATATGATTCTGGATATTCCTTCCCTTACCAAAGTTGTTTTGTGTGTATCATTTAATTCTTCTCTATTTCCACCCTTATTAATCTATTGCCTATTAATTTTCCATTTACTTTCATAGGGATACTCAGCAGTGTAATGTTTCTGTATTTTTCACAGCATTTCTATTCTCTTTTTTGTATGTTGATAAAATCATTGCCATTTTTCCACTCGTTTGGTATAAGTATTATGACTTTTATTCAAATTTTCAAGAATCTTTTAAGCCTCTTAATAGCTTTACATACCTTTAGTGTGCAAATGTTCATGACATTTCCTTGCTTGTTTGATTAGTCTTCTTTATTGACATTTTGCATTAGCTCATGGAAATAATTCTGTTCAACCTTTCATCGCAGACTTTTGAGTCAGCGTCTCTTCTATTTTATTTTAAATGCATGGTTAACTGTTTTCTTATGTCATGTCTAAATGATTTTAAAATTTTATAAAACATTCGGATTACCTACCTTTACCATCTTTCAACAATTTACTGCCAAATCGAGTCCAGTTGTATTCTAATTCGTGCACACTTTTTAAATTACGTTCTTTTTTGTCAAAATGCTTTACCTGAGATTTTCGATACATGTAGCCTAAAAGTCCATTAATTCCTACATCAAAGCTTGATAATCTTTGATTTTAGTGGAAAGAAGGAGATAGAAAGGACCTTCACCATCTGCTTAACAGATGAAAAAGTATTTTATATTAAATTTAGTACGTTAAAATATATATCGCGAATGGTTTGGCTAAAAAATCCTGGCCAAACTATGATTAATTAAAAATCAAACATTGCACCCATGTGTTTAACAAATAAATTTAATACCGACCGTAAATATGAAGCCTGAATATGAATATACAAACAAGGCCGTAGCTAGGAAATTTTTTTGTGGTGGGTTTTCGGGGGGGGGGGGTTTGGATAATTTTTTGGTTTGTGATGGGCTGATTAGGACTGCAAAATGTATATTTTTGTTCATGTATTTCAAGTATATATAAAATTATATAAATATAAAATATATTCTGTGAAAAACATGATTTATTGGATAAAATTGAATCTTGAAACCAAACATTCCAAAATTTCGGGAGAGGTTTGAACCCCAAGACCCCCCCCCCGCCTACGGGCTTGTATACGTATACAAACGTTGGGTTTTCTATTTTTTAAACATTGGATTGAGTTGGCTGTTATTTGGTGGAAGTTGAAATTCATGATGAATTGAGTAATACAACTGATTACAAACTTAAACTTTATTTAAAACTTGTGACAATTGTGTCGCGTCAGATGAAGCTTATTCACACAATGTATTGTATCGGTAAGTTTGTAATCAGTCGTATTACTCAATTCATCATGGATTTCTATTTTTTCCTTACGTAACTAGGTAGTGGGTTGACAGGTATAAACAGGTAAGTCGATATTGTTTTAATTTTTGTATATTGAATAAATTTTATATCAAAATAAGCGCTATTTCCTTGCGAACACGAAGATTTGGGGTTGCCTGAGAAAATCTGGTCTGAATAACGGTTATCGAGTTTTTAAAAGTGAAATTTTCATGCACATGGAAACCTGAGACAACGAGGTGCGAGCTAAGTACCCCGTGCGATAGAAGTGGACGCAGTAGTGTAGCTGTTAAATTTTATTTGAGATTGCTCTTCAACTTACGGAAGATTCGAGAAACCTATTAAATGTAACAAAATCATAAATTTCGCTTCTCAGTGCACCACTACAGTTCTCATGATTAAAGATAAAAGTAAGAAGGTACTGTTGAAAATGGAACGTGGCGTGGATGACTTCTGGCAAGTAGTATAAAGAAAAAAATTAATCTGGACCATTATTTGACTTTTCCTCTGACATATGTTCTGGTGAAATGTTCAAAACACCTAAATCAGCATTTGCAAAAACTTTGAAATCCCAGTTGCAGAGTCGCTACTCATAAAAATGTGTTCAACAAATCTAAGAAATCCATTTAATGTTCGACCGCCATTTGTCACCCTCAATCAAAGATTCCGAACGTAAAGTCGAAAGGAGTTCGCTATAAAATTTCAGGTCTTTAACAAATTAGGCCTAAAGATTTTATACAAAGCATTAAAAATTATCGTTTTAAAGAGGCTCTGGTACAGTTTTTGACTAATTATTGGGAAAACAAAAATATAGACCCAATAACCCAAAAAAAAACCGAAATTGAACGGTTGCTGTGCTGTGCTGCTCGTATCAAACTGACGATAACTACATAAGAAACGGAAGAAGTTGATTATCCATGTTATCACGATGAGGCTTAGACCAAGTATTATTTTTCAAAGTCATTAAGTAACACCAGGCTCAAGAATTGTAATAAAAGCTTCTGATACTGATACTTCGGTAATATCTGGGAAATATGCACAAAATTTCATAATCTAATTTGGCTAGCTAGTTCAACCACTGAGAAGCAACATAACCAACACATGATTCCATTACCTACATTGAAGTTGGGACACCAATTATGTCAAAGTCTACCTGCTTTAAATGCATACACAAATTGTGATTAAACATCAGCATTACAATAAAGGCAAAAGTAGACCATTTCAAATATGTTCCAAAAATGAAAAGTACCAAACAATTTTTTCATCATTAACTGATGAAGCTGATATTTTCATTCACGAAAAAAGGATAGGTACTGTTCAAGGGTTTACACCAAAAATGTGTCGTGTGAATCACTGCACCATAGTTAGTGATGTAAGAAATAATTTTTTTATGAAAAAGTATACGTCGAAACAGCGAACAGTTCTTAAAAAAAATAAAAGTTTTGACTCAAACACTATACCACCATGTTAGGACGTCCGTACAACAACAAAAAATAAAGAACAATTTTGTCACTTCCAGGTGGCATAATGCAACAGACTCGAAATGCATAAAATTCCAGCCTGAAAACTGCGGTTGGCATATAGATGATTATTTAAAACCAACAGGATTTATAGGGGACCAAAAGCGGTTAAAAGTACAAGACATTGTCGGAATGACGGAAAATGATGATGAATCTTCCGAATTCCAGGATGAACATTGTACTTTCGATCAATCAGATACGGAATAATAATTTTTAATTTAATTTGTTTTCAATAACCAATTTTTGTATTTATGTTATATGGTAATAATTTGTTGCTGCAATGCTGCATCCACTTCTATCGCACGGAGATACTTAGCTCGGACCTCGTCGCAGGTTTACATTTGCTTCAAAATTTCACTTCTCAAAACTCGACAACCGAAATTCAGACCAGATTTTTTGCAGGCATTCCTATACATCGTGTTCTCAATGAAATAGCGCTTATTTTGATATACAATTTATTCATTAAACATATGGGTGAAAATAACTAGTACCGGCATACCTTTTTATATGTGCCAAACCCAATAGTTGTGACAGGAAAAAATAGACAACCCAACATCTGTATGTTCTATAGCCTTCATACTTTTAGTTGATATTTGTTAAACAGATCGGAGCAATGTTTAATAAAAAGTCATCCTTAATTAATAATAGCTGGCCTGGATTTTTTTAGCCAAACCCCTCCCGAAATATTTTTTAATATTCTATATTTGAAATAAATTATTTTTCATCCGTTAAACAGGTGGGTGGCGATAGTCACTAATTCCGATCTTAGACTATTTGTTTAGTAACTATCTGGATGTAAAATCCTTTTTTTAAAGGTTTTAAAAATAAATAAAAATTCTTTAGCCAAGAAAAAATAATAATGTTGACTAATACGAATTCCCAGAATTCCATAGAAACAAACGATTAAATTTACACAAGTTGGAGAAACTCCAAGTCCGCTGTCGAAAAATGTTAAATGTGTTGTTCAGAAGTTCAATGTGAAAATCCGAACACTGAAACAAATAATTATTAGCACAAAAAAATAACACAAACAATTTTTATAAGCAATCGCAAATTAGTTCAACATATTCAAATATAAATATTTATTAATTTTTTTAAGATAACTCAAGTTTTTGTATCGCAAATATAATTTCAAAACACTAACTCGCCGACAACAAAGATGAAGCGAATTTGTTACGTATTTTTAACAAATCAAATGCAGATGTTCTCGTTCATTAGCATACGAAAGAGCTTATGGAATTTAAATAAACTATTCGCGAATAAACAAATTAGCATCTCAAAAAAATATTTTGTCAAGTTATCTTCGGTGTATGTAAATAGATTGTATCGGTTTGTTGTTGTTCCTGACACAAACGACTATTGATACAATAAGCGTCGCCATCAAACAACTCTTCAAAAAATTTAAAGATATACATTCACGCCCACGTGTAATGATAAAAGACTATTGTTGCTGAATAATAAATTTAACTGAAACGAAGCATTCAATTGCAGGCTCAACGAATTGATCACACCACCACGAAAAAGGACTTAACAACAAAGTTTTATAGAAAGGTAAGAGGACTGCTGAAGACCAAACTTAACAGTAAAAATCTTTTTCAGGCTATTAACATTAATAATATAATTATTTATATCTCAAATTGTTATCAAAGTTTATTAGAATCCGATTGTAAAAAATTGTATAATGAATCATTATTTTGAAATAAAAAACGGATTTATTATAAAATCTCGCGGAAGAGAGACGAATAAATGAATGTAGTTGAAATTCAATCAAAATGTCTGATAATTAACATACCTAAAAAAGTTTAGGGTTCTCAAATCATCTACAATACAGTGGGTTCACCTAAGTTGGAATCAAGCCAAACTTTCTTAATACATATAATTATTTTAAAAAAGTTACTCTATTCTATTCAAAAGTAAAGTTAATTAGATTTGAAAACTTCATCCAATTAAGCCTTTACATCAGTAAAAATTCTAAAATAATTACATTAAAAAAAAAAACAAAAACCGACGTCAAGAAAAAGGAACTTAACTAAAAAGGAAAAAAATAATTCTGCAATAATTAAACAGTTTTACTGAAGACGGTGCCCAGTAGAACAGCAAAGTTGCAAAGTACAACTCATAAATGTACTGCCCACATTGGTACCGACTTCAGAAAAGTATTTAATTGTTGCAAAAAAAATTGCTTTTTTCATAAGTTTCTCTTTTGTCATAAACATAACCATAAAACTAAATGAATCCAGTCTTTGATGACCAGTATTTGTCAGAAGACCTCTTGAAGAAAGATGTGATCGAAGTAATTTGTTGAATGATGAATGTTTGCCTTTATATTCTGGAAGTGGTTGAACCTCATCTCCTTCCATATCTCCGAAAACTCATACCCAATTTTCTAATGTTAATGCTAAAACACATGTAGCCGAATAAAAGTGAAGAGCATATACGAAATGCACAAGTCAGTCTTCAACCCAGATCAACTGAACTTGAGCCACTTGAACACATGTGGAATATTGACAAATTGATTGATGAAAGATTGACAGATTTACATCAACTAGCAATAAATACTCTACAACATTAGCTGAAGTTAGCATGGAATGAAATACTATACAAAAAAAACACCTTATTAGCAAAAGAGTTTATATATTTTTGAATCCTTAATACGTTTGACTATCTCTATGTTTAAACTAAAGAACAATAAAATTGAATAACTGTTACCTGATGTTGCTGTAGCGGAGTGTATTTTTCGGTGTCTGTAAATAGCACATGTAACGATAATTGATACAATAAGCATTCCAATTAAACAGCTGCAAAAAACTTGGGAGATGTATATTCACACCCACATACTATGAATAAAGACTATTGTTGTCGAATAATTAATTGAAGTGAACGAAATCGAATCGTAATAACAGGCGGAATTCAAGCACGCTAGCACAATGTCACAATATTTTCAAGACTTCATCAAAGTAAAACCATATATGTAATTTACATTAATACAATTCGATGAAATCTACATCGGTATATATGAACACTCCAGTAGATTAACTGGAATAAATGTAAAACAAGACCAGTAATATGTTTCTTGAATAATTGATTTTTTTAATTTGTGTTTGAATTTATACTTCTGTGTTTGCATTTACACAGTTCAGAAAACAACAACAGACGATTACAAAGCAGAATGGATAACACAGTGTTACCATCTAACCGGTTTTTACCCAAACATCCTGGATTTGCCCGAAAATTCGAAATTTAAAATTTATGAAATAATCTTGTATTTAAATTTCCAGAGTTGTACTAAGGAACGTTATTAATACCAAATGTCACTGCCAGGAGTAACTTCGAAAGCGAGTCTTAAACTAACATTTACGAAAATAATTGCACAATCTAGTGATAATTTCAATGTGTTGCTTTTTTGATTTGTTGTAAGATCAGACGTAAATTGAGAATGTTTATCTTGCGAATGTAATAATTTTATATTGGAAAAACATCTGCGCCTCTAAATAAACGAATATATGACCACAAAAATGAAAGAAACAACAATTAAAAAAATGCAAAATTTATGAACATGTTTGGGATCAGACACAAAATACAATTTGACTATTCAAAAATACTACACAGGGAAGGGCAGAATACAAGAAGAAAATTCAATCGTATCTATCTGGTTGCCGCTAATTAAGAATGAAAATAGCAGTTGTAATCTGCTTTTGAACACAAACATATCGGTTAAGTTTGTCCTAGGTTTTCCTTTATGGCATGACTGGGAATTGTTGGCGAATATACGTATATGCTTCTTATAACAAAGTTGTTCCTAGGAGCTCCACATATTCTGACACATCTTTCCAGTGCTTCCAACTTGAAAGCAGCTTGACTATTATATATGAACTTTGGAATTGCTGTGCTACCTTGTGTAACTTTTTCTTAGTGATGTCATAGTCAAATTTATATGTTATTCAGTTTATAATACTATTGATAACGAGGTCTGATTGGAACCTTAAAAGATTGATTTTTTTAAATAAACAGCTGTTGATTCTCAAGTCTGGTGGTATTGCCCTAAAAACCATAAAATGAAAAAAAAACAGAAATAAAATCTTTGAAATACCTAATATTAACAAGAAAAGTAGTAATAGGAGCCTCATTGTAGCTACTAGATGTTTTAACAGCATGCAAAATGAGTTAAAATCCTCCAATAAGGATGAAATTGTGAGTATCTACCCTATTTGTTATTCTTCTTATATTATTGTTTTCATACAAAGTTTGCCTAAACACTGATAGTACAAAAATTTGTTTTGTTATATCTGTTAACTTCATTTCTAACAAAGACGAACTAAAAATATCTTACGTTGAAATTTAGCATGTAATGATATATGAAAAAAAGTATTTGTTGTACATCCGACAATCTTATCACAATTGTATTCCTAAACACTAAAAAAATCGTCGTAATATTTGATTATCACCTGTTCAAGGTGATACATTCAAAATTCAAAAAAACAATGAGAAAATCATGTTCACCAATATGCATATAGCTTCTTTCCATATTCAATTATTCAACTTGAAAAATGAGGTCATGGAAATAAATAATTACATACATAACACACGGTAGAGGGACTCGGAACATTATACCTTATTGCAGTATTTATACGCCGGTAACTCTATTACCTTTTCCACCTACTGAAACATTTATTAAGAAAACTAGTGGTGCATGGTACTAATGAAAGATAGAAAAACACGAAAGTGACAATAATAATAATCGATTTGTTCGGGAATTATTTGTATCTACAAGGACTTTACATGCAGCGTATGTTGAGAGATCACGCTAAGTCTAATTTATGAAAAAGTAAACATTTAAAAATATAACTGCACTCTTACCACATTCAAACAAGATTATCGGAATAAATCATTATGAAAATTGACAATTTGCCTTTCACATGTGTCACTTGCAATTTTCCCTTCACAAAAAAAGACCAATTTAAACAATCAACATTTTATAACGTTTTATGCTATAGTTACACCGGTAAAATATGTTAATTCAAAAATAAAAAAACTTTTAATTAGAATGCTGAATTAAGTAAACAATGCAGATCAAATAAATTTTCACAAATCAAAAACCGACTTCACAACACAAAAGTAACTTAGCTATTTTTCTCTGTCACAATAAAATATTGATTTTGAAGTCGGTACATAGTAGAACTTATAAAAATATACTTAGCTAATTATTGAAAACTCATTTATTTTCTATGTAACTTGGATTTAAATAGAATTTTAATTCGCCAAATGTTACAAAATGTTATTGTATAATTTTTTTTCCGATTTTCTAAAAAACGGCATCCGCCATGTCACTGAAAACATATGCGGGAACCCTCGTAATAGAATACAGTTTAAACTATCCAAATTAGTTACGAAGTTTTCGTGAATTGCTGTACGCATAAATAAGGAAGTATGTATATAGAGACGAATTGAAAACCTCCACCAACAAAAGTTGTTATGCACTAATATTTTTATTAGCGACGATTCTCGCACGGTGTCGTCCTTAAATACAAAAATTGCCCTACAAATCGTAGCCATGTAACTTGCCGCAGTCAAACTATGTTCATCAATTATAGTACAAGCAATGAAGGCGTTTGCTTCTGAAATCTTTCTACCTTAATCGATTTGCGTGAAAATTTGGGGAAAGTTAGTTGCCTCAAACATCAAAAGTGACATGTGCAAACCTGGGGGTGGATGACACCCTTTCTCAGGGGTTGAAATTTTTTTGGCCAAAATACCCCAAGGAGTCGATAGAGAACCTAATTCTAAGCAGAAAATGTTCTATGAGGTTTTTTCTAAAACTATATACTTTTTATGTAATTCGTGATTGAAAACTCGCCATTTTCATTAAAAATAACACTTTTTTGAATGGTATTTTACACATAACTAGAACACTTAACGTTTAATGAAAAAAAGTCAACAAAGAAAGTCGTATTTTTATAAATATTCTAGGTGCAATATAATGGGAGATATCGTTGACAAGAAGAAAACTTTTTTTGTAAGTACTGGAATCGGTGCATTCAATTTGAAATAATATATAAGGTTTGTTCCTACCTGCAGTATCCGTACCGCCATGAAACTGTCACGAAATCGCCTGCATCGAATTTGTGCGCAACTGCGAATGTAGCACCGTTCAACGTACTACCATTGTACAGTCACAAAAAATATTAGTAGGAACGGTTTTCTGACAAGTTTGTGGTCTGAACTCTGCGACCTACATTCCATAACCTTAATTTATTGACAGTTTCTACTGCGCATGATTAGTAAGAATCACCAAACGATTCTTGCTCTTCACCAAGGATTGAAATGACGATGCGAAAAACGGTACATTATTTGGTTGGAACACCGTGATGCATCGTTTACTGAACCGTCATAACTTGGTTGAAACAGGTTTTCTTGAATGCGCATGACGGTGATCGTCACATGTACGCTTTCGCATCGGGTAGGAACAAACCTATAGTATAATGATAATAACGGTTTTTGTAGACCTTTAAAATGAGCACTATATAAAATCGACTGCATATAAATTAAGCGAGATATAATGCAAAAAAGATTGACTACTCAACTATTTTAAGAAAAAATGAACAGTAAAAGTAACCTCATGACACTAGAATTGAAGTGTGTTTTTTTAAATGTTTCTAAAAAAATTCTTTTTTTTAAATAACTTTAAAAGGGCAGAGAACAAAAACAAAGCTTTCTCCCCTGTAAAAACTGGTTTATTTTAAACTTCTACAAGATGAAAAATAAAGGAGGACCCCCAAAAAGTTATCTTGTAGCCCATCAAATTACTTTTAAAATGGTTTCAATGGGCTCAATAGCATGAAAATTGACAGAGATATAGTTAGCTCTATTTAAAAGTAGTTTGAAAAACAGGATGTAATTGTTATACATTAATATTCAATAAAAAATTTAAAAAACGTATGTGATATATTGCACTGCTTATTTTAAGAATATATTGGTTAATGTTTTTCTCTTTAACTAAAGAAATAAATTAAACTATTATAAGCCATGGATGCACTAGTAAAATATTTTGAAATCTTTAAAAAATGATTTTTCGCCAATTTATCAATAAAGGGTAATTTTGGGGGTTGAAAATTAGAAATAAACAAATAAATACAATAAAATATATCATGAGCAGTGACCACCATTCTGGAAAACTGAAGGTAATAAAGCTGCGATTTTTTTAATTGATTCTAAAGATAGGGGTGGTTTCTAGAGGTTGAAATTAATTAATAAATTAATACATAAATTAATAAATATTCAGTAGAATCGATTTTTATTTATCTTTTATTGGAAACCCAAAATTGAAACTTAAAAAGCTAAAAAAAATATTTTTTTTAATTTTAGGCGAAGGAGTAGTTTTTGACGGTTGAAAATTTACAATTCATAATGAAATTATACATAATAAACATTAAACAAATCTTTGTTTCGTTATTGTGCGATTTCAAATGGCAGAGACAAAAATTTTATCCTGATTTACGACTTTAAGGGGTAGTTTTTAAGGGTTGAAAATTTTATGTAATTCATAAATCATGCTTCAAAATGTTAAAGAATATTTTATCTCCATAACTAGATAAGATTCCTTTGATAGACTGCTTAAATTAACATTTTTTTCAATTCATCACAAGTGGGGTTGATTTCACCCCTAAAACGCAAGATCGCAATTCCGCACAGTGTCACTTTTGAATATAAGGGTAAAACAAGCCTGCTCCCAAATTTTCAGCAAAATCGATGAAGTTTGAAAGAATTCGGAGCCAATAGCTTATTTTTACCTCCATTGCCTGCAATACTACCACCAATTACGTACGAGCATCAATCCCAGCCTAAACAATAACCTCTCCTCTTTAAAAGATATTGCACCCGAGATATTGTTTTCCCTGCCCTCTCCAAACACTTGCTCCGCCTTCTGCTGATCTTAAACAAAATCTGGGTTCGTTGTCTCGTTCAAAAGTTAGTCAAGGTCTACGATGCTGCAGCACGGAAATTCGATTCTTTAAGATACTCCTTGTTATAGAAGAAAATTTGAAAAACACGGTAGAAAAAAATTCAGAAATGCTAGAAGAGAAAATAGTCGAGAATGAAGCTCGGATGGAAGAGCTAAAGCAGACAATGGTGGTAAATGAAGCCCGGATTGAAGATCTGAGCAGACGACGGTCAAATATGAAACCTGGATGGAAGAACTAAAGCATACAATAGTTGAAGAGCTGAGTCAGACGACAGTTAAAAACGAGACGCGCATAGAAGAGTTAAAACAGATAATGGGAGGTGAGATCAGCAAAATAAGAGAACAGGTAGTCACAATACAAAGTGGAGAGACTCCACCAAAGACCGAAAGCAAACACAGTCCAGAAGTAGTGGATTCGAAAATTAACCTCGAAGGAGCAAGACACAAAATGAAATCTACACAATATGAAGGGAAATCGTCATAGCCTAACTATAGGCGCCAATTCGAGGCTGCAGCAAAGTTAAAGGGATGGTCGGCAGAGGAGAAGGCAAAAGCACTAACACTTGCCTTAAGGGGGGATGCTACAGATATTTTGCAAACATTGAATGCCTCTGAGCAAGAAGACTACAAACAACTGGT
This sequence comes from Octodonta nipae, assembly GCA_034190945.1. Classification (NCBI taxonomy): domain Eukaryota; kingdom Metazoa; phylum Arthropoda; class Insecta; order Coleoptera; family Chrysomelidae; genus Octodonta; species Octodonta nipae. The sequence goes on along the minus strand of CM067224.1, from coordinate 40,678,300 downwards.
CAAACATTTAGAACTGAGGTATGGTCAAACACATTTGAAGCACGTCTACCACTCCCAATTGAAAAATCGCCACCAGAGATCAAGTGAATCACTACAAGAGTTTGAAGCTGATATTGCCCGTCTGGTTCACCTTGCCTATCCAGCCACACCGGAAAATGTAATAGAAAGGTTAGCAGTGCAAGTATTTTTGGATGGACTTCGGGACCACGAAGCCAGACAAGCATTGACCCTAGCTCATCCGACTCAATTAATTGACGCACTGGCTCGAGCTTTAGAATTCGAGGCTGCGAAAAATACCTGCAGAGGTCAGGCCAGAGTCCGAAGCCTGGACGGAGGATCAGAAGATGGCGGAAACGATAAAGCCTCTGTAAGAAAGATAATAGAAGAAGTTCTTACCGAAAAAAGACTAGTGAGATGTCGGGAGTGTCGTAAGGTAGGACATGTCCAGAGTCGTTGCAAGGAGAGCAACGGAGTCCAGACTTCCTCGCCGGGGAAACTAAAGAAGGCCAATGTAAAGGAACCATCGTCGACCTGTAGCAATCAAAGCCTCAACTATCACAGCATATGTCGCTTCGCTACGCAATCACGTTAACAGTGTCTTTGTAGATGGCTTTATTAATAAGAAGCAATGTGCAATGCTGCTGGATACAGGTGCGACAAAAACCGTTATAAGGCCCAACGTAGTTTTAGAGACGACCAACAAAATGGCAACTGCGAACACCGACAGGAGAAGCAGCGAAAGTCCATGGTGAAATAGAGGTTGAAATGGTATTAGGAAATACAGCATTTCAAAATCGGGCATTAGTGGCGGGCATCGAAGACCAAGTCATTATCGGAATGGATGTCATGAGCTCCAAGGGATTCCAGTTAAACTTCAAAGATGGAATTCTGCGAGTAAATGACGAAGAAGTGGTGCTTCATGGGAAAGACGACATCATGCTTCGATCAGTCTTGGCAGATGATGTAAATGTTCCGGAAAGAGCTGAAATCATTATAGATGCTTTCTTAGATGGGAAAGCTAAAACTGGAACAGTAATGATGTTTGATCCCGAACTTAACGACGGAAATGTAGGCAGAGGAGTCGCACTGGGGAAGACTCTGTTTCGTGCTAGAGAGATTGTCCCAGTAAGAGTAATGAACCTGAATCATTATTCGGTTGAGCTAAAGAAAGGAACAACTTTGGGCTTTTGTTCAACAGTTTCCTCTGTAGTCAGAAGCACAGAGAATGCAGAAATACCACCAGGTAAACTATCTGAGGAACTGGAAAGACTCGTCACCGATTCATCAAAGAATTTGAAACAAAACCAGAAAGTAAAATTGAGGGACATCGTTAGAAACTACCAGGATATCTTCGATGTAGGGAATGGCAAAAGAGGACGAACTGATCTAGTGAAACATAAAATTAATACTGGGGACGCTCAACCTATTCGAAAGTCGGCGAAAAGACTACCCCTAGCTAAAACAGAAGAAGTCGACAGGATAGTCCGCGAGATGGAGGAAGAAGATGTTATTGAACCATCTAATAGCCCTTGGGCTTCTCCAGTTGTCTTGGTTTAAAAGAAAGATGGTTCGACCCGATTTTGCGTGGACTATCGGCAATTAAACCATGCTACAAAGAAAGACAGCTATCCCCTTCCAAGAATAGACGATACCCTAGATACGTTGGCTGGATCGAAGATGTTTTCCACCCTGGACTTGAAGAGCGGTTATTGGCAAGTGGAACTTGCTAAAGAAGACCGAGTAAAGATTGCTTTTACCATCGGCTCAGGACTTTAACAATTCACGGTGATGCCGTTTGGGTTGTGTAATGCTCCAGCGACGTTTGAAAGATTGATGGAAACAGTGTTGAAAGGGCTTTCATGGAAAACATGCTTGGTGTATCTTGACCACTTTATCGTGGTTGGAGGATCATTTGAAGACCACGTCAAGAAATTGGAGGAGGTGTTTCGGCGACTTCGAAGTTCCGGACTCAAGTTAAGCCCGAAGAAGTATCAGCTGTTCCAAGAAGAGGTGCAATATCTTGGACATGTGGTTTCCGCAGAGGGAGTAGCTGTTGATAAACAGAAAATCAAAGCTGTTCAGGAATGGCCGATACCTAAAGATATCCTCCACCAGTTAAGAAGTTTCCTGGGGTTATGCACGTACTATCCTCGGTACGTAGCCGGATTTGCCAACATTACCAAGCCACTTACTAGATTCGCAGAGGGGAAGGTGCAGTACAAGTGGGACGAGGAATGTCAGCGATCATTCGAGACATTGAAAAGAGCTTTGACGAGTGCTCCCATTTTAAGTTATCCAGAAGAGCAAAGAGAGAGTCATCGGATATTTCAACAAGACCTTGAGTAAGCCTGAACGGAATTACTGCATTACTCACAGGGAGCTCTTGGCTGGGGTAAAGGGGGTAGAGCATTTCTACAAGTACCTCTATGGTAAAAGATTCCTCCTGAGGACGGATCACGCAGCACTGAAGTGGCTCCTTTAGGTTAAAAACCCCGGACAAGTGGCTAGGTGGATTGAGCGGTTGCAAGAATTCGACTTCGAGACTGAACATCGCACAGGAACAAGCCATAAGAATGCTGATGCCCTATCGAGGAGACCATGCCCTGATGATTGCAAACATTGTCAGCGAGCTGAAGAAAAAGGGGCTGTTCTCTGTAGAACTACCGTCGTCGATGACCATTGGCAACCTGAGGAGATCCAGAAAGACCAAAAATTAGATCAAGAACTAAAAGAAGTTATCCGGTGGAAGGAAGAAGACCGCAAACCTACGTGGCAAGAGATTTCCCGATACTCACCAACCATAAAGTCGTACTGGGCTCAGTGGAACTCACTCATCCTGGAAAATGGACTTCTTAAGAGCGTCCTGGAAACTCCGGAGGAGGGAAACGACAGAAAACAGATTGTAGTTCCCAGAAATAGGAGACCAGAGGTTTTACGAGACCAAAAGCTCCCATGAAGCAATATAGCGTGGGCAGTCCATTCGAAAGAGTAGCTATTGATGTTGCCGGTTCATTTCCTGAATCCGACTCTGGAAATAAATACATTGTGGTGGTGATGACTATTTTAGTTGCTGATGTCCTTGTCAAGGAATGGATCAGTCGTTTTGGTGTTCCCTTGGGGTTTCACTCAGACCAAGGTAGAAATTTCGAGTCTACTCTTTTCCAAGACGTCTGCAAGCTCTTGAAGATCAATAAAACACGGACGACAGCATTACACCCGCAATCCGATAGAATGGTAGAACGGATGAATAGAACCATTAACCGCCATTTGTCAAAGGTAGTTTCTGACCACCAAAGAGACTGGGACCAGTATCTGCATTGTTTCTAATGGCATATGGTTTGTCTGTGCACGAGTCCACGGGCCAGACCCCGGCAAGCATTATTATGGGACGAGAGTTACGACTACCATCGATTTGAAGTTTGGATGTCCCCCAGGAAAAGAGACTGCAGGTGAAGACTATGTCAGCCAGTTACGTCGAAAGAGGGACGAGATACACCAACGAGTCCGGTTAAATATCGAGAATGCCAATGCCCGAATGAAGGAAGCCTATGACATCAGAGCCGAGGGCGGGGAATTCTAAGCTGATGATCTTGTTTGGTGGTATAACCTGCAACGTCGTCGTGGATATTCGCCCAAGCTACAAAGATCTTGGGAGGGGCCTTACCAAATTGTAAAGAAGATCAACGATGTTGTCTATAGAATAAGGAAGCTGCCTCAAGGAAAACCATAGGTCGTACATTTCAACAGGTTAGCCCCTTATGCCGGAAGTCATGACGGCGAAGTTGACCAAGCCCAAGTCCGCAGCATCCAACCACACGATGACCTTCGAACAGTTTATGGCACTGTACTCTAATGGGCAGAAAGTGCTGCACGACGTGACCACAGAGGAACCCCGAGACCTGTTTGAGGTGCCCATAGAATATGCCCAGGCTCGAGATCTCCGGATGTCCAGAGGAATAGCCAGGGTGTTTGCCAAAAAGTACGGCCAGTTCCAGAAGCTACGGGAGCAAGATCCAGCGGTACGGAAGGTCCTTCATCTCGAAGATAAACAACCAGTGGGAACTAGAGACATCTTTTATTTGGTAACGAAAACATTCTCGCAGGACAAGCCAACATATAGCGATCTTTGGAAGACTCTGGTAGAATTGAGGAATGTGATGATGGAGAACAATCTGATGAAATTGGCGGTCCCAAAGATAGCCTGCGGGTTGGATGGACTGAATTGGAGGGTGGTGAGAAGTATGATGGAAACAATCTTTCGATTCAGTGGCATCGATATCCTGGTATGCTGTCTCAATATTCGCAGCCCAGATTCGAAGTCTGTTACTTCCACCAAACTTCCCGATGTCGAAATGGAGAGTCCTGCAAATATCGTCACACCAGGAAGGATTCTAGGACATTTCAGAGCGAAATGGTCTTAAGGGGAGAGCAATGTTACGAGAATTCATCCAACAGCTGGTGCAATCGGCCATCAACCAATTCATGGAAGGGACGTTATTCCGATACTTCTGATAATCCGAAATGTTTCGTCTCTCAACAGGCCGACCGCTGCCGTTACTGGGAATTCCCTTAAAGCTTCCAGAACATGAACGAGTTTCCCGATGGTTCGTGGACTTACCAGACAATTCGTAGAGAAATATATAAATATGGACAGCTGGCGATAGGAGGCATTCAGTTTTCGACGGTCGTATTGTATAGTTAAGATAAAATGTAAATAGTTTCTGTGGACATAAATTGTGTTAAAGTAGTGGAAATAAATTAGAGTGAGTTGGACTGTGTTTTTAAATAAATCCAAGAACTGAACAGAACCCGTGTGTGAAAATAAAAACATTAGAATACAGTAACATAAGCCGAACAGACATTGAGAACACAAAATTATTAGCAAATATAGAACACCAGAAGTCACATAATAAATACGTGAAATGAAAGCTAAAATCTGGGAAAATGACACTAATCAATAAATAGACTTTTTACATTTCTTGAATTGAAGGGTTTCGTGTTTTTATTTTTGTAATTCGAATGGCTAAGTTTGATTATTTCGAGTGAAAATTTGGTATGTATAATCGGTGCAATATTTAGTTTTATTTGCACTTCAATTTAGTGAACATATTCACTCTATGATTAATATATAGGTATTGTCTTTTATATAAGTGTTCAGAATATTTTCTTCATTAGCTTATTATAGTAAATTTAATAAAGGTACTATGTACCGAAACACATGACGTAATACAGAATAAATAACGTACCTTTTTTATTTTTAAGAATCGTCTAATAATTACATTTTTTTAAGTACTGTATATTCAAATCTTTGTTCAAAAGTTATATATTGGATGATGGAATCTCGAGTACCATTTAACTTTTTTATTCAATTTTACCTGGTCGATATTATTTTATATTTAACCATTATTTAGATAGGCAGTATTTAGGTCAATATCTAGAAAAAAAATTACCATTTGACAACTTAACGTAGTTGAGGTTGGCTCTTTTTAGAATTTTTACTTTTAGGCCAATAAATTGTAATTTCAAAATTAAAGCAGAATTTTTTGCATAAAATAGTTGGCGATAAAAAAGGGCCTCTCATTTTCCGTTTCGGCTTCATTGTTTTATGTAATCAATAAAACGAAAAATTTTGCATTTTGAAATATTGTCAAAACAATGGTTCTTAGACAAGAAATATGTACAGGTGGTTTCGGTGTAATGAAATGTATGCACCAAAAGAGTTTCTGAATCAAAGTCGGCCATAATATTTTTGGCAAAAAAACTTGAAATTCAGGCGTTGTTAGTTTTTACAAGAATTTAAGACCGATCAATATACTTTGACAACGCGACTTCTTCAAAGCTACAAAGTGTGCAGACGGGGTAATAATTTTTACAGCATTATAATTATTTCACTAGAAGAATAAAAAAGCCTCTTGTTCAGTTGTCAATTTTTAATTAAACAACATGCATTTTAAACTTAGACAGTTTATTTATTGATATAAATATTATTAATCTAATTTTACTCTGATAATTGATTTGGATTTTTTTTTAATGCCAGATCATTTGAATAAGCATCATTGAAAATAAGGTTAAAATAGAATATCTTCTAAGACGAATATTAGCCTAAGAGACACTATTAAAAAAATTACAACTTTTTTTAAAGAAATCGTCCTTATTACATAGATATTTATAATTAATCTTTATCCGTTTTAATAAAAATATTAAATGGTACCTAAATATATTTCAAACTCAATCATACAGAAATAATTATCATTAAAATATAAGTACCAACACTACCGACTACAAAATTTTAAATAAATAATATATATGTATATTTCGTAATTTTTTCGTATTTGAGGTTGTATTAGAAACATAAAAAGGCGCGAGTTATTATTTTCTATTCGTAGGATTTAGAATGCATACAGAGAGACCATATGCTTCTAGGGCTACTAAATCTAAATCCGAAACCTATTTGACTCCATCAGGTCACGGACTTTTGAAGGGCAAAAAGAGTTAAAACCGCTCATGTGAATAAACTATTGTTACGAAATTTACCAAAGCCGACCCTGTTTCATTTCAGTACGACAACGATCCCTTTGAGATAAAAAAAAATGGTTCTCGAAAAGACTCGGCACCTGTAGGAGTGATGATGATTTTGCGAGAATTTTCTATGCTGGTTTTATAAAGGAAGCAGGCCACGATTGCCAGTTCAGTTTGAAAGGACGACGAGCGTATCTCGAATGTTATTGCGAATCAGCTGTTCTGTATAATTTGATGTAAATAAAGTTCTAGAAAAGTGAAAGTGAATATTAGTTTTATAATTTTAAATTGAACCCACGGACTTTACAACACTATCATAACTGTACGTTTTTGAGGTCTCTTAATTCGAATATGGTCTCCTTTTGATCCAAGATAATTAAATTAAACGCCATTTCAAGATCAAAATGAGTGAGTCCTAATCATTAATGTGAGAAAAACCGTCAAAACTAAGTGTTTATGATTTCGAATTAGATGAAAACTTACATAACCTCCTGAGACCAGGTTACCCACCTGTGAAAGACTGCGGTAGCTGGATGACCACAACTGCGGGCAACAATAGCCATACTAGTTTATCTATTCCTTGCATAGTATTTTTTGCTATGACGGCATAAAAGCTGCAATCCAGAAATAATTCGTTGCCCACCGCCACCTTGTGGAGGAGCCCTAGGAAAGCCAAATAGAAACAGTCAGAGATACGTTTACACCTGCCAAAGTATTGAACTCGCTATCGCCCTTTATGCGTTTTTCTCGACTACTGCGTCATTTTCTCTCTAGCATCTAGAGTCTAATTCACTTACGAATAATGTTTTTTGCGCTGAAAGAAATCCTAAATGGATCCTGAAATAGATAAAACCAATAAACGCTTTGTTATGATGGTTTTACTCACTTTAACAATTTTCACAAATTTTTGCTTCTAAATGATCCGATTTTCTCGGACTGGGTACAAATGAACATTCGAATTCAGTGACCTCAAAAACATGTAGTTTGATGCAAGAGCAGTTTAATTAACTCACTTTGACCTTCAAAACTGCTTGACCCTAACCTGATGGGGTTAACTGCATTTCGTATTTAGAGTCAGTGGGGCCAAAAACATGTCAGTCAGTATTATGTTAATCTAATCGTAGCACAGATTTCATGGAACTGTGTAGTTTTAGCGTTTCCTGAAAGTTTTAAGCATTTTCCTGAATACTGAAAGGTGAACTATTGCCCACCTCAGATACGTATTTAAAAATGTACTAAACACACATCGAGAACGTTTTGAAAGAATGTGTAGCCTTTCGTTGAATTATTGTTAGACTCGAACAACGATTTTCTGCACTTTACGGACTTTCAAAACATTTTCAGCATTTTTCGGAAAACTGGAGGGTAATAGAGCATTTGTGATGGTGGATTCGCCTTCAGAAGACCGAAATACTTCACGTACTATATGTCACAGGTTTATAAATGATTTTTTGTGGGTCCACATAATTTAATTGATCACAAACTACCAGTACGCCATTCTTCACAACGATCCAAGTTTTACCAACATTTCAGATAAGTAACTTTTTCCACCTTAGTTTTGAGATAAAGCACTGAAGCGGATTTGTTTTGAACTTAAGATGAAATTGACAACACATTTGTGCGATATACCAATTGTCAGTTCTATTTATGTGACAATGATTTATTACTAAACTCAAATCAAATTACTCTAATATATGATTATCAAACCTTTGCTAATAAATTACTGTCAAAATCTTAATTAAATGAATTTATTTCACTTCGGTTTCCAATTATTTTACCTTTTAAGTTTCTAACTGGTTTTTGCAATTAAGTAAAATTCACAAGCAATTGGATATATCAGCATTGGTTAAAATTACTTTCGAGTTCAATTGAGCAAGACTATTCTTTTACGCTAAAAAACGAAATTGGGTACAAACTTAAGTAAATATTAGCCTTAAAGACTATTTTTATGATCATACAAACTAAAAAATACATAACAGCATATGTAACGTGAACTAGTGGTAAACCAAACCCAGATACTATGATCACTTTTAACTTATTTTTTCTATACTAATGGCTACTCAAATGTTTTGATTTTAGGATCTCCTTACATCCGAATATCTGTCATGTTTTATGTCTCACCGTCAAAGGTCCAACATTTGTTACCCTTAAGCGATGTCACTGCCAGAAAACCATCGCAGGTACAATGATGCATTTTAAGCACTCTTCGCTTGGCTATCAAAACATAATAAAGAAATTAGATTCAATTTATTTAAATAAAATATATTTCTTAAAAAAGTGTCCCTGAAGTGTCTTTAAGTGTTTCATGTAATGTATCAAGTGTTCATCATAATACAAATATATATTGTAATTTAAAAAAATCGAACAATCTCTTCCGTCCCTTTATCTCCAAAACGGCTCGGCCTAAAATTTTGAACAAAACGTTTATAGGGCCTCACTTAGAATTTATAAGAAAAGATAATCGAAAATCCTAATATTAATTTTGGTGGACCCAATTGAAAAATTAAATAAAACTAAATTATTTCAAGTGTATCATTGAACCTATCAAATGAACATTATGAGAAATACAAATGTATATCTTTAATAATTATAAATTATTATATACTTTAAAAATTATTAAAGAAAATATGCGAAAGGAATTTCTGAATTATTATTGCAGGGCTCTTTAATTGTTTGCCTACACAAGGGTATTTTTCTTTTCAGTTTTTTCCTGCAACATGTAACTATTTGAAATTTACAAGTGGATTACCGGTTGGCTTTACAGAAATTCTTCCTTGTAGATATTCTGAAAGAAAGAAATGTCTACAATATGATCAAGGAGTAACTATTCCTATGTATAATTGTCTGTTTTGTATATTGTGTTATATGTCTGTGTTTGGAAAAGGTTCAACTTCAAATCTGGGTGTTTAATTGAATACCATTTCTTAAATTTTCGCTTTGATATGAACTTTTTGACAAATAACAAATATCTAAGATGTTTTATAATCTTATACATACACTATTACTTTGGTAAAGATTTTTAACAGAATTTATCAGTACAGTAGTTGGCTTGATGTTTTATAAGTTTGTTTTCTAGGGACTGTATCATACTCTTCTTCCTTAGCTCTATAAACGCTAAATGTACATCTCTGCTTTTAGCTTCTATATTAGTTGATATACAGTGTATATGTGTTCTATAAAAAAACTTGTCGCGGTAAAGCCCGTTTGTTCATTTCCGATTTTGCCAACGATATTCTCCTCTATTTTTTTTAAGCCACAAATTAATTGTTCCTCAAGTAGTGGACCAAAACAGACCGAATACTTCTTCAATTAACTTTGGTAAAAAACGTTTTAAAAATTGATATTTTCATTAAAATGTCCCATTTTCCGAAGATATTTTAATGTTTTCAAAAACAGTCTTTATAGAAAATGTAACTTCAGTTTCTTTAAAAAAGTTTTAAAATTAAATTTAACAACTAATTTGGAGTTTTTCCGTAGTACTCATGACAAAATTAGAATCTATCAAAATAGCTCACTTTAATAAACCTTATCATTTCATGTGAAACCGTAAATGTTAATGATTACATAACAAACATAAATATACTCATATATTTTTTGTAGAGATTTCATTATTTGGAATCGCTGAACTGGACAACAATCAATTCCCAATTTACATAATATGGATAACATTATAAGTCAATATTTGATGACGTTTGTTTGACTTGTCAAAAGAAACAATGCAGATAGCATATTGACATATTATATTACAACTGTTATCGTCAAGTCGAATGTAAACATGAACACATTAAGTCATGTAGGTGTATGATTTGTCGGCGAATACAAACAAAAGGAAATCATGTTCGGTATATTGTTGGAATTTTCCAGGGAAGCCTAAACTGAGAATTGATATGGTTTAAATACCACAGAGAGACATATAAATCCCATGAAAATACATGTTTTTGCGTCATTCTTCTTTGAGATCGACACTCATTGAAATATTTAAATTAAGGTAATTTATAATGATCAAAGTTCTAGCGGTATTGTTATTCAGTCCTCAAATGGATTAATTTAATTAATCAATAAATTATAGTTTAAACAATTTATAAATGCAGGCTTTTATAGCAAACCCGACTAAAAAGTAAAAAATAATCTTTAATTAATAAAATTTTATACGACAGCGATAAAACTAGACTAGTATAATTAAATTATTTATAATAAATTATAGAAAAAAAAGTATATAAAATTACCTGCAAAATGACGAGTTTTAAAAGTTTTTTTGATGAATTTTGACTGTGATATGGTTATTCAAACTTTGTCATTTTTTAAATTATTGTGAATATCGCCTTATAACTTAGGATTAAATAGGTATACAATTGATTTTTATTCAATAAAGACATTTGTTAAATTAATTTAATAATAATAAATAAATATTATATGAAAGCATACAATTTTTATTTTTTCTTAAATTAATACCTACTAACTCGTGCGGGGGGGGGGGGTGTCCCCCGAAATATTGGACTATTGGGTTTCAAGATTCAATTTTAACCAAATAATCATCTTTTTCATTAGAATAAATTTTATATTTATACATTTTTATATATCTTGGATATACCTATATGAATACAAATACAGATTTTCCAATACACCACCACCAATCAAAAAAATTATCCAAAAATCTGAAAAATGGTTACGTAGTGTAGGATAAATGGTTGGGATTTTTGAAGGATGATGATTACTTTTACTAGAAATTTGGAAAAATGAGGAAACTGTTAAATTACATAACAAAACCGTTAAATCGATTTTCTTGTTTTAATCTAATCATATCAAAAAGTTTTTCGTTAGATAGTTTCCAGGACTTTTGTAAAATACAAGAAGTTGAAAAAATCATAAAAAACTTTTGTATATATGCCCTAATTTTTCTAGAATTTGAAGCGCAGTCCATTCGCAGATAAAAGGGGACAATGGATCATTTTTAGTGCACATGCCTTAATAACTTTTAATTTTTTTACATTGTTAAATATATGTGTACTCCCTATAACTACAAATGACGGATTTGATATATCACTTAATGAGCCTTTAAGAAAATTTAAAGTTCATTTTTCATTTAAATAATAATTTTTGCTTAGGTTTTCCACATATCCTAATTGTTCCAATATTTTAAGCTCAGTAGTTTCGACCATAAGGGGAAGGTAATGGTCAATTTAAAAAAAAATCACCCCTAAGGTACCTGTCAAAATCATAATGCCTTTAATTTCGCTATGTAGGTACTCCGCAACTGTGTCACCAAACTGTGCATTGGAAAAAGCAGAATGCACAAGTGACTCTAGAACTTAGTATCACTTTCAAACTACTTTGTGTCACGATGTAAATATGTAGGTAGTAATTTTCAGTAAGCTTTTAAAAATCTTAGCTAACTGATTAGTTTTACAAAATCATAATAAAAACAATTATTTTTAATAGCCGGAGGATTTAATATTTGTTTATCAGATGAATAGAACCCAAGAAAAAGACCGGAAGGCATTTAAGACTGAAAGTTGGACGTGAAAGCTTCCTACGAAATATACTTCCCGTCTCTAGTTATCTCACTGTCTCTGTTTTTCTTTTTTGTGTCGTTCTGAGTAATGGATATAAATTTCAAGTGAATTAAAATAATTGTCACTATTTTGATACGACTCAGGTATTAAACCCCAATGTGTAATTTAATTCTTAACTTAAATATATCAGCAAAGAAACATATGATGTGTAAGTATGAGGCTGAAATTAGCAGTAAATTCTTAGCAGGAAATTCTGAGCAGCAAGTCAGAATAAACAATAACGAAAAATTATTTATATTTATTTGAAGCCAACTTTAAATAGCAATAAACATGAGATGCATGCCATTATTCAACACATGTGTTGAAGTAAACTAAAGGGGAGAAAAATTTGTAAACTGGGTAGATATAGGCGAAAATACCACATAGACAAATAGCCACTTTTTCTGAGTTTTCTCTGAATAACAATTAATAAATACTCTCGCTCCCTTATGAATATTTGATTTTAAAGGTATTCTAGAATATTTCAAGAAATTTCTAGACGATTCTATAGTTGCAATAAAAATCTACATATGAAAATAACCATATTTCTGGAGTTTTCTCCAAGTAACAATTATTAAATACTTATAAATAGCTATCTATTTGATTTTAAGGGTATTCTAGAATATTTAAAGAAAATTCTAGACGATTCTATCGTTGCAATAAAAATCTACATAGGAAATTAACCATATTTTCGGAGTTTTCTCCAAATAACAATTATTAAATACTCTAGCTTCCTTATAAATAGCAATCTATTTGATTTTAAAGGTATTCTAGAATATTCCAAGAAAATTCTAGACAATTCTATCGTTGCAATAAAAATCTACTTAGGAAAATAACAATATTTTCGGAGTTTTCTCTGAAAAACAATTATTAAATACTCTCGCTCCCTTATAAATAGTTATCTATTTGATTTTAAAGGTATTCTAGAATATTTCAAGAAAATTCTAGACGATTCTATAGTCGCAATAAAAATCTACATAAGAAAATAACCATATTTTCGAAGTTTTCTCTGAATAATACTTATTAAATACTCTCGCTCCCTTATGAATAGCCATCTATTTGATATTAAAGGTATTCTAGAATATTCCAAGAAAATTATAGAAGATTCTATCGTTGCAATAAAAATCTACATAGGAAAATAACCATATTTTCGGAGTTTTCTCCAAATAACAATTATTAAATACTCTAGCTTCCTTATAAATAGCAATCTATTTGATTTTAAAGGTATTCTAGAATATTCCAAGAAAATTCTAGACAATTCTATCGTTGCAATAAAAATCTACTTAGGAAAATAACAATATTTTCGCAGTTTTTTCTGAATAACAATTATTAAATACTCTCGCTCCCTTATAAATAGTTATCTATTTGATTTTAAAGGTATTCTAGAATATTTCAAGAAAATTCTAGACGATTCTATAGTCGCAATAAAAATCTACATAAGAAAATAACCATATTTTCGAAGTTTTCTCTGAATAATACTTATTAAATACTCTCGCTCCCTTATGAATAGCCATCTATTTGATATTAAAGGTATTCTAGAATATTCCAAGAAAATTATAGACGATTCTATCGTTGCAATAAAAATCTACATAGGAAAATAACCATATTTCTGGAGTTTTCTCCAAATAACAATTATTAAATACTCTCGCTCCCTTATGAATAGCTATCTATTTGATTTTAAAGGTATTCTAGAATAATCCAAGAAAATTCTAGACGATTCTATAGTTGCAATAAAAATCTACCTAGGAAAATATCCATATTTTCGGAGTTTTCTCTGAATAACAATTATTAAATATTCTTGCTCCCTTATAAATAGTTATCTATTTGATTTTAAAGGTATTCTAGAATATTTCAAGAAAATTATAGACGATTCTATCGTTGCTATGAAAATATGCTCTACTACTAGTTTACTTCTAATTACAACTACTTTTGGAGATATTCTAGAATGTCCCCCAAAATTACAATCGAACAATAACCTCTAATTTCTTCTAAGTAGATCAATAACCATTTTATTAACATATATTTTCTAATTCTATATGTGATATCTCTTTCCAGAGTTTCAGAAGATATTGTTACATATTATTTTTTTAACTTATGAACGAAAATGATTCATTAAACTTTAACTCCATGGTGAACTAAAAATATGAGAATGATATTATTACACTAATAACGTCTCTTACTCTACAATAATGCCTATACTACTATTGTTCCAAATATTAACATCTAATATTTACTGAATAGAATAAAATAAAATTTAACATTCTGAATAATAATTGTGCCCTTTACATTATAACTATTTGTTCTTTGGTACCATTGAGTATTAAGTGCGACCATTTTTTAAATCATTGGTCACTTCTTTTCTCCATAAATCGAAAATTTCCACACAGTATTTTAAAGTTGACGAATAGCCTCTTGGTAGTGTTCTTTCAACCGAAAATCTGTATTTTCTTGCTTTCAGTTTTCCTTCATCTGTTAGGTCTAAAAAATTCTGCAGCATTGTTTCTCTGTTTGCCCATGTTTCATCGTTGTATTTGTTATCATTACCTTTCTTATCAGCTGTATTCCAAAGTATTCGAGTTATACCTTTCCGAGCATACGGCATGTCTTCCTGGGTAAACATTAATGATTTTGATTGTCATATTATATATATCCACAGACATACATGTATTCCACAGTTATACCGATCGCTTTGTTTGGCCGTATCCACTGGGCAATGTATCCACCCACTTAATGTTTTGTCTATGGGAATATTATAACAAACTTCAATCAGATGGAGTACACTATCGACATAGTGACGTTTTATTTCGCGGTGAAAAGAATCAAAGTAGACTATGACTTTTTTATAAAAGTCAACTACAAAAATTGTCCAATGCTGTCTATCTTGTTCTAATAATGGAAGTAACCAGCATTTATATGTTGATATTTCCTCCTTCTGCAGCCTTTTGTGAAATCCAACACTTAAATTATTTTCCAGTACATTGCTTGTGAATATGGTATTGTATAAAAAAATTTGAGCACCCCTTGTTACCGTAAAATATGTCATAACAGTCCCAAAACAGTCGATTATGTTATCACATAACCACATGTAGCTGCAAGAGTTTTGAAGTCATGAGCGTCAACAATAAATCGTCCCATAGTGGTCTTAATATTCGGAAATTGTGCTGGATAGTCATGTTCTTTATAAATAATTAATATTTCATTGGTATGAGTATATACATTTTCTACATTATTGTCATCCCCCACTTTATCAAGTAACTGACAACAATCGCTTGTATCTGAGACTGTAGATGACGTACTGGTACTGATATTTTTTGGGATTTTGAAATATAGATTAGCAGTCTTTAAATATTTTTTCTTAGGCTTCCATACTTCTTCAGCCATCTATTCATTTCTATTTTGAATGTCCATTTTGCTTTTGACATTGCTCTTCCGCCTTTTACTGGTAAGATCATACATTCTTTCTTTAATTCTACCCTTTAGCAAGCGTTCCTGGCCTGAAACAAATCTTGGAAGCGACATTTTCAGTTTCAAGTCGTATAGATAATGCTTTACAATTTTCTGCCAATTCTCTATTGAAGCATTGGAGTCTCTTGTACGAACAAATTGGAGCTACAGGTATCTAGTGATAACGAATATACTCTGCAAACTTCCGATTAACTATTAATATTTCTTCCTTACATAGTTTTTCTCTGCCTTTTTTATTTGTTTGAGGTATGTTTTCTCTATTTTGATGTTTTCTATTAGAGTTAGTTTTAACTTTTCTCGAAGAAAATTTCTCTTCGCTTCGACAGATATTCGTTTATTTGCTTCTGCCACGTAAAAGGAAGAGGTCCATTTGGCCTTCTTTGACCAAATTTGCGGATCATGTATGGTTTCGTTATTAAAACAACTTAGGTCAGCAAAAGATTCGTTTGCAGGTTTGCCTTTTTCATTATCGTTAACTGGATCAAACTCTGACAAATAATGCAAACAATCTGCCTGTACTTTACTGCAAGCAGTGATTCCAAAAAGTTTCCAGAACGTTTCAAATATATCAAAAAATGTTTCCTTAGATGTTGAGTGAATCATAAGCATCAAAATTCTTTTAGCAATGTTAGCGTGAACAGTTGGTAATAACTTCATATGACGAATACTAGTTTTAATCATGTGTGAGGAACAAACATGGAGAATTGTCATCACATCTAACCGCTTGCTGTCTGAATATACTAAATTTACGTAATCTATTAGAGTTGTTTTGTTAAAACTGAGACATATTGCTTGTAGTAAAGTGTTACTAAAATCGGGTTCAATTTTGTCTATCAAAAGCGTTCTGCTTCCATTTGATACTTTTTGAGCCCAGTAATGAACTGAACTCAAAAAACGTTGAACATCTGGTACTGAATGAGCGTTGCTGATAAATTCGGCAACCGGAAAGGGGCCAACACAGTTACCGTTTTTCATTTGCGTTAATTTAAATTTTTAAATACATAATTTTCGCACACAGTTGATACAATTTCTTCTAATAGAGTTTCAATTTACAATTATATGTGTAGTACAACAAATGTTTAATAAATTAATTAATTCTTGTTTAAATGTTACAATTAGCTACTGCTGAAGTCTTAAAATAATGTGCTCCAAAAGATAGTTACACATTACACTAATGCAACCAACAACGCACTAATACATATACTAGGGGGTCTCACATAACATTGCTATCTACGAAACGGTAGGAGATAAAAGCACGAAGTGGAGAAAAGGTTGCGTATTTTAGAGCCAATTCGACTATTTAAATCAAAATATGCTATCTTTTATCATTCTCAAGTTATATGAGGAAAACAAAAAATATATATTTTTTTGTTTTTTGCCTCTACCACTTTTATTTTAAAAAAATTTTAGAACAGAATAACTGACTTCAAAGAAAATTATCTAAAAAGCATGAAATAATTTTTTGTTTCAACAAATATTTTTTCTGAAGTCGGTGCCAAGCTAAAGTGAAACTATTTTGGGAAGTACATTTATAAGTTGTACTTTGCAACTTAGCTGTTCAATTTGGCACCGACTTCTGAAAAAGTATTTAACTGTTGTAGCAAAAAATTATTTCATGCTTTTTAGTTATTTTTTTAAGTCGGTTTTTGTTTTTTTTATGTATTTATTTTAAATTGTTTAGTGATGAAATGGCTTAATTGGATGCAGTTGAAATCTAATTAACATTTTAGATATTGCCTAAAATAAGGTATTTTACTTTTAAGCATCATTTATTAGCTTGTCCAACCTCGTTTACTGTTAAATAGGATAACTTGTTATTCAGATATTTCACAATTCCGATTTCAATTTCTAAGAAGAAAATGCAAGAAACCAACTCATAGGTAACTATGAAGAGGCAGTATATATAACTATGATACGTAAGTACTTACCTACATATTAGTACACATATTAGTGCCATATATGTGTAATCTCAATAATTTCAATTTAACACACAAATTTAGAGATTAATATTTTTGTATTATATCAAAAATATAATACAATGCACCTGCTGATAATTTATGTTAAATAATACTTTTTATGTTGACAATTTTTGTACGTGTATTGAAATTGAAAATTTTCAAATAATACTTTGATAAAATTTTCACATTGAATTGAAAAGGTACACCTAAAACATTTAGTGCCCGCGAAAACTTAAAAACAAATATATATATGATGGTTTCCGGGAATTCATCCGCGTAGTTGATAACTGATCCCTGCCGGGATCGATGGTAAAATGACGACATTTCGGCAGAGTCACATCTGCCCTCTTCAGGTCGGTTCGCATAATTCTCGTAGCCTTCTGCTTTCGCGTCTAGTTACTCGAAAACTGATATTTTCAGAAGCGCGCACGGTGTTATATAGTCGGGGCTCGGCGTCTATTGGTTGGTACCGTGAATGGCTGCGTGTGATAGGTCCTGGGTGCTCAGTGGGCACGCCTCCCGCCTGCTGATTTGTTATTTCCGGTTGAGTTGTTATTGGACGGGTCCGGGCCGGCACGGTGTTTAATAGAATTTTCCAACAATTCGATAAGTTCTGGATTTCATTGCGTGCGTTTAGACTGTGAGGCCTCTTCGCTATTTCAATTGCCTCTCTTACGAGTCTTGATTTCGGATGTTCTATATTCGCCAGTACTCTGGTGTTCTTAAAGTCTATTCGGTGTGACGTCGTGGTGGCGTGTTCCGCAATGGATGTTGTTTTTTCCTGCTTTTTTATAGCATTCTGGTGTTCATCACGTCTAGCTTGAATTCTTCTGTTAGTCTGTCCCACATAGGTTTTATGACAGTATGCACATGGAATCTCGTACACTCCCTGTTGTTCTAAAGGGATCCTCGTCTTCGGAGTACTCAACACCGTGCTTATTTTTCTCTCTATTGAAAATATTATCGATATTGTGTCTCCATAGAATTCTTACAATACTGTCCGTGGTACCATTGACATACGGTAAATAGGCCTTGGTTATTGGTGTCTCATGTTCCTCATCTGTTCGCCTCTGTTTTGACTTTAGGGCTCTTTGAATATTTAGGTCTGTAAATCCGTTTTGTCTCAGAGCTGTTTTTAAACTGTCCATTTCCTGTTTGATGTTATCCTGGTCAGCTAGTCTTTGTGATCTGGTTACTAAAGTCTTGAAGACGACTTGTAGTTGGGCTGGGTGGTGATGAGAATAAGCATGAAGGTATCTGTTGGTGTGAGTTGCTTTCCTATATACTGACCAAGGGTTCCATTTTCCTTCCTATTTATGACAACATCAAGGAATGGCAGTTGATTATTGGGTTCAACCTCCATGGTGAATTTTATTTTATGATGGATGCCATTAAGGTGGTCTAAAAATGTGTTGAGGTGTTCCCTCACATGAGGCCAAATACCAAAAGTATCATCCACATATCGAAACCATAAACTGGGTTTAAGAGTTGCTGTTCTTAGTGCCAACTCCTCAAAGCTCTCCATAAAAAGGTTCGCTATAACTGGTGAGAGTGGCGATCCCATTGGAGCTCCTTCGACTTGTTTGTATCGTTGGTTTTCGTAAACAAAATAGGTGTTCATCAGGCAGTGCCTTGTTAAGTCTACAAGGTGTTGAGGTGGTTTGTATTTTTCTATTATGATATCCACGGCTTCGTCGATAGGGATGTTGCTGAAAAGGGACACTACGTCAAAACTGACAAGAATACACTCAGGTTGTAAAACCGTTTTTCTAAGTATTTCGATGAAATGTGTCGAATTTTTTACATATGAGTCTGCCCCCTCTGCAAACGGTTGAAGTTGTTGGGCTAGGTATTTATTTGGCTAGCTGTTGTGTTGGTGTTTTCATTTGTGTAAAACATTTGAGAAATTACGCGCGAAAAGAAGCAAACTTTTGTGCGATCTACATTTTTTACAACGATGCCGCGATGAAGGAGTTGTTCCGAAAAACATGACGGTAAAGTTCTGGAAAAACAACAGAAACACTGAATATCTTATGGAAAGCTAGTTGTGCCCTACTTAGGGAAGCCATACGTCATGTCAGAAGAGATTTGGATGTTCTTATTACTAAACTCTCAGATATCCAACGAATGCAGAGTTGACAACAATGCAACAACAGACAAAATTTAACAAATTGAAGCTCCAACAGAAGCCCAAAAACGAATTTTTCTCGGAAAATAACGGTCACAGTCTAACCTCAAGGCAATTGGAAATGAATAGAACCGTTTATAACTTATCTTCGGTCTAATTGAACTCTACCTCGATTGGCGTGTTGGCTAAGGGATTCAATTACGTTATTGCTCCCTCTCACAGCAGTTTCAAAATTAGATGCGAACACCGCTGAAATAATTAGACAAGATGTGTCACATGTTCTAAGAAAGTCTAAACCATCCAAAAGGAACCTGTCTATAGAAGAAAATGATGCCTTCAAACAACTTCGCCTCAACAAGGACATTGTCATTCTACCTGCTGATAAAGGAAATGCGACTGTAATTTTAGATGCAGCGGATTATTCAAACAAAATTCAAACATTGCTACAAGATCCAGCACACAAACAAATTACTACTGATCCAAACAACTTATCTGGAGAAAACAACCAAGGCCAAAATCCAAGCAAGTAGGATCGACAAAAATCTCCAACTGCAACTCATTCCGCGTGGAAAGTCATCGAGATGTCCGAAATTCTATGGGTTGCCAAAAGTACATAAAGAAGGTGCACCTTTGAGGCCTATAGTAAGTTCAATTGGATCCCCAACACAACAGCTAGCCAAATACCTAGCCCAACAAGTTCAACCGTTTGCAGAGGGGGCAGACTCATATGTCAAAAATTCGACACATTTCATTGAAATACTTAGAAAAACGGTTTTACAACCTGAGTGTATTCTTGTCAGTTTTGACGTAGTGTCCCTTTTCACCAACATCCCTATCGACGAAGCCGTGGATATCATAATAGAAAAATACAAACCACCTCAACACCTTGTAGACTTAACAAGGCACTGCCTGATGAACACCTATTTTGTTTACGAGAACCAACGATACAAACAAGTGGAAGGAGCTCCAATGGGATCGCC
The DNA here is from genome assembly GCA_034190945.1 of Octodonta nipae. Lineage (NCBI taxonomy): Eukaryota > Metazoa > Arthropoda > Insecta > Coleoptera > Chrysomelidae > Octodonta > Octodonta nipae. Next base: position 40,657,698 of record CM067224.1, on the reverse strand, counting down.
ACTCTCACCAGTTATAGCGAACCTTTTTATGGAGAGCTTTGAGGAGTTGGCACTAAGAACAGCAACTCTTAAACCCAGTTTATGGTTGCGATATGTGGATGATACTTTTGTGATTTGGCCTCATGGGAGGGAACACCTGAACACATTTTTAGACCACCTTAATGGCATCCATCACAAAATAAAATTCACCATGGAGGTTGAAGCCAATAATAAATTGCCATTCCTTGATGTTCTCATAAATAGGAAGGAAAATGGAACCCTTGGCCATACAGTATATAGGAAAGCAACTCACACCAACAGATACCTTCATGCTAATTCTCATCACCACCCAGCCCAACTACAAGCCGTCGTCAAGACTTTAGTAACCAGATCACAAAGACTAGCTGACCAGGATAACATCAAACAGGAAATGGACAGTTTAAAAACAGCTCTGAGACAAAACGGATTTACAGACCGAAATATTCAAAGGGCCCTAAAGTCAAAACCGAGACGAACAGACGAGGAACATGAGACACCAATAACCAAGGCCTATTTACCGTATGTCAAGGGTACCACGGACAGTATTGCAAGAATTCTACGGAGACACAATATCGATACTATTTTCAATAGAGACAGAAAAATAATCACGGTGTTGAGGACTCAGAAGACGAGGATCCCTTTAGAACAACAGGGAGTGTACGAGATTCCATGTGCAGACTGTCATAAAACCTATGTGGGGCAGACTAACAGAAAAATTCAAGCTAGGCGTGATGAACACCAGAATGCTATAAGAAAGCAGGAAAAAACGCCACCACGACGTCACACCGAATGGACTTTGAGAACACCAGAGTACTGGCAAATATACAACATCCGAAATCAAGACTCGTAAGAGAGGCAATTGAAATAGCGAAGAGGCCTCACAGTCTAAACGCACGCAATGAAATCCAGAACTTATCGAATTGTTGGAAAAGTTAAACACCGTACCGGCCCGGACCCGTCCAATAACAACTCAACCGGAAATAACAAATCAGCAGGCGGGAGGCGTGCCCACTGAGCGCCCAGGGCCAATCACACGCAGCCGTTCACGGTGCCAACCAATAGGCGCCGAGCCGCGACTATATAACACCGTGCGCCCTCCTGAAAATATCACTCCGTATACGGTCCTCACTTTGTATATCACTCTCAAATAGTCCCAAAATGTGTAATTATTAATTCTAGCATTATTTTGACTGGACCTCACTTTGACGAAAAATGCAAATTTAGTTCACCGAATTTTAGACTGAGGGCGCTTCACCGTATGTATATTTTCACGACGTATATTTTTACGACTATTCAAATATTATGCTATGCAATAAGTGAGGACATATAATCGGCAACCATGTACAGTCCTCACTAAGAGTGTAGGTTGGTATAACATTCTATTTATTAATATACATGTTATTTCCATTGACGTTTAAGTAAGTAGTAAATTTCTTTGGTCGATGTTTACAGTTAAACTGAAAATTCTAATTTCCGTTTATTCTTTGACAATCTTCAGGAATAAAATATTTGAGGCTAGATATTGTTATAAACTCCGAGGGTTCAATTAATTAAAAACTAATATTCACTAAGTATCACTTTCTAGAAACTTTTATTTACATCAAATATTTACAAGAGCTGATTCGAATATCACAATAATAACACGAAATAATCTCTTCGCAATAAATAACTAACTCCTCGATGCTGGGCCGCTCCTTTTAAAATCCGCATCGAATTCTTCTAACAAAACCGAGTGTCAATTTTAGAGTTGTCGAGTTATTTCGAGATAAATTTTTTTGTCCTCTCAGCAATTGATGTATTGAAATAAAATGCTTTACGTTACTCGCCAAGGACGGAATAGATAATTTATAACACTGCCCTCCTTTTAATTCTGATCGTCCCGATCAGAAACATCCTCTCCATGGTAAGGAGCGAGTCGATCTAAATGGACCACCTTCAACTTTGCCCCGAGGTATCGACGGATACGGTAGACGACGTCATTAATCCTCTTGACCACCTCGTATGGACCATCCTAGGCGGGCGTAAGCTTTGGAGATATACCCTTGCTCCGTTAGGGGTTGTATAGCCAGACTTTGTCTCTGTCTTGCAACCCGAATGAATTGCCTTGAGGTCATATTATGTCTTCATCTGGTCACTGATGGCCAACATCTGCATGCATTCGGGCTAATTCGTGTATTGCCAGCATGTTATGTCGGAGCATAATCGTTGATGGCTTGGGAAGGTTCTTCGGGGGAGCGAAAAGTCAAATCACAGGGTAATAGCAGCTCTTTTCCGAAGCTGGAGCCAGGCCTGTACTATTATGGATGGCCGAGCGATATGCCAACAGTCTTGTTCCAATGTCCTGTTGAATCTTTCCACCATTCCGTCTGACTGTGGGTGCAATGGTGTTGTTCCCGTTTTCCTGATCCCCAACATTGTACAGACCTTCTGGGATACATTCGATTCGAAGTTACGCCCCTGGTCTGAATGTAGTTCCAACGGGACGCAAAACCTGCTGAATTGCTGTTCTACCAGCACCGTCGCTACCGTGGCTGCCTCTTGATTGAGAGTCGTCTATGCCTCAGGCCATTTACTGAAGTAATCCAATGGGACCAAAATGTATTTGTTCCCCCTCACACTCCCGGGAAATGAACCGGCGACATCGATGGCAATTCTCTCAAAGGGAACGCCCACATTGTACTGCTGCATTCTGTCCTTGGTCTGGGTCTTCGGGCACTTACTGGCTGCACAGGTGTCACATTTCCGGCACCAAGCTCTGACGTGTTCGAAGTAATTTCCCAGTAGTACCGCTGGCGAACTTTGTCTAGGATTTTATTCATACCCAGATGACCCCGATAATCCCATCATGTACTTCGGTCAGGATGGCTGGTACCTTTTTTTGGAACTACCAGCTGGGACTTGGTTTCTCGACCGTTAGTGCTTTCCCAAATTCGCTTGAGCTTACCATTCTTTACTCTTAGAGAGTCCCATTGGGCCCATAACGATTTCAGGACGCCCGAGTATCTAGCTACTTCGTCCCATCGTGGTCTAGGTACCCCTCTCTTTTTGAGCGACAAGATGCACTGTTCTGTTGTCCAGTCTTCATTGGCCTGCACTAAGATCTGTCTAATGGAGATACCTTCTCGCTGTTCGGTCTTCAGACAATGTCCGCATTCTACTCTACAGTGGTGACGCAATAATTTCTTTCCGGTTTCGAGAATTCGCGGCTGTAGTACTCGATCACCATCTTTCACCTGGGGTAAGACGGCCCCCAAAGCTCTGTGCGTCGGTACGTCGGTGTCTAAAATGAACTTGCCGGAGTGTGTAGGATCAATCCTAGATTGAGCTGGAACATAGTGCTGCCTTCAGTCTCTGAATGATATTTCGCAATCATGATTCCAACGGAAGGTCTCTTTATCAGTGGTCTGCCAATGTAGAGGTGCGGCAATGGTGCCAAATCCCTCAACAAATCGCCTGAAGTAGGAACATAGGCCCAAGAAGCTTCGGAGTTCATGCTTGTCTCTTGGGACTGGCCAATCACGGATGGCTTCTATCTTGTCCTCGTTCGTGCGGATTCCTGACTCGGAAAGAACGTGGTCCAAAAACTCTACTTTTTTGGAACATGGAACACTTCTTCGGGTTGAGTCTCAGGTTGGCGTTAATATCTGGAGTTCTGGTTTTACCCATGACCAGAATGTCGTCGAAGTATAATAAGCACGTTCTCCATGTTAACCCGCTCCGGACATACTCCATTAGCCTCTCGAATGTTGCGGTAGCATTACATAACCCAAAGGGCATGACCGTGAACTGAAACAGCCCTTTACTAGTGGAGAACACTGTCTTCTCTCTGTCGTTTTCGTGTAGACCAACCTGCCAATATCCACTCTTTAGGTCTAGTGTGGAGAACCAACGGGAGCCTGCTAGTGTGGTCAGAGTGTCATCAATTCGGAGTAGTGGATAGCTATCTCTTTCTTCGTGACGTTATTCAGCTTGCTGTAATCCACGCAAAATCGGGTGGTTCCATCCTTCTTTTTAACTAGCACGACAGGAGCAGACCATGGGGTTATGGATGGCTCAATAACTCCGTTTTGTAAAATGGACTCGATGTCTAGGTGGTATTCTGATGGGTTGAGCCTTTCCGGTGTCTATTCGGTGCTGAATGATCTTGGTGCGACCGGTGGTTCTATCTTACCTGTTGAAAATTTGCCAGTACTTTGCGATAAATTGCTTTACTTTCTTCTGTTCCTCTGGTGTAAGGTGTATCAAATTGTCAGCAAACTGTTGTAGGAACTCTTTACTGGGACCTGTCTTCTTCACTGATGTCTGGTACACTTCTTTGCCATTAATGATGGTCTCTACTGGCTCGAAACAAGCTATATCTTGACCATTAGCAATTCTAATGTCATTGTTGGGCAAATTCAGGACTCTAATTGGTATATTTCGTCCGGTTTTATCTATAGCCCGTCCAACTAAGTAGTCAAGTACTACATTTGCCTCACCCTGTATTGACATGGACTCACCGGTGACTGTTCTGAGCTGGATGTTGTTGGTAACTGCCCGGATTTCTTATACCCTCAAAAATCCGGACTTGGCAATGGACAGAGCGGCGCCGGTGTCGATGGTGATGGTAATTGCTCGGCCTTTGATGGTGCCCCTGATGAGTAGGCTGCTGCTATATCGGCAAAATCCCCGATGGATACTGTTCTGGGGGCTGGTGGAGGGTTAGTCAGCATTCGCTCCCTTATGCTGACTGATTGGAGTTTCCCTGGTTGGTGAAGTTGTTGTTTTGGCCACTTCTGGTTGATGATCGTTCAGGTAGCCCCACTCTGCAGTCACGTTGAATGTGCCCTGTCCGTCCACACCGGTAGCAAGCTCCTCTGTGGTCAGTTCTTTGTGATCGTTCTAGAAGTTTATGGATTCCGAACAACACTGCCTGGAAGGATGGTTCTTGTTCGTCCTGGATGAAGGAAACTGCTCGCACCCTCGGTTTGGACATATTCATGACTGGCTCTACTTCCAAGGCCCGAAGTAAATCTTTATTACTTTTCTTGATGCCACTAAGTCTTATAGTTCTTTGTACTTCCACATCTCAGGTACCGTTTATGAAACTCTGTGTGACCAATTGGTCTTTCGTTTCCTCCGGCAAGTCTGGGTAGGACAAGTTTACTAACCGTCTGATCTCTGCTTCGAATTCTTGATAGCTCTCTCCGGATTTTTGCGTTTTTGCACTTAGTTCCACCTGGTATACTTAGCTCAGGGATTGATATCGTATCTTTTGTCCAGGGTGGCGATGATCTTGTCGAAATTGCCTTGACTGGAATGCTTTGGAGGATTTCTAAGGCCAGACCTTTTAAGGAATATACAAGAGAGGTAGATATTTTTTGGTTATCCCATCCATTAGCTGTAGCCACGGCTTCAAATTGCCGTTTATACATGGGCCAAGATGAATTGTCATCAAATGTGAGTGGTTTGCTAACAGAACCTTTGATACTAATGGTGTTTTGGTATTTTTCTCGCTGTAAGTCCTGTTGAATTTTTTTAATTTCTGTTTCTACCTTGTTTTTGGATGACACTGATTTTATCTTGTACTTTACTGTACTGTTTTTTTAATAGAACTGACTTGGTCTTGAATTTCAAATATTACTTGGCTTTGGATGGAATCGAGGTCATCTACTTTGGTTTCAAGAGTATCCATGGTATTTTTTATGGTCTTAATGTCATCATTTATCTCTTTTATGTCTGACTCAACTATTTGCATTCTTTCATTAACTGTTTCATTAACTTGTGCTACTATTTGCATTAATTGTTTACCAATATTAGTTAAAAGGTTTTCTAATTCTATTTTAAGTTTTTTATCAAAAGATTTCACTAACCTTTGCTCGATTTCTTCTTGATGTTGTTTCTCCTTTTTTTCAAATCTGTTCAACTATAGAAATCACTATTATATGGTCTGGAAGTTGCTTCTTTAAAGGACCAGACACCTTTCTTATGGAAAAATGGACTTCCGTCAAATTGTTTGCAATTTTGGTATGTTGTAGAAGTTCACGTTCTGATAAAAAGAGTCTGTGCGCTCAAACAGATTGTATGACTAGTTTTCGAGATACAGAGTGTTAAACATCGAAAATGCCGCTTTTTGATATCGTATTTCCAATGATAGACGTTATTTATTTCCGGTTATTGGAGAAATTGTGATTTTTACATTATTGGGCATAAATATTTCACAAAACAATTGTCATAAGTTACAGGGTATTTAAAAAATACGTAACATGTGATTTTTGAAAAAATATTTTTTTATTGCACAATTAATATCTCGTTAAATTAATAATTTCTTGGAAGTGCTTCATATAATATACAGTGTGAGCTATAAATATAGCTAGAGAATCCATATATTATTTTTTCCTATTAATGACTCACCCTGTCCATACCATTCGTGTAAAATTTAATTAAATAGATATATTATCCGTCTCTTTATACTCAACGGGATGTTTAGCTGGATGCAAAAACTATACATACAGAGAAAATGTATTTTTTTATACTACCCAGTACTTTTAAATTCTCTCCGTCAACTTTGAATATTATTACATTTTTACGTTAACAAATGTTCAGTGTTTTACTGAGCAGAATATTATTAAAATTGTATTACTAGTTTTCGAGATATAGAGTGTTAAACTTCAGAAATGTCACCTTTATCGCATCAGATTTCTCATAATAGATGTATTTTATTTCCCTTTATTGCAGAAGACGTGGTTTGCACATTGTTTGACATAAATTTTCCACAAAAAAATACTATTACTTATTTTTTATTACAGGGTGTTTCTCATATACGTAACATGTTTTTTAGAAAACTCATTTTTTTAATATAATGTTGAATACATAAGAAAATCTAATTGCTCAGTTAATATAGTGTCAAAGAAATTCATTTTTGGACGTATTCATACATTATACAGTGTAAGTTGTAAATATTGCTAAAGGGGGCATCTATTATTTATTCCATTAATAGGTAACCCTGTATAAACCATGCGTCCTGAAATGTTTATATTAAATTATAGAAATCAACGACTCGTCACACTAAATTCTACAGGTTTGTAAAAATTGTACAAATTAAAGTATTGTAGTTTATACAGGGTTACTCATTAATGGTAAAAAAATGGTATATCCCCACTATAGCCATATTTACAACTTACACTGTATAATATATGAACACATCCAAGAAGTCATTTCTAACTAATTGTGCGATTACATCTTATGTATTCATCGTTGTAATAAAAAATGGGTTTTCTGAAAAACATGTTACATATATTGGAAACACACTGTAATCAAAGATAATTAATGGTAATTGTTTTATTTAATATTTTTGTCAAATAATGCGAAAATTATCTTTCCAGCAATGTACGGAAATAATACATGTCTGCTATGAGAAATCTGATAAGAAAATGGAAACATTTCCGATGTTTAACACCCTATATCTCGAAAACTTATCATACAATTTTAACATTATAATAACACTGAACATTTGTTAACTTAGCAATGTTATAACATACAAAGTTGACGGAAATAATTTAAAATTACAAGATAGTATAAAAAACTACTTGTTTCAATATGTATACTTTTGCAATGAGTTTAACATCCTATTGAGTATCAAGAGACGGATCATATATCTGTTTATTGTCTTATTAAAATTGCAGTACGAATGGTTCATATAGGGTGACTCATTAATGGGAAAAAAACAATATATGTCTTTTCTAGCTATATTTATGACTCAAACTGTATATTGTATGAAGCATATCCAAGAAATTATTACTTTAATGAGATATTAATTGAGCAAAAACATCTTATGTTTAAATGAATTTATTTCAAACGCACCGTTCTGAGTCAGAACGTCTGACCCTGAATCGCCACAATATAAAAAAACGTAAACATATAACGACTAGTCAAAACAACTGTGAATTTGCCGGAATAAAAATCTATGGACCTCACTTCATGCGTAGATTTATAGGACGTTATCGCCACAATATACATAACTACTTAAATGTTGCAACTATGCGTAGCTCTCGCTTTGGTAGGTCCAAGTTATATACTGTCCTCAGAATGTTAGTAGTACATTAAAATTATTGTTAGGCCTGAGTTGAATAGTAGCTTATAAGGTTCTCACTTCGTTTTAATATATTTAGGGAACAAAAAAATTTTATCTTACATTTTTTGTGCGTATATTAGTGAGAAAATTGAGGCTATTTTAGAATTAATATTTGCTGGATAAAAAAATTTCCTTAATTTTTATTCCTTCTGCCGGTTCTCACATCATGTGCTCTACAGTAGGCCCTCACTTTATACTACAGCTAAATTTATATATGTATATATATATATATATATATATATATATATATATATATATATATATATACATAATTTTGTACTATTTTGTTAATCATAAATTTGGGACATCTTTTCCGCATGGCAAGTATCGAAATTGTCATTCTTGGTACCATTCCAGAGTCATTTCAATAAAAATTGGCGGTGATATGAAAAAAATTTATAAACATCATTATCCCAAAACAGATACCACCCGGTCTATGTGAACTTTTAAACCAAACCCTGAATATATGGCAGAGCAGGATAATGCGGTGCACGTGCAGGAAATTGGCAACGTTTGAAATAAATACTTTCCAACGGTGCACAATCAAAACTCTGTTATTAACTTAATAACATCACCCACACCACGCTGCGAACACTGCAGTAAAATGTCAACACAACATGCAGAACATGCAAAAGTGATTTAGAAATTACTTAAGGTTGAGCTGGCAACAGAGTTGGTTGAATCTCATAATTCTATTCGTTGATTATAATCGGATTTTATTCACATCGAAATTTAGGCGGTTTTTATTCAAAGGACGAGTCTTACACGTAAAAATTTTTGAGAATTGAATAATTCGGATTGCCTAGAAGTAATTGGTAGGTGGTTCACCGAACTCGCCTTGAGCTTGACTTTCTAGGGATTCCTATCATTAGTTATTTATTTTTGGAACATCGACTAACTGGATCAAAGCTTTTTTGAATGTTTCACTGCCAATTATGCGAAACATTTATGATATATGCTTTTTAAGGCTGCGGTTCCAAACGTCCCTCGTCGACTAATGTTGATTTCGTATCCTTCTTCAATTGTGTTTTTTTATGAATCTATAAATCCATTCTATACTCTCAACTACCGAAAAATTGTGGGAGGATGTCATTCATCCTCCCATCTATTATTGAGCCTTTTTTAATACGCTTTTATTAAGTCGATGTGTATGTATGTATGTATCTATGTAACGGAAACTTTCAACGTAATTTTCACCAACTTAAAGAAGTCCAATTAAGTTGAAAATTGACACACGTGTTAAGGGCCGATGACAATACAATTCTTTAAGATCAATTTTCCCGTTTATTGTCTTTTTGTCACTATTCTTGACTAAATACAAATTCGTCTATTAACTACTGCCATCTAGTTGGCAGTGGTAGAACTGCAATGAAATGGGAAAGTTAGCAAGCATGAAGTAAACTTTTAATTATAAATACATCGTTACGAGACTAAAAACTTAGAAAAAAATTATAGTTTAAAAAAACTAAAAAATACGCTTTAGTAGCAAACCGAAATAAAAAGCAGAAAATAATTTTTAATTATGAACAGTTTATATTACAACCGTAGAAAGTAAAAAGCGTGGGGTGCATTTCACTATATTTGTATAACTCTCCTCTTATAAATAGTTGCCAATAGAATAATTGTGAAATTTAATATTTCAAACACCCCACGCTTTTTACTTTCTACTGTTGTAATATAAACTGTTCATAATTAAAAATTATTTTCTGCTTTTTATTTCGGTTTGCCACTAAAGAGTATTTTTTAGTTTTTTTAAACTATAATTATTACTTTTGTTGAGTATTAATATTATGTATTGATGTGTTTTCTACCAAAGGTTAGTAATTTCGCTGGCACGAACGTTCAATTTTTGCCAGCGTTGGGATTCTGTAACTCGTGATGTCGAAACGTAACGTAATAGATTTGTTGTTGAGACCAATTGCTACAGTTTCAAAAATTCGCCACCAATCGAGTGTTGGCACTGTCAAGATCGCTGAATCGCGGAGAATTGTTCAAATAGTTCGTATTACTGACAGTTGGTCTTTACCAACAACACGAAATGTCATTACAACGCAAAATTCGATTCGGAGTCACAAAACGTTTAATAACTTTACGGTCACTCGTAAAGTTATAAGATATCTACTTACAGAAAACGGCTACAGGCCGGAGGTCTCAGAAGTGTATTAAAAACTATAAAAAATAACAATCTGTAACCGCCGAAGAAAAGTATGGATACATAGTCCAATAGCCGAAGATATTTAAGTGACATAACAATAAATAATCTTTAAACGCTGTATTTAGAAATTCCCTCAAATTTGCTCTTCTCTTGCCATTTTTCAAAACACTTGACATACTGTTCACACGCGCGGCACGAGAAACTTTATCTCAAGTACAGCGCGACGCACCTGTCAGTAGACGCGAGTCGTGCCTCGCAGCACTTTGTTGCCAATTTGCGGTGTTCCATTCAATACTATACGTTACAAAAGTTCGCGCTGTGCTGTGTCATGCCACACGAGCTATACGCTGTCAATTTGCGCCTAGCCTTACTGGTAGATTAAAGCCTGACTACTACCAAAGTTGGTGGGCGTCCGCACGGGTGTGAAAATTAAGCATAAGAGTTAAGAGTGTTATATGTTGCGCGTCGAGGAAAAAGAAAGAAGGTGGAAATCTTGGCTATACAGAAAAGCAAATCACACCAACAGATATTTTCATGCTACTTCTAATCACCCAGCTACTAGACGTAATCAAAACTTTAGTAACCACATCACAGAGGCTAACTAACAAGGATAACACCAAACAGAAAAGGGGAAGTTTAGAAACAGCTCTAAAACAAAACGAATTTACAGACCGAAATTTACAAAGCCCTAAATTTAAAACCGTTACCAACAGACGAGGAATATCAGGCACCTATAATCAAGGGCACCATAGATAGTATTGCTAGAATTCTACATAGGCATAATATTGAAACTATTTACAGTACAAACAAAAAATAGCACGGTGTTGAGGAATCCGAAGACGAGGACCCCTTTAGAACAAAAAGGAATGTATGAGATTCCATATGCAAACTGCCACAAAACCTATGTGGGGCACACTAACAGAAGAATTCAAGCACCAAACCAACTTAACAACGAAATAAAAAACAACATCGATTGCAGAACACGCCACCACGACGTTACACCGAATAGACTTGGAGAATAAGAACGTACTGGCCAACATAGAACACCCAAAATAGCAACTAGTGAGAGACGCAATTGAGATCGCGAAAAGGCCTCACAGTATAAACGCATGCATTGAAACCCAGAAATAATCAAATTCATGGAAAATTATATTAAACACCGTACAGCCCAGGCCTCCGCCTATAATTTAACCAAAAATGATCAATCAGCAAGGGCTGAGTGTTATCCACTGAACGCCAAGGGCAAATTACACAAAACGGCCTGACGAAAATTAAAGGTAATTTACTCTTGAGCACAGTTCATATTTTTTACAAACCTTCTGTACCGATTTAAAATTTTCATATTGGATGATCTAATTATACGTAATAGACTATGGAATTATGAACAATAACTTTTTTGGTAAAATTAATTTGATCCCATTAACGATTGCTTGAAACAATTCTGTATTTATTTAAAAATCATTATCTTAAGAGATAAAGGGTGGGAATAGTCGATTATTAAATCAGTGCAAAATTTCAACATTTCCTCCAGCTGATTCCGAAAAAAAGGCTGTGGAAGGACAGACACAAAAGTGTGTTTCCGTTCATCGAATGTAGGGAATCCTAAAAATGGCAAGAAACCAGTCAATGAGCAGTTAAAGAAAAATGGACACGCCAGGCCAAAGTATATTCACATACGTCTAAGTAAAGACATGGTAATAATCCATCACACAGATAGTAAAGGAGGCATTTGAAACTATAAATCCATGTATTTCTACTACTAATGCACGAATTGTGCATCAATAACACAAATTAGAATACAATATAACCTCAGGCATGACAGCAATCAGATTGTTGTTAAAGCTCGTTTAGCGGTTGCAATGTATCAAATCGATGTATCAAATATCGGTATACAATTTCGTAATAGCGATATTTACCGATAAAAAATGCACAATTAATATTAACAATTTAAAAAAACATAAAAAATCTGCTAATACTTTGGTTAGGTTTTACTATTTTTATCTAGTAGAAAAGTATGCTGGCAAGATGCAAAACATGTTTATAGAGGAAGTAAAAGCGGGCTACTCACATTTTGAAAACACAACATAACATTAAATTATTATTGGCAAGAAAAAAATAATAATATTACTAAGTCACAGTTTTTTAATAAGATAAAATTCAATCTAGAATGACAACATTAGACAGTTTGCCGTTGATAGCAGGTTTTGAACTTTATTAGGAGTGAATAAGTCGTACCATAAGAAATCGCATAACCTACAACGATTTTCGGAATTCGCTGAAAAAAGAGTTAACAAATTTGAACATTATCTAAATATATTCAGTCTAAAAATGTATATAAAACTCATTAATGTCTCAGGAATTATGGCAGCTGAAAAATGTGTAGAGGTAGTTAAATGCAATTTGGAAGAACATGGATTTGGTTAACTGTAGATTGAAGGATCCTGGATCAAGTTTGAGTGATGTCGTCTGCATGACTACTGATGGTGCAGCATTGATCAACAAAATTGAAATCAACAAAAGTAAATACAGTAGATATAAAAAATTCTGATTCTAACTTTGCAGAGCGTTACAATGAAAAAACTAAAGATGCAATAACTGAAAATACATTATTCAGATATGAAGAAGATAATAGTAACGATGACGAATAATGAACTGACCAGGCATTTATTCCTATAACTAAGTACGAAATTATGCGATATTTAAAAGTTGCCTTACCAAAACTGCCATTTACAAAAATATAACTCCAATTCATAAAGCATTAGATGAATTAAATTTACAAAATAATATTCCGTTAGTGACTTCAATGGAATAAATAAAAACTGCATCAGCTCTATTTCAAATAAAGCTGGAAGCGGTTGTGGTGGTATTATCTCCAAAGGATTACAACGTGTAACTAGCGAATACAACAATAACTTTCATATTGTAAACCTTTAAGGATCAGAACACGCTAATATCCAAAGAATTCGACACTGCTTTAAAAATCATAGATAAAGGCAATGATAATATAATGCTTTAAGGTATTTACATAAATATAACGACTTTTAAAAAGAAAACAAATGGGAATTACCAGAGGGACTAATTTAACTATATTTTTTTATGTAAGGAAGATACAAACCAATCCACAGGAATCCGTGAAGATGGACAAATTACAATTACTTAGTTATCAATAAAAAAAATGCAACTACTTAACATACAAAATACATTAATACAAAAGTAATAAAAGTTAGATTTATCTAAATTAATCGGAGGTATTAAAAAATGAAGGACTTCAAGGCAAATATGTAGAGTAAGTAATAAAAAATTGATTTATCCAAAATAATCAGACGATACATGGAAGTATTAGAAAATGAAAGACTTCAAGGAAATTATTAAGAGGAAGTTTGTCACTCATTACTGACAGTATTACCAACTAGCATGAATACGAAAAGTCCATTTTCAACTGTAGGTAATTTGTGCACAAAAATAAATTTCAAGCTAAATGAAAACTCAACAGATCCATTATGTTTTTAACGATCCCATTTTAAAAAATATGTAGTCAATAAATTAGTAAACTATGTATGTAACGAAATCCAGGATGTCGACTTTACCCTACTTTTTTTTCGTTTCGATTTTAAATTTTGCAAGATTATATAATATAGGTGATAATCTAAATTAATAATTTTTGGATAATAGAAAATGCAATAACATGTTCTCTTATGTTAGTGCATATATGTATCTAGCTCTAAATTTCATGATTCAGAATGTAGCAGTTCTATATAATCATATACAGTGTGTTTGACAGACCAAACTATAGAGTGAGCTGACAAAATTACGCCTTTTAGTTTATTGTAAGTAAATATAATTCGATTATATACGTTATATTATTATTGTTTCTAATGTCATTCATCATGATTTTATTAATACTAAAGTTGTGGAAATAACAAAAAATCAAAAGATGGATAGAGGTTAAAAATGATGGAAAAATGTTTATGTCAACAACAAAACTAATGGTATAAACAAGAAAACTTAGTCACTTAAATTTAATGTTGTCTACTAAGTATAACTTATTGCATCTAGATGACATATTGTCGAAGAGACTCACTACATATTTCACACCTAACAGTTTGTCTAGATTGCAAAATATGGCTGGTTTTTACCCCACTTTTTCATTTCGTTTGGTCGAAGTATTGATCTCTACTCTAAATCTATCACATTTATTTAGTTTTATGGTCATTGTTCTAAGTATAACCTAATTTTAATATATAAAACCTAAAAAATGTTTAATCATCATAGAATTGTGATCTCGATTCTTTTTTAATAATAATAAACCACAATTTTATAAATGTGTCGTTAGAAATTCAACATCACATTCAATGATGTTATTTCTTCGTAATTTGTATTTATGTTTGATATACCTTATAGATATCGGTACTTTTCTGTTCCGATTTGAGGTTTATGCTTTATTATTAATTTATTAATCCTCATGTATGGTACGTCATTTTGCTAATTTGGTACAATGTATAAAACAACAAAAATCATTATAGGAGTATTTAATTATATGGATATAAGTATAACAAAATTGTTTACATTTCTATAGATAAAGGATTTTTTTTATAAAACCAATAAATATGATACACAACCAGGTGTGATTTGGACATTTTGGAAATAGTCCCCATTAATACATTTTTAAAAGACCTACTTAAGTAGACTACTATGAATTATATACATACACTTAGGAAAGCAAGGCCGTAGCCCGATTTTTTTTTCGGATTTTTTTTTTTTTGATGACTGCAAAAATATTTTTGTTCATGTATTTGCAGGATATATAAAAATTTATAAATACAACATTTATTTTTATGAAAAAGGTGGTTGATTAGTTAAAATTGAATCTTTACCTATTCATTTTTGCCATTTATCACTGTCATTTAACCAGTTCAACTCAGATGAACCACCTTGGGTTTATATGACTCCTTCACCATCTACTCTCCACTCGATTAGCTAATAATTCAATAATATGTTTGGATCTATTAATAGCTTCATATTTCTAAACTTTCATACATCCATAATTAAGAATGCTTTGTAAAAAAACGTTCCATAGTTATTTAGTTAATTGTTTATTTTACTA
Source organism: Octodonta nipae (assembly GCA_034190945.1). Lineage (NCBI taxonomy): Eukaryota > Metazoa > Arthropoda > Insecta > Coleoptera > Chrysomelidae > Octodonta > Octodonta nipae. The sequence continues at coordinate 40,642,308 of CM067224.1, read as the reverse complement.
GACGTATGAAAAACCGGCTCAAATCAAGACTGAAAAGATGATCTATGTACTTTATGCCATAACTCATAACATATTAATTTGAAACATATTATTTAAAGGGAAATATTTCTATCTAATAAGCAAATGTGCCATGTTAATTGTTAGAGGCAGAGTAGTTTAGATATTTGACAATTGAAGAGGCCGGTGCAAATATTCTAACCCTCGGCACTGTAGTCAAGACCAGAAAAAAATGTAACAGATGCATCTCAAGTCGATATAGAACCCAGGAGTGAACGAACAATAAATGGTTTTCCATTTAGATTCGAAAACTTAAAGAATAAAACTGAAATGTATTCAATACTAAAAATGTCTGTTAAAAAAATAAAGAACAGATTTTAATTTGTTGGTAGTACATAAGAGGAGGAGGTGCTACAAAAAACAGCAAAAACAGCAGCAAAAAACTTGCATTTTTGTAAAAATGCAAGGCAATAACCTACCTCGGCCAAAGTAGGTAATGATTTTCTTATATGACCATATAAATGCCTCCAAAAATGAATTTTGTTTCAAATCAGTAGCAATTCGGCTAACAGTAATTCAAGATCAGAGTAGAAAATTAAATGAAGCCTCTTCAGTCTGCGCGAAGACTGGACAACGCTAAATACCACAGCATCATGAAATAATTTTCTAAAATATTCGTTTGACTATTTATGTATAAAATACAAAAGAAAACTAAAAATGGAATTCATAAAACAATGAAAACTATACCTTCGCTGAGGCACATTCTAACCTTAGGTATTGATATATGTATATGCCGCAGTAGTTTACAACATACAGCAGATGAATCAGAAAGAAAAATTTAGACGTTTAATATAATTTATAAGCTGTCAAATTGACTCTTCATTTACAATTTATAAATCAATTTATTACCAACTATGTTTGTGTAAATTAAACTTGTTAATTACACAGGTATCAAAGTTCAAAATAAATTATACAAAAAAATCAAGTTTAAAACTCTATTTTTGTATAAACCACACAATTATTGACCTACATTTTTACCAAACATATTTTCATCAGTTTTCCATTCTTATCACTATTATAATTTGAATAATAAATAAAAATCTCCTTATCATTTACGTAAACAAATATTCGCATTTTTTAACTACTAACTGTGATGAAATAATTGTCCGAGTGATTATTATGCAAGGAAACGAGAATCTCAACAATTAAAATTCCATAAGCTCTCGACATATGCAAACATAAAAGAGAAACAATTATTTTTAGGTTACATTACCTCTTATATCCAGATATGCTCCGCAGGTAAACAAATCATAATCCAGGATGGAAAACTGAGAATTTCACAAGGAAAGCACTATTTCCAATTGGACCTGAGTAATTTAGAATTCACTATACACTTGTACACTTAACAACATTTATGTTTACTTTTAAAACTTTCAAGTTCAACAATAAACTGCGGAATCTTTGAAAGGAATTCGTACGGCGATATTCGCACGTGTTATCACTTTTAAAAGTAAAGAACACACCCGCGGCAACTAAATAAAAACAGTGACACTGCTTTTTGTGGAATTGCTGTTGTTATTTACCACGAAACTTGAAAGATTGTTGATGAATGGAAAATGTGTTGAACTGACAACGTCGCGTTCGCTACTCAGCTGATTGAAGTGCTACCAACCTTAAAATTTTAAGCGTCCCTACGGTATTCGCATGCTAAGCAGATGTTTGAATTTCCAGGCAAAGACAATAGGTTGTGCTCAGGTCGACTTGCTTACGATAAATAAGTGATAGGTATAGAGAGTATCAAAAATGATACAATCGAATTGTTTATCATTCTTTTGGATAAAGTATATAGTATACTGATACAAAAAACAAATTTTATGTAGAAATATTATGATAATATTATAACAAATAATAGTAAGAGAAGCTGTAATAACAAATTGTTCCACAAGGAAAAATATTGGAAGTGTTTCTGAATAATATATAACAGTTTCGTTAAATATTTTAAAAAAATAATTTTTCTTTTTATTCCATAACGAAAATAATTTTAAAAGTGGGTTTTTAAAAGGTAAATATTTTCAATAAAAAAGCGGTATACTATCACTATTATTAAAAATTTGCATTTAATGTTAAGATGCTCCAATCCCGTAGTAACAAGTAATTATTATTCCTCTAGATTAAAAAGTATATCTCAGGCTGACAAAAAATGTCGATGTTATTCATAAAAAGAGCTTATTGTTAATTAACAAAGTTTTTGGTTAAATTTCAACTCAAGTGGAGACTTTATGACAACTATATGTCATGAAGTTACGACATTGAGTCATTTTCAGTTCTTATAATGTATTAGCGCTTAATCATGAAGCTAAAAGAAAAATAATTATTAAGAGAATATTTGTAATTAATATTAATATTGCTGTGAACTCCGTGGGTTCATACAATGTACTTATTACACCAAAAATCAATCGACTTTATTTACTCACAAACTCACAACAAAATTTCAGTAACGACTCTTTTATGCTATATCCAATATCACACTTGGATACTAACAGTGCTACTACCTAGTTATCTAGTGAACTCCACTACTGCTGTAAGGCCGCACACATAATCCATTGTAGTCGCTCTCGATTGTTCCCGTTTTCTCTAGTAAAGGACATACGGTTTTTATTATGGATGATTAATTTAGCAGTGTACTGGGATTTCACCCGATTACTGGTTGCCACCAGCTGCGTTCGGGCTTTTTCTGAGTTAGTCGACATAATCGTTAAGTTCAGTGGACAGTTCTTCTGGTGAAGCAAAGGCCAATCCACACAATAGTCTGAGCTCCATTCCAAACAATACTCGGGTGGAGTCAGTCTTGCGATATTGCGAAAGGATGAGCGATAGGCCACCAGGAATATGCTCATCCCAATCACGCTGGATATTCCTAACAAACTTGAATAGAGGTTGTACCGTCCTATTGTGGGCGCCAGGGTGTGGTTCTGCCTCTCTTGATGCCCAACATCGTATAGACCTTCTGAAATAGGTTACATTCAAAGTTCTAGCCTTGGTCCGAATGCAACTATAACGGCACACCAAATCTGCTGAAAAACTGTTCCACTAGCATCGTTGCCACTGTTATTGCTTCCTGATTGGGTATGGCATATTCTTTAGGTCATTTACCTAAATAATTTATCGCGACCAGCAAGTATTTATTACCCCGCTCGGACTCTAGTTAAATAGTACTTCTTTTCTGGTTTCGAGAATGCACGAATGTAGTACTTGATCACCCGTTCCTCACCACCTTGCACTTAGGATAGGAATGCCTCCAAACCAGTGTTGCTAGCGCGGTGTCTAGAATGAACTTGCCGCACTGTGTAAGAAACGCTAAAATTGGACTGGAGCATAATGCAACTTTCTATCGTCTTAATGCCGTTTCACATTCCTGATTCCAATGCGAGGTATCCTTTTCGGTGGTCTGCCGATGTAGAAGTGCCAAAATGATGGCAAATCCCTTAACGAATCGCCTATAGTATGAACAGAGACTCAGAAAGCTTTGTAGTTCGTGCTTGCTCTAGAGATCGGCGTATCACAAATGGGTTCTATCTTGTACTTGTTAGTTCTGATTCCTGACCCAGTCACGACGTGGCCCAAACACTCTAGTTTTCTCTGAAGCAGTGTACACTAATTGGGATTGAGTCCCAAGTTGACATTCTTAATTCTTAGGAATAATTCACGAAAGTTCTACAGGTAGTCATCAAAGGTGTGACCCATAATCAGAATATCACTCAATACATACTCAATCAATCTCTCGAACGTAGGGGGAGCGTTACATAACTCAAACGGCATGACAGTAAATTACTGATGGAAAACGTCTTTTTTCTGTTGCGTTCGTGAAGCCCAACTTGCCAATAACCATTCTTCAAGTCTAGAATGGAAACCCATGGGACCCTGCTAGCCTGGTCAGAGTATCATCGAATGGAGAGAGGGGATAGCTGCCCTTATTCGTTGCATCGTTCAAATACTGATTCAAATATAGATTATGTAATCAGACATAAAGGCAATAAATGATGAAATTTAAGTTCTAAAAAATTCAATGCATAGTCTCGAAAATAAGCACACTATCCAAAATCAAGTGAAAACGGTAATTAAAAACATTCAACAAAACTTGCAAAGAAGAAGATATCAGAATGCAGTCCCAAATGGTCCTTAATAAAACTACCCACTTGGTGCGTTCCCGCAATTTGTTTAGTGTATAGTTCAAATTTGATTGAATTACTTCATTGATTTTTAAACTCCTGCACCTTTTCCAAAACCTTCCTTCGCGCTAATGCTAATTTTAAGTGTTTTTTGCGTGTAAAATATAGACAGTATTCGTGATTCGTGTTTTGTACTCCGAACTATTCGGACACTTTTGATTCCGTTTGAAGAGACGGCCGCTTTTTGTTGTTATTGTGTTACGATTCCGCGAGTTATTAGTTCCGGTCGTAACAACCGATAAACCGCTTTCATTTTGTTTCTTTTGTGTTAACAAAAGCGCATCATTTATTCTTAAACCCGCATTTTTTTGTTTGCTCAATCAATGAACATTACGTCGCTATTTTTTGTGTAACGTGTTGTCCAGACGAAGCTCTAACATCTGTTCCTGCCGTTGCAGGGCTAGCCTCTGAGGAAAGAAGAACCAAGAAAACACCAACTGCAGGGCTTCGACTTAAAAGGTTAGTGATTAACTTTATTTAACTATATTTGGTGAATTAATTTACGCGACGGCATGTGTTTATTGATTGTTCCGCTAAAGGTCCTTCGTCAATTATACACTTGCATTGAACCAGCATTGAACTAAACCCGCAACATCTAATTCATACATTTTTTGGATATTATATGTAATGTGTCATCGAAGACATTCCACCACTTTTGATGGTGGTTCATCTTGGTCTATGTACCAACGACAATTTGAAGCAGATGCCAAAATTAACGGTTGGGTTAGCTGAGAAAAGTCTACGTTTTTAGAAATTTCTTTAAGTGATCCAGTATTAGAACTTGCATTCCAGTGAATAAACAGGGTAAAAATGAACTGAATCAAGTATATCAAGTGCACCTGAAAAGAAATACACAAAATCTAGAGAGAGTTTACAAGAGTTTGAAACCTACCAGAGGATCTTAATGACCAATGGACTACACAGAGTTTTATCAGTGGTATTAGAGAATTCGAATTTGAAACTTAGTGGGTTAAACAATAGTACTGGAGCTCTGCGGCGTGCTTTGTAATTGCAAGTAGAGGCTCTCATGAACATGACCAAACTAAAGGTACAAGCAGTTTTCGTCAGGAAGAATCAGAGCCGTTCCTTCAGGAAGTAGGTACTGTCCAAAATTAACAAACTAATTAAGATAAAGCAGAAACGAAGGACCAGAAATTATTAATAATAGAAGTGGGGTGACGGGAGTGGCAACATATTAAAGGATATTTCGTCCTATTTAAGAAAATATGTTTACAATTTATTAAGTATTAATAATTTTCAAGTTATTTTGAAAAAACTAACTTATTTTGTTGATAAATTGTATATCTATCTTTATCTCCCGGCTTGGACGTTTGTACTTTCAACTGGACGTCATCGCGAATCCATTAAACCTTCATTCACATTTCGCTAACAGTGACAAGAATTATCACCATTTTGAAAAATGAATTAGAATCTGTGGTGAATATATAAATACAAAATCATTTTATAAAAAATAACTATTATTTCTAAATTGTGTAACAGAATCAATTTAAATTCTTGTGAACGCACTCTACTTAATAAATATCAGAAATAGTCACTAAAGATTGGAAAAAATATGTTTTCAACTCACCGAGTCGCTACTTTCGTCCAAACTAAAATCCCAAGATGGAGCTGGTGATGCGCACCTACTACTTGAAACATTCTGTTGGTAAACACTATTTTGTTTTGGTTCGTGATCATCGAGAGCATGGTCTTCTGGTATACTGGCAAATGGCTGGCCTCGATGTCGAGGTACGGGTGACACTGATTCCGAGGAACCACCCCCAGAATCAGTGCCGCTTCCTGATATTACCGTCACATTGAAACGCCTGACTGACACCGCTCCTCCTTTAACTGAAACAAAGACAACATGTTCTCAAAATTTGCAAATTCCAATTTATTAATTGTGGAACTTATAGAAGGGTGTAAGGAAAGGAAGCTACAGCTTTGTTAAAGACTAGCTTTACAGTTGGATCAAACAACATATATTCTACAGACTTTATAATCTTAAAAGCTCGTACAAAAGGTGAATATATCATTTAGACGACCTAGTACAAGCATTTTCAGTATAGGAAAGTAATTTGAAACGAAAGCTTCTTAACTAAGGCTCACATTTATACAAGGAACAGACAGCTAGTAAAATGAGAATTTTCAACACAGTGACCTCGACAGAAAGTATAGATAAGGATGAAGGTAGTTAAGGAGGAATCTCTCCGTCATAGAAAGTCTTTCTAAAATTGACCAAATTAACAAATATAATAACAAACTAATATGCAGTTACAATAATTTTCTCCTGCACTATACAACTACTAAACAATAAATTCTTCTTTGTAAAAAAGGGGTGTATTAAATCAATAAAAAATATTTTTAAATTCCGTTTGAAACCAACTCACAATATATCGAAAGAAACCTGGCAAATGTGCAAAATGTCACCCCAACTCTTGTTCTATGCTCTATGCATTACTATGATAGTGACAAATATTTGAGATTTGAGTTACAGTTATTTACTCGAAAGAAAATAATAAAGTTGTATTGATAATTACCTAGAAAACTTTTGTTTTCATTAATCTGTTACTGTGACTATTTTCTAAATAGATAACAAACTACAATAATATTTCCCTAACTTTAAACTCTATAAGCTTTCTGTGCAACCATTTTCATGTAGTTCAAATCATTTTATATTAAAAAATGGACTTCACACGGTTACAAGTTTACTTGAGAAGATAAATCATGTCAGTTCCCTATTACAATTATTCTGGGGAGGATCCAGAGGGGATGAGCTTGAAATAAAGTAATTTATGTGAGTTTAAACTGACGGTCAACTATTGTTAATACAGTAGGTACCTCAAGAAATAATGTATTCAAAATCGTAGAGACGCAGAATCCCTCCTAAAGCTCGTCTTTGGAACCACCCCTGAAATTATTAGTGTTAGTTGGATAACTCACGATTAAAAATGTCCCCTCTTTCACATATTGATCTTCACGTTTAGTATGCAGGCTATGACGGTTTAGTGTTTTGTGCGATAATATTGAAATATTTTACAAAAAATAAAACGGGAATTACGTCCTCGATGTAAGTTTGATTTCTTTATGTATTACAGATTAGTTTATTATAGCAAAGTACAAAGTATACATATATAAATCTCTTATCTACGGTACAAAGTATCAAACACAAAAGAACGAACAAGAGTTAAAAATTTCAGAATATTTACTTGAGATGTGAACCGGGGCGTATCCAGATTTGGTTTAGAGAGAGGCAAATTTGACAAAAAAATTTCCTAGAAAGGAGCACATCGGAAACAATATTGTCCTAGAGAGAGGAACAAATCAGGAAAATGTTTGGTCTAGGGGGGACAAGTCAGCAAATTTATGGGAAGCTACAATAAGATACAATAAGAATGTACGAATACAGAGAAGATGGAAGAAATTGATCAAGCAACACTCCCGTATTCCATATATGAATTTATTTGAAAATCTCATTCCTTGCACTTCAAGAAACCAGAGATCGCCTCCATCGGGGTAATCACTAAAAAGTCCTCTTTATCAACATTTGCTCTAACAGATTCCAATGTAAATATTATGCCCAATAAGAACTGCCCTTCTAAGGTAAAAATGATTCGCATAAGTCCAATACTCAAAACGAGTTATTAGATCCCGTTTCTTAGTTAAATAAATATTTATGTGTTAATCTGAAGTTGGTAGACAATGTAACTCACCAACAGCAGCACTATCGAAATTCCTTCTACCAATCATCCAACCTTTGAAGGGCAAAACATCATCGCACGTCAAGGATTCAAAGCACTTTGTCGAAATCGGATCCATGGAACTTGGGCCAGAACATCGCTTAGTAAGTTTCGACGTTGAGAACCTTTTCATGAACGTACCACTAGACGAATCTCTCAACATAGTGAGAAAGAAACTTACTGGAGATGAAACCCTGATGGAGAGGACGGAGCTGCCAATAGACTCAATCATGGACTTGCTTGAATGTTGCCTCAAGAACTTCATGCAAGAAGATGGATTGCCTATGGGTTCCCCGTTATCACCAACCATCGCCAACATCTACATGGAATGGTTCGAAGAACATGCACTGAGGTGTTTCGAGAAGCAGCCTAAGCTATTATTTGGCAACGTGGAGAGGCAGAACTACAGGTATTCCTGGAGCACCTGAACCAATCCCAACCATCCATTAGATTCACCATGGAGATGGAAGAGAGTGGGTGCCTACATTTCCTTGACGTAAAGTGCCAAAGGACTAGGATCGGAATCCAAACAACAGTCTACAGGAAGGCTACGCATACAGGATTATACCTTCACTACAATTCCAACCACCCATCAGCAACGAAAACTGGCATCATCAAAACACTAATCCATAGAGCCAAAAATATCTGCAGCACACCAGAAGTCCTCAAAGAAGAACAAGTGAAACTTAGAGAGGACCTTTTGGCGAATGGATATCCGGAAACGATCATTACCAAGGCGTTTGAAGAGCTGGACAAACCAACTAGGCAGGAAGAGGACACCACGGTAGCAACAACTCTACTATTACCGTATACTAAAGGCCTGTCGGAGAAACTTAGAAGAATTGCACACAGCTATGGAATCAGAATTATCTTCAAAAGCAACGACACTTTGAGGAGCATGATAACAAGAACGAGGCCCGACGCACCAGCAATACCAAATAACTGAATATAGAGCATACCGTGTGAATGTGGCAATCTTTACATTGGAGAGACAAAGCGACCGCTGGACACCAGGATTAAGGAACACCGCACAGCTACTCAAATGGCAAAGGTAACGAAGTCTGGGTTAGCTAATCACGCATGGACCGAACACCATAATATCAACCGGGACCAGGCTAGAGCAATTCACAAGGAAGAGCACTGGTACAAAAGAAAATTCATAGAGACGGCATATATTAGCGAGCCCAGCGTCCAAATTAAAAATATTTGGAGAGCTCTTCTTGGGCCTCTGCCGCTACGCATCACCGGCAACCAACCACTGATTGGACCAGATAAGACCCAATGACCATGACCGGCGACGCATGACCGGTTAAGGGTATAATATAAATACGACCGATACTCCGAATTTCCTATCATTCACCTGATGACGATAGCAGATACACAGCTATTGAAACGTTGTGAGATCAACCACTTCAAGACGATGGAAGTCCAAGGAAACTTCGAGGAAATATTTATGTGTTTTAAGCCATATTATTTTTTTTAAAATCTTAGGGCACTCTACTATATAATCTGAAAAAAAAAACCAATAATTAATAATTTTCCAGTTACAAGCGATAGGACATAACAATATAAATAAAAAGCTGTCGAATATTCTGGGCAAAAAAAATTAAAGATCGATCGATAATTTATTGGATGAAAATAAGCAAATTGAATTACATAATTTAGTAAACTACTAAAGAAGAAACGATGTGGTAAATTAAAAATGCAACGAAACAAACAAAATCTCATTACGTTAATTAAACATGACGAAGAAAAATGGATGAAACTTTAACAAGAATAATTCAAATCAATTTTAATGAGTAAAACTAGGTAACGAAAATGTTAATAATCGAAAAACCCAACTAAATTAGACATAGCTGAGGTAACTACTAAAAAAGTAATTAGTCAAATAGAATATTAAAAGCTAAATTCAGACACTGAAAAGTTCAGTTGCAAATGAAATTCAAAATGCCTAAACCAGAGTTAGTAGTGTTGAAGACAACACCCAAGAACAAATTAAAAAAATCCAAAGAGACATACTGAGTAGAAATCATTAAGATACATCTGCTACAAAACGTTTTCTTTTGAAGCCATCCATTTTCAGAGGCAGTTTTTCCTAGTCATGTATAAAAGACAATTTGAAATGTCTCTACAAGCCACATCTACGGTAGAATTACACCCAGGATTTCCAGTAGAACAATATGGAGATTTTGATAAAGTCTCCGAAGAAAGTATGGCAAACAATTGTTAATCCATTTTAACAAGCAGATCTTCAGATACGATCGCAAAATATCTGCGGAAAACATACGAGTAACATCAAGAGAGCATTTTGCCACCTGGAGTTTTATCATTGATATCAGAGGTACCAAAATCCAGGAATGTTTGCGACACAGTGCTGTAAGGAAATGCAACCCTGCCCTCCGTGCGTTTGGAAATGGTAACCTTGATGAATTTGTCCAAACCAGGTTTGAGAGCAGGTTTGTTGGAACAACCAATCAGTTGAAAAAATGTAACGCGAGTTTATACCTCAAATGAAAACGGTATTGAAGGGAACTGAGGCCAGAATTACAGGGTTCGGCAGCCTTAACTTCACCTAAACAAGATAGTCAATCTAATGATAATAGAGTATATACGACTAATGGTGCAGACCGACTAATATAAGTGATCATATGCATTGAATGGGTCCACAATCTAAAGATAACAAGCAGACACTATTGAAGGTGCATACCAACTACGGTACAGGAAAGTTCATCTGGATCCAATAGGTTTATACTAGAGTGAAGATTTGTCAAAACGGGTCAATCAAAATCACAAAGGGGGACAATGTACGAAATTACACATCTGGCGATAGGAATCGCAAGAAACATCGTGGACGTCATCATGCTGACTTTTAATTTGGGTAAATGAAACATTTAAGAATGAAAAATGGAAATAAGTTCAAAATTTCGATATTGAGACATATCGCATACAAATATAGAGTTAAACGGTTTAAAATGTATTCTACAATTAAATAAAGAGTTAATTAGTTAAGGAGTTTTTATTATTCGAAGTTGGGGCGTTTAAAATTAAATAAATAAAGTATTCCACATACGTAATAAGTAACGACAATAATGATCGTCAGAGGAGGAGTTCCAGTAAAAAAATATTTATATGATTTCGTGGCTTTGTTATAAATTTAAAAAGATATTTCAATCAGACAAAGTGTTAATTTCAAATTCTACACGTCATTAACTGAAAATTCAAAATAGAATATGCAGGTGTTCGAAATTTTTCAGCTTGCCAATAGAACCGCATGATTCTAAGAAACATTCGCGTGCGGTCTCTAATGTAAACGAAGTTCAAATTTTTGTTTACCCATATGAATGGTTATCTAAGTTTAATTAATATCAGTAAAATTATATTTTTTTTGTTATTATTATAAATGTAATAATGGTTTAAATTTTCGTTGATAATAGATGGTTAATTTGAATCAGGGATACTAGGAAAATTAATATTGGCAATATGTCAAAAGTCTGCCTATATACTTTCTCTGATACATATTTTTTACTTCGTAATTTGCTTCATTCAAGCACAGTTTGAGTTGTTGGAAGATAAGGGGGCTCGCACATAACTTTTTTAAAGATTAAGAGAAAGCATTGTTTTTAAAAATGTCCACCTTGAACGTTTGTTTGACTGACACGCATGTATACGAACTGACAAAGAATTCACAACTCCCAGTAGATGTTTAATTTCAATATTCTTTTACTAAACATAGATGCTATAGTAAAGAGTAAATGATTTAAATTGGTAAAGTTGGGTGAATGTGTTTTCATGTAAACCTTTTTTTATCATTTTTTTGCATTTTTTTTTAATTTACCATAAAACACACTGTTTGATGTATCGCCAGCTAAGTATTATGAGATGTTGTCAAGCGAGGTTTGACAATATCGAAAATCGGAGAATAGTAGGCATCGGTAGTCGAAGTTCAAGATCAACGTCTAGACTTAAAAGGTTAAAGGCTTTAGAGACAACTCAAAATTTGGCTGATAAGTGGTTAGGAGAACAAGGCCAGGGCCGGATTTACATAAAGTCACTTTGAGCACTGGCCCAAGGCCCCCACCAACTCTAGACCAAAATTGAAAAATATATTTGAATAAAAAATCCAACAAAAATTGTAAATGAACGCCAAAATCCAAAAAAAGTTTACAATCAAAAAAAACAAAGATACAATGTTTATATTGTATGAATATTGATTTTGAAAATTTTTTAGTACGTTTTCGTACTCTAAAGCGAATATATATATATTTTATATTTAAGATTTTTTTAATATGTGAGCAACCCTAAGGCACAAGCAAGGAACCACTAAGCAATTTTCAAAATCATTTTTCTCGAAGAGTTTATAACCGATTTAATTTTTTCTCTATTTTTAGTGCTATATATATTTCGTATATTTTTTTATATTTTGACGTATTTTATATAAATATGTAAAAATTCATTTACCTAACATGTTTTATCAAAAATAATAAAAGGAAATAAAAATACCGGAATCCTTCGAATTCCTTGCATTATTGTCTGAGAAAGGGTCTCGAAAGAGAACATTTTCCTGGGCTATTTTCATTGCGTTGAGATGTGGAGAAGCCTCCTACTTTGATAGTACTTTTTATGGAGCCACCTACAGGAACAACTTTACATCGGTAAGATAAGCAACTTATCTGATATGTGAATCAAAAAGACTCTCAGGTATACTTCAGGAACGGCTTATAGTAACATTTTAATAGAATGATTAAATAGGCAACGAGAATAAGCTGAAAATTATTTAGAAATCGCATAAAACTGCCAGAAGCTAAAACCGAGTATAGATATCGTTGTTAGATAGGAAGATACCTTAAGAAACATGTAAATAATGGAAAGTTTCACTTATATATTGGTTAATCTTATTTCGTCCAAAGTAATTGAATAATTTTGGTTTAGTTCGGAAAAGTTTTCCATTACCATCACCGATCGATAAGTAAATTTAATAAAAATACTTATTAATATAATAGGTTCTACAGCAAAACCATTTTTGAAAACCTAATTTTTTGGTGATCTGGGCCTTGAGGTTCCACACCTTACAGCACTAAACCTCATTCCTAGTTTAAGGCGTATTCTGTTGTTGCAAAATATATTAGAAATGACTGCCTCGTCATGCCTATCCCTATTTTAATTTTCGGATCTTGAAACAGGTCACAGGTAAGAGGTATTATAGGCGTCTAAGACCAATATTATGTTTTGTTATCCGTTCTACGGATTTACCTTGAATTAATAATTAACATTTTTGGACCGGGTATGCTGAAACCACCATAAAGTTTGCTTGATATATTAAAATTTTTAATGGATTCAGCTAGTGTAGTTGTGTCGTCCCTGCAACATATGTTGTTAATGAATTGTTTTCCTTTTCTGACACCTTTATATCATTTTCTGAGAATCTTTTGGAATATTAGCAATTAGAATAAATTGAGACCGTATATAGGCACTCATGCCGCGTAGAATTGGTGTTGTATTTGTTTCGAGCACGCTCCCTTTTCCTGTAATGGCTAGCTCGTTGTTGTCTAGCTTTATGTCCCTTAATTCATCTGATTATGGTAGATTCTTTTGTACGAGAACCACAAACATGACTTTTCTGGTCAAAGTCAAATTCCCTCTGAAACCAAACTGTGAGTTGTTCTGACCATTCTGCTGGTACTACTATTAGGCACTTCTGGCTCTTAATAAGTATGCTGCCGTTACCTGATATTGGGCTGTTGATCTTGAGTGGATAAACTATAGTTTTCCAGAATTTTAATAGAAAAAGTTAGTACCTATCGTCGAATGTTAGAATTGTCAGAAAACCCCTTCCTTGCTTACTTTTCATTAGCTCTATGTAGTTATCTCTATTCCTAGTTATCCAGTATTATGTTACTGAAAATTTCGGTGAGATCATTTTGAACAATAAGTCAAAAATAAATCTTCTTTGTTTCTCATTGGCCTTGTTTGTGGCGTCTACTCGCTTTTAAATTCTGTTGTTTTCTCTCGAATGTTCTTGGATTAATCTTTCTCTCTTATCATGTTAATTTTTTAGAAGCCTCTCGAATTGCGGTATATTTTTTCCCATCGCCAGCTGTTTTTTCAGACGAATAGTTTTTATTTCAATATTCAAATTCGAAATTTCGCTTTAGTGGCGTAAAAAATGAAAGGTTATATATACCACCAGTTTTAGTTTCATGTGTAAGTATATATATATATATATATAATGTTCCCCTTGTAATTTGTGAATTTCATAACACTTATATTTCATACAATTATCATTAGTTTTCTTGATTGCTCGTTTATTTAAAGTTTTACAGTGTCTTATGTAATTGTTGTGTAATTTTTTCTATTGGATTGAGTTGGCTGATACTTGGTGGAAGTTGAAATTCATGATGATTTGAGTAAAATACTCAGAAAATTTACTCAATGACCAAATAGATCTTAATAAGTCCCCACTACTAAATTTATTTACATAATCAGTTAGTATTAGATATAATAATTTATCAAATAAATGTCAAAATGAGGCAAATATTTAGCTATTACGGTTTACCTGAATCACCCTAGAACCATAATAATTGAACATTCATATTCAATGGTAGGTCTTTGTGTAAATTACATCTGGAAAAACCCATAATCTGATATATCTCTTTTATTGTTTATCCTAATTTCTTAGTAATATTAACACAACTAGAAGGTTAAAGAAACATTTGTAAACTCCCTTTTTTATATTCTATTTAGTTTATAAGTATTGAATTTCTTAAGGTATTACCATTGTATGATTAAGCTCCATCGGACGCGAAACAATTGTCACAATTTTTTAAATAAAGTGTAAGTTTGTAATAAGTGTATTACTCAAATCATCATTTTTTCTATTGTTAATCAGATCAAGAATTTGTGAAATTGAATCATTTCCCTATTTGGGTTAAAGTTTCCCGCGTAGTATTTGTACTTAATGTCATAAATCCATCCATGTGTTTGAGAGTATTTTAAGTAGTTTTTAATTAAAACTACTTCTGCAATATTCATTGTGTAGATTTCAGAATTATTTTTGGTGATTATGATAATTTTTTAATATATTTAGTCACAATCCCACATTTTCTAGTAAGATTTGGGTAAATGTTAACACTTTTGATTGACTGTTTTTAACGTAATAGTCCAGGAAATAATATGTATCCGAAACCATAAAACAGCCTCCTCTCTATTTGAATAAAGTAGTACGAGATCGCATTAGCACCATAGGCTTTTCATTTACTATCTTATCCTGTTAAAATAAATATAAAATTCCACGTATTTTTTATTCACTAAATTAACCTATTGGAATTTGTTAATGCCACCTAGCGGTGTTGGTGAACAGAAAATACCTTTGCGAACATAATGGTTTGATTGATATACTGAAATGTTTGGTACCAATAAGGTACTATTGGTCCTAGTTTTTATTTAAATCATCAAAATCTGTTCACCCATGCTCTCTGTGTGCGCACTCATTAAAGTAAAATTTTGTACTCAAAACTTCCAATTCTGGAAGAAATTTGACTATTTCGACCACTACACATTAGTTCCAAGTCCAATCTTCGCAATTAATTAGGTACTGTTGTATAAATGGAACAAAGTCAGCAAACTATTTTTTTTGTAAAAACAAAATACAATAAAACATTAAATATATATCTATCTATATATAAATAGGCTAAGACAAAACGATTAGGTACCATTTTCTCCTCTGTTTCTCAACCGATTTTCTTCATTTTTGTTTTGTTTAGTAGCTACTGACGACCTTCAGTGCAGAATACTAATCTTAATTTATAATATTGGTTCATTCATTAAATAAAATATAATAAAAATTCATTATTTACGTCAATAATGTCAATGCCAAACAAATGAATGTGCCGCTTGCCGCCAGACTCAAACCATTGAGTAATTATATATAGACAGACCAATGCTGTTATATACTTAGAGCATGTACTTCTGGAAGTGGCATGCAAACGTTGTCTGTTTTCCAGTTAGCAGAGCACAAGTGATTTTGTGCCGCACAGTGCGGCAATTTTTAGGACGTTAATTGGAACATGGTTGTTTTAAAACCAACCGGTAGAGTACACTGATCACCATACGGTTAAAAGTGTATTACTCATAAGTTATCAATTGACGTCTATGTGTACGTAAATTATTTACAGAATAATTCAATAATGGTTGTTTTCCAATTACTAGAGCACAAAGTGTTTTTCTGTCGCTCTATACCGTAATTTTCGGGCTTTAATTGGAACATACTTCATGTTTTATGATAAAGTTTTATGTTTACTTGGTAAACCTACATAAAACATCCCAAAGGCACAGTTATTTCTTGTGCTTATTTGTGCGAGCTAGTGCTGTAATTGGAACACTCAGTGCTAGCACTGTGCCGCACTGTGTGTTCAATTGTGCGCTAATTGGAAAACAGGGGTTGTTATTGTTTATTGGTAAAGTAATCGTTGTATATTATAAATATACAGGGCGATTCCAGATATGTTAGAAATCATTTTTTTAATGGGTGGCACATAAGCAGTAGCATATTTAGGGTGTTTAAAATATAGAGTAGAGTGCAATTATAACTAATAAAATAATTATATAGGGTAGCCCATTAGCGGTTGAATTTACAGGGTTCTTGGAATAGAAGGTGCAGTAAAATTACAGTTATACAGGGTGGTGCAAAAAATGTTATACATAGATGCATATACAGGGTGGCGGAAATGGAAATGCAACATTTCGTAACCCATAAGCAATTGTATATATAGTTAAGATGAAATATAGGGTAAGAGGAACTATATATATACAGGATGGTGATAAAAAATGTTAGAAAAGGAAATGATTTATAGAGTAGACCACGAAGAGTTCCATATATATAATGATTGAAATATAGGTCGGAGTAGAATTATAGTTACAGAAGATAATTAAAAATTTCATAAACAAAAAGGGTAAATATGGTGGGATATACAGAATGGTTTACCCAGTGTTGAAAAATGTTAAAAAATATTATGCGAGGTCCATAAGCAGTTGCATATACAGGGTGGTGGAAATATATAATGAGATGGAATTATTATAATGAGGATTTTAATAAATGTTAGAGAATTGAGTGCAATTATAGCTATACAGGGGGGTTAGAAAAAATAAATATGTAAGGTAGCCCATTAGCAGTTGAATTGTTGTCATATTAAATTAAGAATTACGAATTTGAACACAAATAAAGTTCTATGAATTATATCTGAAAAAAACTTGAATTTCGTTACTTATTTGTAGAAGCGAGATGTAAGACCGACATCTAGAATTTTCGAGGAAACTATCACACAGAGGTTCCGAATCTGGATCCGTTCTGTGTAATTGCTGTTGTCCCTAAAGTCCTAGGATAAAATGTCACGATAAAATTTCCATGTTACTTAACCTGCCAGAGATATTGACACAATTGGTCGAATTTCGACCACTGGGCGACAGCTAGTATATATATATATATATATATATATATATATATATATATATATATATATATATATATATATATATACGGACTTCCACCTATAACTAAAAAGCTGAAAATAATTATAACAAAATACAACTCTAGCAAATAAATAACACATTCAATGTTGTGAGGTACCTACCCAGAAAGCAAAAAATGTAAGCATTAAAAGATGCTCATTCCGTACAAATTAATTACCTACCAATCTAGTATATTTTTGAACTCGGTGCAAAGCAAATCTAAAATCCTGCATTGCGTACCTATCTACTACTTCATCAAACTTAATTGTTGCTTTGCACTGGCTTCAAAAATATACTAAATACAATCAACAATTTTTTGAACCACCCTGTATAACTTTAATTCTATTCCATCTTAAGTTTCAACCAACCATATATCCAACCGCATATGTACCACCCAATGTCATATTTACTTGTAAGATTTTTTGAACCCACCTGTATAACGGTAATGTTACTTCGCCCTATATTTCAACTGCGCACATTGCTTGCTTTGTATACCGTATAGAAAAGATAGCTCACAATTTTTCTTTTCGATACTTTCACTGGACTTTAAGCCCCGTAAAATGAAAACCGTTACAAACAACATGTACGATATACTTTCATGTCATATGTTGACATTTAGCTACATATTTATGATGAAAATTTGACATTTACGTTGATTTTTACCATTTTTTGCACATATTTTTCCGATTTTCAGAAAAATATGTGCACATTTGACTTGTAGAAAATTATACGGAATCAAGCTGGAACATCTCTTTGTAGAATACAATTTGAAATATTCAACTTGATTGAGCTGTTTTAGAGAAAATGTAGATTCATTGAAATTTACTGAAGTGTAGTCCTTTAATTAGTGGTTTTTTCTGGAAAGTCGTAAATCACACGTTATAGAAAATTTTTATGGTACCTTTCTGTAACATCCCTTAATGAAATGCCGCTTAAATCAAATTGCCCAAGCCGTTTTTGAATAATCACCGAGCATACATAAAAAAATGTGCCGACGAATTGATAACCACCCCCTTTTTGAAAGTAATATAAGGCTATATTACTTTTTTAACAAAATTATAGCTAATATAAAGTAATATAAGGCTATATTACTTTTTTAACAAAATTATAACTTTACTAGCCGTTACTCGCGGTTTCACCCGCGTACGGAATGTTCAAGCCTTCGCAAAAAGAAATAACTTATGAAACATATGGTTTATCCTATATATTTTTTTAACTTGTTTGAACCACCCTACTTAACCATAAATCTACCAATCCCGAATATATTTCACCCAAACTGCAAGTACTTATGGGCCACCCAATATAACAATTTTATTCGACATTTTTTTGAATCACCTTGAATAAC
Organism: Octodonta nipae; assembly: GCA_034190945.1. Lineage (NCBI taxonomy): Eukaryota > Metazoa > Arthropoda > Insecta > Coleoptera > Chrysomelidae > Octodonta > Octodonta nipae. The sequence continues at coordinate 40,623,493 of CM067224.1, read as the reverse complement.
TGTAACTCTACTTCACCCTATATTGCAACTATCCTGTATGCTGCTGTTTATTTGTCACCCAATATAACTTTTTGAACACGTTACTATAACTCTTCTCTACCCTATATTTCAGCTATGCAACTGCTTATGGTCTACGCTGTATACAATTATTTCTGATATTTTTTGAACGACCGTTTAAAGTAAAATTTCTCTTTACTCTATAATTTAATCAACCTTTATATACAGCTATTTCTAACATTTTGTTAAACACACTCTAAAACTATAATCTTGCTTCTCCCCATATTTCAGATAGATATTCCATATTGTAGAATGCAACTGTTTATGGTCCACCCTATACAACAATTTTTTTAAACTTTTTTGATCCATCCTAATGGAAATGACGTGGAACCCTTCGTGAGTAACAAATATGAAAACACAGTTGTGCACCCTACCACCAAACTTTTATTTAAACCTTCACCTAAACTGCAACTGCTTATTGGCCACCCTATATAATAATTTTATTAAAAAAAAATTTAACCGCTTTGTATAACTAACTCTACTTCCATCTACATTAAAACCATCCTGTATACACAGCTGCCCTTTTGTCAAACATTACAACTTATTTTTGAACCACTTTGTATAACCATGATTTTACTACAAAATATTTCAACCACCCTGTATGTGCATTTGCTTAGGAGCCACCAAATATAAAATGTTTAAATACTTCTAATCACACTATATGAACTATAATTTTACTTCGACACATGTTTCAGCTATTGCATATATGCAACAGCTCATGTTCTATCCTACAAAAAGAATTATCCAACCTGTTTGACAATACATCTACTCCACCCGCTATTTCAACCATCTTGTATTTGCAACTACTTATCGGCCATCCAGTATAACATTTTTTCTACCACCCTGTATAACTATAAATCCATCAATGCCAAATATATTTAACCAAAACCGCAACTGCTTATGGGGCACCGAAAATAACAATTTTGTTCAACATGTTTTTGAATCACCTTGTATGTATTACAACTACCCTGTATACGCTACTGCTTATTGGTCAACCAATATAACATTTTTTAAATAATTATCATAATACTTCTTCACCCTATGTTTCAACTATCATATCTTTGCAACTTATTATGAACTACGCTATTTCCCATTTTATCCTTATATTTTTTCAAGATATATTAAAGTATAATTTGTTTCCACCTATCATTTAAACAACCCTTCATTTACAACTTTTTCTAACCTTGTTTAAATGACACTATACAACTATAACTTTACTGCGCACCATACTCCATACTCTATATATGCAAGTGCTATATAACAAAATTTTTCTAGCATTTTTTACCCACCCTGTATAATTGTAACTGTAAACCATCCTATATTTCAACAACCTTTTATATGTAACTACTTATTTGCCGCCGAATATAACATTTTTGTACGACCATGTACCCTTAGAATCTTACCCCACCCTATATTTCAACTATCCGGGAAATGGAACAGCTTGTAGATGATACCATTACTTTAAAATATTTTTAAACCCACCTGTATAGCTGTAATTATACTCCGCTACATATTTCAACCATCCTATATATGTAACTACTTGTGGATATAAAACAAGTTTTTAACCACAACATAAACTATAATTCCACTCCATCTTATATTTCAAACACCCTTTATAAACAATTGCTTCTAACATTTCTTTAACCCATTTCATAACTATAGTTTTTTTATTCACTGTATAAATATTCTACCCTTTTTCAACCACTTGGTATATGTAACTGTTTATGGCCTATTCAATATAACTTTTTTGGACCACCCCATATAACTAATTCCACTCCTCCTTATTTTCACCACATCTAAAATATAACTTTTTTTAGATTTTTTAAATCCATGTAATTCTACTCCGCTCTAAGGTTCCTATATACAGAACCCCCTTTAAAATTACGCTTAAAATATGTTGATTTTCGTTAAATCGAAACATGTTACATTTGCACATTCCGAATTTTGAATAAAAGCTAAGCTGATGCCAGTATCTAATATTTTGTGCATGCGGTGGAACCAATTGAGTAATTGTATTACCAACATGGCAGAAGTTTTTTCGCTATATCTACCGTTTCTGTCAATTTAGACAGATAAAATCTCTACCAGATTTTAAGTCAAACTATAGGCTTCGCAACAAAAACAGATTCAGCAAAATCAGTTCTTATGTGATGCCCGAACAAACAAACAAACAGACAAACTTACAATTTTATAATAGTATAGATTAAACTGCTTCCATTCAAGCAGTTTGCGTATTCGTTAGCTCTCAGTCTAAAAAGATATAAGTAAAGAGAAGAAAATCCGGCCTCAAAACTCAGAAGCAGAATTTTGACATCTTTGAATAAAAAAAGTTAAACAAATAGGACATTACTTTAATTTTTTGGTCCTTTAAATAATCTATAGTGTAACTCGCTAACTGACTAGTGGCATTCCGAAAAATAATTTCTATTTCTTCACGAAGTCAGTGCTGAACATCGGGTTAGTGGATCCAACAAACAATGCCGCCACAAATTTAAAACAAGTGAAAATTGTTTCCACCAACGTAGAAAGCTTGATGTGGAAACTGAAGATAGAAAAGTCGGACTGAAACATGAGTGAGTATATCTAGTGAATTTGACATACCAGGGGATATAATATAAATGACAAACGTTTGGGGTGCCGTATATGACTGAAGGGATAACGTAGCTAGTAGCTAGGTTGTTAGTTGGGGCCTGGGTACTCGCTGAATATCTCGGTGTAGATTGTTCCGGGTACCTAGACGGCAATTGTAGGTATTTCTCACATACATCATGACGAGATTGAAACAAAAGCATATGCCAGTCCGTTATCTATTTCAGTTTTAACAATGGGTTCGTTTTAAAAATTTCAACTCTTTGAAAATAGCGTCACTATAACTAGAGGTCTCGTTTGGAATCAATATTATAGTCTTGCGTTCCGGAAAGCAAGTATTAGTTAGTAATTATGTTACTAAATTTACTTAATGCTCAGATTGCAACCATTTTTATCTGCCGTTTATTTTACTGAAAGTATTTTTTACTTATACGATATATGTATATATATATATATATATATATATATATATATATATATATATATATATAATCTGCTAGTAAGTTTTCTTTTGTCGAAAAAAGATTCATAATTTTTAAGGTATAATCAACTCATAGTCTAAACAACTAGATCGGGATAAAACGGGGTATAAAATATTACTGAGGGATTCAAACTGTGAGTGGAACACATGATTCAAACTACAATCTTACCTTGTCGTGGCTGTCTTCGCCACGCTGTTTTTTGGGACGACGTTTTGATAGTTGTTACACCATTATCACAATAAAAATAACTCAGACCTCACTATTATCACTAGTTGTATTATCACAGCTCCTTCGCAACTCCAGTTCGTGTCAGACTGTTCGTAAGGAGAAAATAATTTTTTAATCGAATTTATTTTAATGCGTAATTTTGGGATAATACAACATCAAAAAAATTAAAACGAAATAGGTAGGTATAATTAATTCAAATAATAACGCTACACTCTCAGTTGAAAATAGTTTCTACTAATTTCGAAATATTTCATAATTAATTTTTTCCCCGTTATTGTATCCATCCCAAAAGCGCACAAATCTATAAACAAAAATATCCAAACCGTAATTACCTTTCGTTGAAGTTGATCGAATTAATAGGTAATGAAATTAAACAAATAAGCAAAACAAATCATACGACACGTATATACTCGACTTATAGAAACATAACAGGGTCTAATTTTAGATGGTAACATAGGTTGTTTGTATATTTATCTGACACTGAAAAAAAAAACAAATTTGCGGACGTTTAGGTTAACTTCAGATTACGTAAAATTGAGGTTAGACGCGGAACATTGAGAAAAGGCCGAAATCACCGGGTCACTATACTTTTGATTGGTCACTAAACTCATGCTAAAGGCAGATAATGTGCGATTATTATCTGGGATTTTTGCAGTTGGATTGAAATATTTAAAGATTTCAAGTAGATTTCCACTGGCGCCCCACTTTCTAGGAACCGACAGGGTTGCCGGATAGGGGTGGTTTCCCGGAAATCCAGGATCCACACGCTAGTCGTCATCAAAGGAAAAAATATTGCATTACCTCCGATATTATTTCTAATGAGATCGATTTTTGTGAACATTTGTAGTTAAAGATCAAAAGTTGCATGTTCCTGGTAGACGCTTTTACGCTTTTAGATGGTGAACTATAGGATTAATATGTTTTATATTTATTTAGAAGCCCCGCTTTTTATATTACTTTCTAGTCACTCTTATAAACATCCATTTAACCCTAATTTCTTTTATTTTAAAATTATTTGGTATATGTATATTACTCTACGTTAGTATTTCTTAAATTTAACATATATGCAACCTAGAAAAATTATCCAGGGGAAAAATACATCTTTATATTATTATAAACTTGTTACACCAGACGAAAATATAGACCTCGTAAACAAGCTAACCTACCTAGTGTACAAGTAATCTTAAAACAGAATAGATTCGCCAAAGTAAAAGGTTTTTATAACTAAAGAATATTTTTCGGTTTATTAGTATTGCAAAAGATTTGTTTCAGAAAGAAACCAGAATAAATTAAGCACATTGTGTATCATGGTTAGAGAATACAATCCCGAGCTCGTATTTCAAACTCGGGATTACGGGATTATTGATGCGTAATCCCGGATCCCCGAACTATACTGAGATCCCGGGATTATCCTGTGATTAGACTATATTGTTTCTAATTGGGTCTAAATTATAAAAAATACTTAAGTTCAGGTTCAGCAGCGTTTGGAGCAATCAGGGGTGACTCGAGAATAATTTCAGGGGTGCACTTGCCCCTAGTGGGTGCCCTCCTTTGGGGCCGTCACTAGGAGAAATAGAAAATAGAAATTTATATCCTTATTCTAAATTATATCCTCGAACCCCTCCACTTTCAATCGGGCACATTTCACCTGCAATATTTACTAACCTCAATTTATTTTATAGTTCAGGATCTGGGTCTCATCAATTTTCGGCTGTATCTTTTCCACTAGTGTCTATAAGAGTTAGGAGGTTTTTCCCTTGGTTCATCAACTGTTTGTCATCCTGACCCTTCTTCGTCTTCCATGTCATCTAGACTGTTCAGTATTTTTTAACAATAGTCTTTATTTAGTGGATACACAATATGTTTCCTCGCTATTTTGCCGCGGTTTATTGGAATATTCTCCGAACGTTTCTTTTGCAACTGTGGCAGGCATATTCAGAGGCGCGAGCGTAGTTGATACCTAGTCGTGTGCTCCAAGCAAACAGACTTTTTAGACTATTAATTTACTTTCTCACTAAGGCCCATGTGGAAACTGGAAATAAGTCAAGACAAACCGATAATAATTTATTTTCATTATTTTACGTGGATTTTGTAAATAGTTCAATACACCAGTTACATCAACATAAGTTCCACTAAGAATGTTTTCATTTTATTGCCGTTTGCTGAGTTGTTGCTAGATAATTGTTTTTTACGAAATTTCAAACCGGCGTCAGCTGTGCATAAATTAGCATATCGCTGACAGATTGCTTCTACTGTCAATTTAATTGAGATCAGCACCTAAACAATTTTATTTACCAACTCAAACAATTTTCTAAACAGTTTGGATAATTGGGATCTGTAATAACTTTTTCAATTCAAGTTCTTAAAAGAGAAAAAATCGCTTTAGCATGGTTAAAAGACTATTTATGCCATATGACTCTTTTCTGTGTTCAAGCTACATACATCTTTAAAGTATTGTTTCATTTTCAATGGTGATCTTTTAAAACTTTGTGGATGTCCTTTATCAGCACATTAAGTGTTTACCTCTATAGTTCACTCTGGTATGTGTTCTCGTGTAAGACCATTTTGTGACATGAAGACATCATTTTCGCATACTATGATCAGCATCCTACAGTCAGCTAGTTCATTGAAATAATCATAGAAGGTAGGGATAAGGCTGTATGTTGCTTTTCTGTCGTTATGTAATAAGTGCGCTAAAATACTGTGTAGGTACACACCTTTTTTACTTACTCCTTTCATTCCAAACAAGCTTGGAGGAGTAATTGCCCCATTTTCGTAGGGTATGCAATATTCATGTTTATTAGTTTATCTGTTTATTATGATATTAATTAAACTAATGGTATGATACATAAAAAAATGTAAGCTTCAGCTTGTTTTTTTTTATTTTACTAGTTGTAAATTATTACTTTATAGAATTAACAATTTAATTTGTAACCCACTTTTCCAGGTGAAATACTTTCGGAAATTCATAAATCTTTTATAGTAATTATTTAATTTACTCTAATAAATCAGACACGATATTCAAATTAAACTACAAACGTAGCTACGAAAATGTTCTAAAAGGAAGTTTGGCAACATGATCCTGAAATAGCCGGTCTCGGTGCCGTCGTGACTGCTGAAATTATTCTGAAATTGATTGCGCCTGAAACGTGCTCCCGTAAAGAACATGACAACGTTTTGCGCTCTCGCATCACGCAAAGCTGCTGTTTCAACAATGCCAAGTGTTCAGTTTTCCTGTAAAGGACGTTCGGCTGTAACTTTTTGAGTCATATTCCGTTTACTGAGGTTCGTCTAATTTATTGCTGAAAATGAAGTCATGACTATAAAATAACACCAACTCAACTTTTATGTTCACATTAATGTTATTTGTCAACATCACAAATTTGTAATCAAATTTATAACTTTTGTTGTAGTTTGTATATATGCTTTCTGTTTTTATTTTTTGATGAAAATGTTGGGTAGATCAAAATTTGTCTCATATTTTGCGATAAACAAATTTGAAAAACCGTCCTGCCTCTGCCACAATTATATTACTTTATTTTAAAAAAATGGTGTACACAAATATGGAGCACCATAAAATTCTCATTTCTTCAGCCTTCTTCTTTGGTACAATTTTGAACATAGGTCTGCCTCGTTCTGTACTATTTGTCTCGCGGATCCTCACTAGTTCTCCAATTATCTTTAATTACGTTCCTACTTAGCGAGTAACCAATAGATAACGATCGCTGTGAAGTTTTGTAAATTGTAACTCGTCAGCGCGCACGTCGATTACCGGTTGTGTATCAGTTATTCATAGGGTTGGAACAAGCCCTTATATCATTCGTCCATCGCATATCGTATATCCGGGGAAGGGAAACTTTTGGTTGGGGAAACCGAATCTATATCTATACTAATACAGAGATTTTATTTCAAAATTAGCCACATAAAATAACTCTTAAAATATATTTAAAAGAAAAATTAAAAAAAGTTACCTAATTTAAATGTGATACGTACCTACCTCTTTTTAACCGAATTCCAAAAAGGAGGAGGTTATCAATTCGTCGGGGTTTTTTTTTGTATGTATGTTATCTGATTTCTTCTCCTGTGGTAAACCGTTTTGGATGAATATGGTCTTGTTTAATGGAGTATATATCCAGATTGGTGAAACTTCAAATCTTGCAAAAGAATTCTATTGGTAAAGTCATGAAATTTGTGAATGAACACATGCGTGCATGGAAATCGATCAATATCCCTAACATATTAGTCGATTTTTCGAAAACTCCTTATGGATGTGTATAGTTTTTTAACGTGTAATCTATTAAGGAAGATCCCTAGGTGATCTCATATACTTTTCTGCGACGTGCAACTTCCAAAATTCTTATCAAAAATTTCATCGAAATGACATTTCGTCATAAATATTTTAATTCCAACGTAATAGTGCGGGAATTTTAGGCACTGGAAGTTTTAATTGCGAATTTGAAAATTTTCTTTGTCCATCTCAAGCATATAGGTAGTAAAGCATAGTATTTTCGGTTCCTTAAATCAATGAGTACCAAGCTCGATTTGTTTGTATACCAGGCAAATACCTATTTAAATGCAAATTTTTCCATTTTGCGAAGACGGTGCTTTTGGTTGTCACATTCTCCCGGCCTAATAGAAAATTCAGTGACAACACCTGTCAAACTCTAACATGCTAATTGGTGCGTTTATACACAGGGTGTTTAGTTATAGCAAACAAAATCACAAAGTCAAGTGATAGAAGGAGTTGCATTTATATCATGACTGAAATATAGGACGGAGAATGGTTGGAATATAGGGTGGAGTGGACGTTTGGTGGTATAAATATGTTGAAAAAAAATGTGTAATTAAAATTATATAGGGTAATTAAAAAACTGTTATATGATGTGGACGTAAACAAATCATATACATGATGGTTGAAATATATGCTGGACTTAAATTATATTTATACAGTGTGATTAAAAATATATTTATTTTATAGCCCATAACAAGTTGCATAAAGTGTGGAGAGGAATTAATGTTACACCGGGCGATAATATAAAAAGTTAAAAATGAAATAATTTATGGGGTTATATACTATGGTTGAAATATAGGACGAATTTGACTCCGTAAATATGGGATGGATTCTGCTTTGTCCTATGGTTTACAGAAGGCAACTAACAAATTTATGTTTGTCCGTGGCCAGTCGTATGTACAGGATGATTGGTACATAAGGACGGAGTGGAATTATCTATAGTTGTACAGAGTTGTCAAAAAAAGTGGAAAAAAAGGTTACATGGCATGGTCCATAAGGCATAAATATATTTTGGGCTTATTAAGTCAAAGCGTACTAGAACATTTTGTTGGTAAACATTTTCCTGTTAATTTAAATGAAAATGTATCAATGTGTAATGTTGAGGCTTTCGATGTCACCTGGTTCTATCTATTAAGGTTATACATACAAAATAAAAAATAAAGAATGAGAACTACCTGAGTTCGGAAAAACTAAAAATTTGAAAATAAAACATTTAAAAAATATATAATTATAACAAAATACAACTCTAGCAAATAAATAACACATTCAATGTTGTTAGGTACCTACCCAGGAGGTAAAAAAATGTAAACATTAAAAGGTGCTCATTCCGTACAAATTAATTACCTACCAATCTAATATATTTTTGAAGTCGGTGCCAAGCACCAATCAAGTTTGATGAAGTGGTAGATAAGTACGCAATGAAGGATTTTAGATTTGCCTGGCACCGACTTCAAAAATATACTAGATTGGTAGGTAATTAATTTGTACAGAATGAGCACCTTTTAATGTTTACATTTTTTACTTCCTGGGTAGGTACCTGAATGTGTTATTTATTTGCTAGAGTTGTATTTTGTTATAATTATTTTTAGCTTTTTAGTTATAGGTGGAAGGCGGTTATATTTTTATTTTAATGTTTTATTAGGTCTCTTTTTTGCCAATCTTTTGGCACATCATTTTTTTAAATTCAGATTATTTTTTACAGAGTAATGACCTAGAAACCGTAATTAAAAAAAGCATGAGTATAAATAGCGAGATAAACAAGTGAGAAAATATCCTTAAATGTTTTTGCGAAAGATATTTGTGACTGTAAATGTAAACAATTTATTATTAGTAGTGGTTTCGTTGTATACTGACCATCAAATTTCGACAATGGTTTATCCTTTTCAAAAAAAAAAAATGTTTAATGGCATTGAAAACGAGTTCAGAATAGACCTGGAAACGTTTGGTTTTTCCTTGAATATACAGGTTTTTATTTCGATTGTGGTGTTATTTCCCAAGAACACATAAAAATAATCAATACCAAAAGTCTCCAGGTTAATAAATATTTCCGTTGGCTCTGTGCGTAAAACGTGACGTCTAAATAAATTATTTCCCTATAAAATACAGCTTTTACAACAGCTTGCTGAGGATGATTATGACAGAAGGTTAGAATTCTTCGAATGAATGATTCAAACCCTAATTTTATTAAAAATATTTGTTTTTCTGACGAAGCAGGAATTTCTTTAATGGATTTGTCAATAAACATAATTATGGATACTGGTACAATACTAGTCCACAAGTTTTTCGGGAAGAGCACAACCAACATCCTCAGAAAATCAACGCATGGGCCGGAATTCTCGGAAAAAATGGTTGGTCCTTTATTCGTGGAAGAAAATTTAACTGGGGAATTGTATTTGGACTTATTAGATAATGTAATAAATCCCCTTATAACCGAATCTTTAGAAAACCAAATAGATCTAGATGGAACTTTGTTGCTAGACGAAGAAAACCTATTTTTTCAACAGGACGGAGCACCCCCACACCCACATTATGCCTTGCTTGTACGAAATTGGCTTAATAAGACATTTCCAGATTGGAAGAAGAGGCGCTATAGAATGGCCAGCAAGATCACCCGACCTAATGCCATTTGAATGTTTTTTATGGGGACATCTAAAAACGGTAGTGTATAAAACTCAACCTTGCAATATTTCTGAACTTAGAGGTAGAATAGTGGAGGAGTGTGAGCGAATTACACGAGACGTTTCAAAAGTGCGGGAGGAATTCGAGCTGTGACTTTACCATTGCCCTACCAACCATAGCGGACATTTTGAACATCTAATTTAAGTACAAAGTAATTCCAACGCTAATACAACATTAATTATATAAATACAATGTAAATAATAATTATTTTAATTTGAAAGTTTAAAATGGCATTACTCTGTAAAAAATAATCTGATTTAAAAAAATGCTGTGTCAAAAGAGACCTTTAAAAACAGATATCACACTATACCACTTTGTATTTAAACTTGTAGTGATATTCACCCCCGCTTAGGGGTTGAAACTGCAGGGTGACCGATAAGTGTAAAATGTGTCCCCTCGTAAATATAAATTAACGTGTTTTTTTGTATTTTTCTTTTAAAGATATTTTAAAAGTTATTTTGGGTGACTAGTTTTGAAATGAAAGCCCTGTATATAAAGAGGTAAAAATCTGTTTGTTTGTTTGTTTTTGGGGGTAGTCTCTGAAGTGGTGATAGAAATAGGAAGCTACACTATCCGCGAGTAAACTAGGCTGTATTTTATTTTAACAAAATGTTTGATGAAAATTGGTGCATATACCTACTCTTCTCTCCAAATAAATAAAAAAGAGTTGTATCATTTTGCAAAAATCAATTATCTCATGCAGGTCAGATGGGGATTTTTTTTCTATAGTATCTTGCAGAACCTAAATTAATACAGCCATGAGATATAAGAGGTTGACTTATTTCTTTATAAGTGAAGTAATATGTTATTTGTCATTTTGCGAAAATTGAAATATTGAATGAGAAAATGGGAGTTAATATTGTTTTACAGGGAAATCAATATCTCCTAAATAGAAAGTAATTGTGGTGTGAAGCGAGTTTAATCATTTTGCGAAAATTCAGTTATCCGTTAGGGGGCAAGTGGACCATTTTTTTTAAATTCACTACTTCTCGGACACCGAAAATAAATACAGGTGTGAGGTTATGATATTAATTCGTTAATAGAGATTTGATGTGACATTATGTGAAATTTGTATTAAGGAACGGAGGGTATGAATTTCAGTAATTTTTTAGAGAACAAAGAATGATGCAGTGGTAAAATTTGGTATATATGTTCTTCTCATGAAATGACTAGAACTGAATTAAATTACTTAGCCAAATCACGTACCCGATAAATATAACGAGGAGTATTTATTCATTATATGAGAATTGATAAATTTATGGAAGGGTTGGAGACTAATCGGAGGTGAAATCTCAAATATAAAACATATTAAGTAACAAAAATTTATAAAATGAAAATATAATAAAAAAATAATTTCGTCAAGTGCGAGTTGGAGTTGGTTCCGTACCACCTTCAAGATTCTAATATTCCAGTTTCAGACAAGCAGGGAATGAGTGCATTTTCTTATATTTACCCTAATATCTTTTAAAGGAAGCGTTTTAAATTTATAAAAAATATACACTTTGATTTTCCACACATAGACTTTTTATTTTATCTGCTTCAGGATTCGCTTGATTTTTATCAGAATACACATGCATTTAATTTTCTAATTTTGCCCTCAAAAATTAACATTCGAGTTTTATTTTACTAATAAACTTTCAGAGAAACCTTTAATAATCTACTGTCTGAGTTTTGAGGCTATCTAGATTGGAAGATAAAGGGCAAAATAGGTCAAGTTTTAAATTATAAATTACTAAATCTGTTATTCAAATTATTTAAAAATACAAATAAAATATATTTTTCAAAATTTAAATAGAGTAGTTTCTAAAGTGAGAATTAAGTCGATGTTAATATCTTTTAAACAAATGATTTAAAAATATGATATATTTGTAATTCACATAATGAGCCTTTTATCTGATATATTACATGATGCGTTTGAAAATTAAATTTTTATTTTCCATTTATTGTAGAATTTGTCCCTAAAATTACTATGTGGGTTTTCTAATAATTTTTCTTATAAATTTCAGTACAGTTCAGTACCACTAATTATTTTCAAAATTTTGGGTAGTATGGTTTCGGAAATAAAGCGAGAAATGAATTTTTTTATATCTTTATGTTAATATCTTATAAACAATTAATTTTAAAAATATGAAAAATATATATTTGTATTCCTCATAATAAGCCCTTTCATTTGATATATTGCATGATGCGTTAAAAAAATATTTTTTATTTTCCCTTTAATTCTATAATTTGACCCCCAATATTAATATTAGGGATTTCTTCATATTTTTCCTGTAAACAAAAAACTTTAGGTCTTATAGTTTGGGGAATAACGGGGGGAGTTGGTAATTTTTTTAAAATATTTTTTAAATATATTTTAAAATATTCATTTAAAAACAATTAAAAAAACATATTTGTATTCGTCATAATGAGCCCTGTGATTTGATATATTACATGATCCGTTAGAAACAATTTTAATTTTATATTTTCCATTTAACTCTATAATTTGCCCCCCAAAATGAATATTAGGGGTTTCTCCTTATTTTCCCAGTAAAATTCAGATGAGGGGCTATACCTACCTTTTTCAAAATTTTGCAGCTTATGGTTTCGGAGATAAAGCAGGGGGAATGGGTAAATTTTGGTATATTTTCGTTAATATATTTTTAACTAATTTTTTTATATATGAAAAAAATATATTTGTGTTTCTCAGAATGGTACCTTTCATTTGATGTATTACGCATCATGCATTTGAATTTTTTATTTTCATTTAATTCTATAATTTGCCCCCAAAATTAATATTAATGATTTCTTCTTATTTTTCCTGTAAATTCGCCCAACGTTCTATATTTCCTATTTTTTTCAAAATTTTAGGCTCAGTAGTTTCGGAGATCAGCGGGGGGGAACGGGCGATTTTTTTAGTTTTCCCCCCAGAAGTACACCTAAACTCAAAATTTCTTCTTTTACGATATCTACTCCTTATCGGGTCACCAAACTACACATTGATACCAAATTTCAACCTCTTCCGTCCAGTAGTTTAGGAGAAAATTGCTGTGATGTGACAGAGGCAGAAATTCGGAGTGATATTATAAGGGTATCCGTATATTGTATATACGGAACCCTAAAAATGGAAAAAAATGTTAAATACATCAAACATCACAGAAATATAAAAATTACCAAAGTTGTAAAAATTATTCTCTCAAAAACCTCAAATGTGAAAAATCTAATAAAATTACAATGTACAAAACGTTAAAAATGACAATACATATTAACAGAAATAACCAAAAACGTCACCGTAAATCTGAAAAATATGAAAAATGTCAAAATGCCAAAAACGCCAAAAACTTCAAATTTGTCAAAAAATGGCAAAGGCAACACATGTAAAAAAACTTAAAATGAAAAAGGGGAAACCCACAATTTCAAATCTCAAAAATCTTAAACAAGTCAAATATAGCTCTTTATATTTAACCCCAAAATAATGTCGTTGTTGCCATCTAAATTTCGTTCATGAAATATGGTTTTCACAAATTACGGGATGTGAAAAAGTCCAAATGAAAATAATGTTCAAAAAAAAACCGTCAAATACGAGTACACCGATTTGTCTAGCCCCTACGAAGTCAGGACGGGTCAGCTAGTTACAAAATATAATTGTTCCATTCTTTTACGACGAAATTCGAAATTGTAAAATATATTTATATTTCTTAGGTGAGGAGACCACTTGCACATGGCCTATACTAAGGCTAGAATTAACTGATTATACTCACATGGACTTTTTTCTCCTTCTTCTCTTTTTTAGGCAGTTTGTGGAGACTTATCTCCGAACTATTTTGCTGACTGCCATTTTGTTTATATGGTTGTTTCATTCGCTTTTTCAGTTAAGTGCCCATTCGATTATATTTTCCACATTGCATTTTATTTTCCCAATGTATTTCCGGTTATTTTCCTTAGTATTCTGATCTCTGCCCCTGCAGATTCCAAGATCTTTGTGTCGGAGATGTGTGAGGTCTTCTTTCGGCTATGTAAGTCAATATTTGTCCCATCTTACCTTTATTTTCGTTTTAATATGGTTGTTTCTTCATATTGCACTGTTTAAACATCCTGCTACTGTCTTACGTATAATGGAACTTTTGCTAATTACAACTGATTGTTGTTGTTGAACTAAACTTTTTTGCTGTTGTGTTAAACCTGAGTACCAATGGCTGTAGGTTATCTTCACTTCGAGTTATCGGTAGGTACTTCGTTATTTTCGTAGCCCAGTACTTTCATTTCTTTGTTCCCATTCTATATTCTCCTTCTTCATCCATTATTAGGTTGAATAATAAGACTAATTGAGTCTCCTTATTTGATAACTATTCCTATCTCTATTGCGTCTGTTTGTCTTCCGTCTATTGTACCTTCTTTTTCACTATGGTTGGGTTAGGATATTTTTTTTAGGACGCTACACGATCAACATCTTTGGCTTTCCAACTTCAATTTTCTGGGAGTAATTTCTTAGCTCTCCAAGCTTTCAGTTCATAAATTCTTTTAAAATGTTCAGTTGTAGAATCAAATGCAGATGGTAATAAAACAATTTTGCACTTATTTATTCCTCTATAAAGGATATTTTTATAACTTTTATAGCTGAAATTATTTAATACTGTTTCATTTTTTCATAACTTTTTATAACGTATTGGGGAGTGTGTCACAGATGTCTGACACCATCCTATATTATTTACTCTCAATGCCGATTCAACACTCCAGCTGCCATCTTCATTGAGCAAACCAAAACTAAATTTTTTTATTTTATAAATCATTTTATAGTGTTATTTTCCAATGAATTAGAAATAAATTATTTTTACAAAAACAAAACACATATTCATCTTAAATGTTTAGTAAAATAAATGTACAGGTAGGTAAGTATCCGACAATAATGACTGAATAATTCCTTTGGTGAAATATATCATAACTGGAACGCTAGAATACCCATGAACAAAAAACAAATTTATTGTTTGATTATTTTGATATGATTTAGATTAAGAGAGAACAAATTTTTTGAAGTCCCATTCATATAGTTTCATGTGTTATATTGCTAAGCATGGATAAATGTGTTCATCACGTGCTAAAAATTTGAATTGGTTCTAATCAGTCGACACTATAGGGTAAACTACAAATCACCCTTAGAATAGTGTGATTGATAGCGTACGCGTCTATACCTACTAAGATGTTAAGATCGCTATACCCAGACAACCAAACAAGCTATTGACTATTCAGAAGTTCAACTTCCTCATTATTTCAGAACTTAAATTTTTGGTATGAAAGAATTCTCTGAATTCTTCTTTATGAAACCATGTTCCCACGAAGAGTGATAATCAAGCAAACCCTATATGTCTGAGATGCAGCTACACAACTACATTTTATCTCATTATAATATTGAAGCGAAAGCTACTTAATGGACGGCCACACTTACACATATGAAAACAGATGAATATTGTACGAAATGAAAAAACTTGAAATTGCATTTGTTTCGACACTTCCGACCGACACCATACTTGCTTGATCTAGAAATACTCATACAAATTAGTTTTCTGTGTAAAAAACAGGGGCCAGGTTATATACTAAGAGTCACAAATCGATAAACTATAGTAGATCTATACTATTATAAAATTGTAAGTTTGTCTGTTTGTTTGTTTGTTTGTTTGTTCGGGCATCACGTAAGAACTACTTAACTGATTTTGCTGAATCTTATTTTGTTAGGAAGCCTATAGTTTGACTTAAAATCTGGTAAACATTTTATCTTTCTAAATTGACAGAAACGGTAGATATAGCGAAAAAACTCCTACCATGTTGGGTAATTCAACTACTCAATTGGTTCCACCGCACGCACAAAGTATTAGATACTGGCAGCAGCTTAGCTTTTATTCAAAATTCGGAATGGGCAAATGTAACATGTTTCGATTTAACAAAAATCAACGTATATCAAGCGTAATTTTACAGGAACTACAAAATTATAAGTTAGTCTGTTTGTTTGTTTGTTTGTTTATTTGTTCGGGTATCACGTAAGAAGTACTTAACTGATTTTGCTAAATCTTTTTTTGTTGTTGCGAAGCCTATAGTTTGACTCAAAATATGGTAGACATTTTATCTCTCTAAATTGACAGAAACGATAGATATAGCGAAAAAACTTCTACCACGTTGGTTAATTCAATTACTCAATTGGTTCCACCGCATGCACAAAGTATTACATACTGGCATCAGCTTAGCTTTTATTCAAAATTCGGAATGAGCAAATGTAACATGTTTCGATGTAACAAAAATCAACATATATCAAGCGTAATTTTACAGGGTGTTCTGTATATAGGAAACTTAGAGCGGATTAGAATTACATGGATTTAAAAAATCTAAAAAAAGTTATATTTGGTGTCCTATAAGCAGCTGGATATATACAATGTGGTGGAAATAAGGGGGAGTGGAATTAGTTATACGGGGTGGTCCAAAAAATTATACTGAGTGGTCCATAAACAGTTCCATATACCCAGTGGTTGAAAAAGGGTAGAATATTTATACAGTGAATAAAAAATCTTAAAAAAATGTGTCAGGTAAGCAGTTAGGATCTCTGAATTATGTTCATAAGATACTATAGTTATGAAATGGGTTAAAGAAATATTAGAAGCAATTGTTTATAAAGGGTGTTTGAAATATAAGATGGAGTGGAGATTATAGTTATTCTGTGGTTAAAAACTTGTTTTATATCCACAAGTAGTTACATATATAGGATGGAAATATGTAGCGGAGTATAATTACAGCTATACAGGTGGATTTAAAAAGATTGTAAATTAATGGTATGATCTACAAGCTGTTCCCTTTACCGGATGGTTGAAATATAGGGTGGGTAGGATTCTAAGGATATAGGGTCGAACAAAATTGTTATATTTGGTGGCAAATAAGTAGTTGCATATAAAAGGTTGTTGAAATATAGGGTCGCTTACAGTTAGAATCTTCAGGGTGGGTAAAAAATGCTAGAAAAATTTTGTTATATAGCACTTGCATATATAGAGTACCTGAAGTATGGTGCGCAGTAAAGTTATAGTTATACAGTGTAATTCAAACAAGGTTAGAAAAAGTTGTAAATGAAGTGTGGAGGGAAATTATACTTTAATGTATCTTGAAAAAATATAAGGAAAAAATGTGAAATAGCGTAGTTCATAATAAGTTGCAAAGATATGATAATTGAAACATAGGGTGAAGAAGTGTTAGGATAATTTGAAGACGCGAGATGTAAGACCGACATCTAGGATTTTCGAGAGAATCAGCACACAAAGGTTCCGAATCTGAAGCCGTTCCATGTAATTGCTGTTCTCCCTTAACTCCTAGTACAAAATGTCAGGATAAAATTTTCAGGTTACTTCACCTGTCATTCCTTTGGACGCAAGACAATATACATTATATATAACATATATTGTTTCTGGTTAGGGAACCTTCATCAGTTGCGCTTCCCACAATTGAATGTCCTCTCGAATACTTCTTTATGTATTTGATACATTGCGTTAAATTTGAAGACGCGAGATGTAAGACCGACCTCTGTGTGCTGATTCTCTCGAAAATCCTAGATGTCGGTCTTACATCTCGCGTCTTCAAATTTAACGAAATGTATCAAATACATAAAGAAGTATTCGAGAGGACATTCAATTGTGGGAAGCGCAACTGATGAAGGTTCCCTGACCAGAAACAATATATGTTATATATAATATATAATGTATATTGTCTTGCATACAAAGGAATGACACCTCGA
The DNA here is from genome assembly GCA_034190945.1 of Octodonta nipae. Lineage (NCBI taxonomy): Eukaryota > Metazoa > Arthropoda > Insecta > Coleoptera > Chrysomelidae > Octodonta > Octodonta nipae. Next base: position 40,605,423 of record CM067224.1, on the reverse strand, counting down.
AAAGAGTGTTATGATAATTATTTAAAAAATGTTATATTGGTTGACCAAAAAGCAGTAGCGTATACAGGGTGGTTGTAATACATACAAGGTGATTCAAAAACATGTTGAACAAAATTGTTTTTTTCGGTGCCCCATAAGCACTTGCGGTTTTGGTGAAATATATTTGGCATTGATGGATTTATAGTTAGACAGGGTGGTAGAAAAAATGTTATACTGGGTGGCCGATAAGTAGTTGCAAATACAAGGTAGTTAAAATAACGGGTGGAGTAGATTTATAGTCAAACAGGTTGGATTTTTTTTGTAGGATAGAACAATTATAGTTCATAGAGTGGACCAGAGTTATAGTTAAGTGTTTAAAAAATGTTATATTTGGCTGCCCGTAAGCAGATGCACATTCAGGGTGGTTGAAATATTTTGTAGAGTAAAATTATGGTTATACGGGGTGGCTCAAAAATGTTTGACAAATTGGCAGCGGTGTATACAAGATGGTTTTAATGTAGATGGAAGTAGAGGTAGTTATACCAAGCAGTTTAAAAAATGTTGAATAAAATTGTTATAGAGGGTGGCCAATAAGCAGTTGCAATTTGGGTGATGGTTTAAATAAAAGTTTGGTCTTAGGGTGCAAAACTGTGTTTTTATATTTGAGACACACCAAGGTTTCCACAGGCATTTCCATTAGGATGGATCAGAAAAGGTTTTAAAAAAATTATTATATAAGGTAGACCATGAACAGTTTCATTCTACTATATGCAATATCTGAAATATGGGGAGAAGCAAAATTATAGTTTTAGAGTGTGTTTAACTCAATGTTAGTAAAAGCTGCATATAAAAGTTGAATAAAATATAAAGTAAAGAGAAATTTTACTTTAAAAGGTGGTTCAAAAAATATCAGAAATGATTGTTATGTAGCGTAGACCATAAGCAGTTGCATAGCTGAAATATAGGATAGAGAAGAGTTATAGTCAGGTTCAAAAACTTATATTGGGTGACCAATAAACAGTAGCATATACAGGATGGTTGCAATGTAGGGTGAAGTAGAGTTACAGTTATTCAAGGTGATAAAAAAAAGTCGAATAAAATAGTTATTTAGGGTGGCCCATAAGTACTTGCAGTTTGGATGAGATATATTCGGGATTGGTGGATTTATAGTTAAGTAGGATGCCTCAAACAAGTTAGAAATTTTTTTATATAGGATAACCCATATGTTTCATAAGTTATTTCTTTTTTCGAAGGCTTGAACAATGGGGGCGCGGGTGAAACCGCGGGTAACCGCTAGTAAAGAAATATAACGCTGTGTATTAAACAATACAAGTACAAAATTTGTTTTTCGTTCTAACAAACATTTCTATATTCTATTTGCGATAATTTAATTTAGAGACTTGACATACGTCAGAACAGTTCAAAAAAGGGCAAGTTTATAGATGGTAGCGACAAGACAATGATGACAAACTAGAACTCCGCAAAAAAGGTCACGTTTATAGATGATAAAGACAAAGATGACAAAATTACAAGGGGATAAATCTGAAAAAGTGTCCAGCTGGAAGCATTAAATAACAAGTTCAAGAAGTGACCAGAATGGCGCTGGTATAAAAAGAGGGTATGACATAAATACATATAAAATAAAATAAATATAAAATAATATTAATGTTAAGCCACCAGATTGTTTTTTTTTCAACCAAGCTATGTAAAATATATTTTTTTCCTTACATGTCTATTAGATATTCTAAAAACTTTTGACGTACTGTTTAAAATTTACCCTCTTGCTACATCAGACAGCCTAATTTAATGCATTTTAACAGGCACTTTTTTTAATACTAGTGGTCGCCCAGTGGTCGAAATTCGACCCTATTTAATAAAATTGTGAACATTATTGAGGTTCGTTTATCAAAAGAATATGTCTATCAGAAACAAAGTGTAGGAGAAACCGGAGAAGAAGACGTCATGAAATCCCCCCAAATCGTTCATGTCATATTGACAAATCTATTGAAATTTAAAAAATATATGAGCATTTAATCAAATACCTATATTGTGTTCCTCACGTGCTAAAAATTTGAATTGGTTCTTATCAGTCGATACTATAGGCTAAACTACAAATCACCCTTAGAATAGTGTGATTTATAGAGTACGCGTCTATACCTACTAAGATGTTAAGACCGCCATACCCAGACAACCAAACAAGCTATTGACTATTCAGAAGTTCAAATTCCTCATTATTTCAGAACTTAAATTTTTGGTATGAAAGAATTCTTCTGTATTGTAATGTTTTTATTTTCACACACTCGGGTTCTGTTCAGTTCTTGGATTTATTTAAAAACACAACCACTATTTACAATTTATCTTAACTACACAATACGACCGTCGAAAACTGAATGCCTCCTATCGCCAGCTGTTCATAATTATATATTTCTCTTCGAATTGTCTGGTAAGTCCACGAACCATCGGGAAATTCTTTCATGTTCGGCCTGTTGAGAGACAAAACATTTCGCATTCCCAGAATAATACCATGTTCCCACGAAGAGTGCTAATCAAGCAAACCCTATATGCCTGAGATGCAGCTACACAATTACATTTTATCTAATTATAATATTGAAGCGAAAGCTTCTTAATGGACCGGCACACTTACACATATTAAAACAGATGAATAGGGTACGACGAAATGCAAAACTTGAAATTGCATTTGTTTGGACACTTTGTTCTGACCGTCGCCACACTTGCTTGATCTAGAAATACTCATACAAATTAGTTTTCTGTGTAAGAAATAGGGACCATGTTATATATTAAGAGTCACAAATCGATAAACTATAGAACAAAAAGCAATATAACATTCAATTAATATACAATACAAGTACAAAATTTGTTTTCGTTCTAACAAATATTTCTATTTTCTGTTTGCGATATTTTAATTTAGAAACTTGACATACGTCAGAACAGTCCTAAAAAGGCCAAGTTTATAGATGGTAGCGACAAGACAATGATGACAACCTAGAACTCCGCAAAAAAAGTCACGTTTATACATGAATAGAAAAGTATTGTAGAATCGAAAAGTGACGTCATTTTGTCGTCATAAGGCATAACCGTCGTATAACGATGATACGAGTTATGAGTGCGAACATTTCTAAAGTGACGTCATTTTTCGATTCTACAAAAGTTTTCTATTGATCGAAATCCCAGGGCAGGATGACAAAATTACAAGGGGATGAATCTGAAAAAATACATTCTTAAATAATGTTCTCATAATTTAATCAGTAATAATTAAAGTGACCACGTTATGTATTGCCCAGCATATTAATTAGGTGAAGTTTGTTAGAATTATTATACTCTCTTCGAGGTGTCATACTTTTGTAGGTAAGACAATATTGTTATTCTGATAAAAACATTACGAAAACGAAATATAAACGGCTACATATGAAAAGTAATTTCGATGACATTAAAAACACTAAGGTTAAATGATTCCGAATTCGAATACCAGCTAGAATTGATGTATAAAACGGCGTCTACTTTTTGCGAGGCAGTTTAGGTTGAAAGCAGCGTCTTGCATATCAGTTGAGATTATTACTCGTTGTGTTTGTTTGTAAATAACTTTATTTGGATAAAAATAAAGATGTTGAAAGTGAAAGTGAATATTTGTGAATTTTGAACCTACAGAATCTATAGCAATTGGTGTTTTAGAAGTGGAATTAAGTGACGTTAACATCTTAAATAGATTTATGGCTACAACTCGAATTAATTACTAATAAACTAAACGAAAAAATAACTCAGAGCCTGGAAATACGTGAGAAAAAGGCCAAACAAAATCAAGATGAAATCTAACAAGGGTTAGTAAAATCGTTTAATGAAAAACGTAAAATAGAATTTGAAAATCTTGTTTCTACATTCTACATGAAAAGTGAACAACAAAATTGAATTGAATGGTTATTTTCGAAATTTGAATTAACGTGGCAAAATGAAATTAAAATATTACAAGTAAAAAGGCAAGATGATTCTAAGATGCAAAAGGAACAATTGGAACAACGAATGCAATTAATAATGCAAGGTAACGAAGCAATTAACCAGAAAATAGTAATCATGGAATCAGACATAAAAGAGATAAACGATGACATCAAGGTTCTAAAAAATACTGCGGATACTCTTGAAACCAAATAGGTGACATCGATTCCATCCAAAGCTTACCGGGCTGCTGAAATCAGTTCAATTCAAAAAACCGTCCGACGTGATATTCAAAGAGTACAAATGGAAATAAAAAGAATGCAACAGGACTTACAGCAATGAAAATATCAGAACGCTGTAAGTACCAAAGGTTCCATTAGCAAACAATCCACATTTGATGGTAGTTCACCTTGGCAATTTGAAACTGTGGCTACAGCTAACGGAACGGACAGCCAACAAAAATCTACCTGTCTGTTCATTTCTTTAAGAGGTCCAGCATTAGAGCTTCTCCAAAGCATTCCTGTAGATGAACAAGAAAATTTCGATAAGATCATCGCAATCCTAGACAAAAAAATTGACAATCAATCCTTGAGCCAAGTATACCAGGTACAACTAAGTCGAAAAACGCAAAAATCTGGAGAGAGTCTACAAGAAGTCGATGCAGAAATTGAACGATTGGTACACCTGCCCTGCCCAGATCTACTGGGTATTGTCTTGCGTTGAAAAGAATGACACCCGGAAGAGACTATCTCTGACAGGTGAAGTTAACCTTAAAATTTTATCGTGACATTCTAACATAGGAGTTACGAGATAACAACAATGACCTGAAACGTCAGAAGATTCGGAACCTCTGTGTGCTAGTTTCCCCGAAAATCCTAGATGTCGATCCTTATATCTCGCGTCTGCATTAAGATTAATACTTGAGTCCTAACAAAATAGTGATAATTATTTTAATCATCCTTTAATGTACATCCATTACTAAGAATGACACAAAGAAAGAGAGTCTCAAATAACTGGCGCTCTTTTTTCATTTTATTTTGTCTATTATGAATCGGTAAACTGGTCGAATCAAAAAGTAAAAAGTAAGATTATGCTTAATTTTGTTTTTTGTTAAGACTTGCATCACTTCTGAATTCGTTAGTGATGGGGTTACTTAAGTTTTTGTAAAATCGTAAATATTCAAATTAAAAATATGTTTTGAAAAGTAAATATCCAGATATATTTAAGAGTGAATACATATTTTAAATTAGTTAACGTGCAACAATATCCATTAGTTAAAAGTTGTAACAACGTTAAGGAAACGCACTATATACTTAGTATTTCTGTTAACATGACACTCGCATTAACTTGTCGTGACATGATCTTAGAGCATTGAGCATGTAATTCCTACATTAATGGTAGTAATAGTAGTAACCTTGGCTTTTCTGCATTATGTATGTATTATCCTCAACCGATTAACAATTTTGTTTTATATTTTGACAGCATTCTAAAATAGTCTAATATCAGTTAAATAACCCACAAAAAATTATGTGAATATTTTTAAAAATCTATTTCTTAATTCTAGGAATTTGCAACTTTTGTTGGCAACAATACCGTTAAATGTCAACTGTCAATTTTTTAGTTCAACAGTTGCCAGATGTAAACACGTGCTGATGCTAAACCACATGCTAAACCTTACAATATAGAAAATAGGAACATCTTTCAAATCTGCAATATGGGTAAAATAAAGAAAATGAAACCATCACCGATGGTAAATAAAGTTCCATTAGAACAGGACATTCAAAACGCTAAAATTGCGAAAAGTAAAAATCGTAATAAAATTCGATTAAGACAAGATGATGAAGAACAGGTAAGTACAATTTTGTGAAAATCAGCCATAATTTGAATTTAACTTTATTTTCTAGTTTGTGAATTCAAATTTATCCAGGAAAATCTTGTCTGCTGCAAGACAACAACAAAGAGAAGTTGAAGGTGATAACACCACTAATTTAGGAACCACCAAAAGTGTATTCAAAGTTCCAAAACTTGGTACTGGGGATGAATCTGAATCTGAACCTGAGGATGATCTTGAACCTGATACATTTTTTGAGAACATTCAAATTAATGAAGAAGATGAAAAGGCAATGGAAATGTTTATGAGTAAAAATCCTATACCAAGAAGAACACTGGCTGACATTATTATGGAAAAAATTACTGAAAAACAGACAGAGTTGGAAACACATTTTAGTGATGCTGGTTCTATACAAATGCAAGATATTGATCCAAGAGTTAAACAGATGTATGAGGGTGTCAGAGATGTTTTGAGTAAATACAGGAGTGGAAAATTGCCAAAAGCTTTTAAAATTATACCAAAATTGAAAAATTGGGAACAAATTTTGTATATCACAGGTTAGAGCTTTTGAATTTGGAGATTTCATTTTGTTATAATAATGTTAATATAATTTTACAAAATTTGAAATACTTACTCTCTTCGAGGTGTCACTCTTTTGTCAGTCTTTACATCTTGTGTCTTCAAAATTTGAAATGTTATAATAATCAACACTTATGCTAAATGTTTTTTTCTTTGTGTCATAGATTTTTTTTAAAACATTGGTCTAGTGTAGTCTGGCCCACTAAAGGTTCATTGTCACTCAAAGTTTCTTGGAATCAGAATTTTTATGATGATGTTTGTGGGTGATGACTGGTCCATTTTTTTAAGGAATAAGGATCAACTGTAATTTTAAAGTGGTTATTATGGTTCAAAAGAGAGGCATAGCAGTATGGTTCCCATTGGGAACAGAACTGTAAAGTGTTTAAGCACTTTCTAGGAAATAACACCACAAGTCATGAAATTTCTGTATATTTCCAAATGTTTCAGAGTCAGGTCAGACTCTGTTGTCAATGGCAAAGAAACTATGAAAAAAGACACAATTCTAAAATGTAAATTAAAACATTTTAAATTTTAGAAATGTAAAATTAAAATGTTTTACATTTTAGAATTGTTTATAGTTTCTTTGCCATTGACAATGGAGTTTGACCTAGACTCCAAAACATTTGGAAATATACAGAAATTTTGTGACTTGTGCCGTTATTGCTCAAAAAGTGCTTAAACATTGAAAAAATATGCCACAAATATCATTAAGAAAACTACTAGAAATGTAAAAGTTTATTGCTGAATTAGCAATAAATTTAAATTATTTTTGTCCTTTATACAAATACTAACCAAAATGTTTTACACACACCAATTTATTGTGATGGTCAGGTTTTACAGCACTCCTAAAAATTACTTCCAGTTAAATCTAACATTCAGAAGAAAAAAAAGAATTGCTAAAAAAGTAATGTAAAAAGTGAAAGTGTGTGTTAAAAAAATTAGCCCAGTGAAATACATCAATAAATAATTAATAAAAAAACAAGTGAATTCTGAAGTTTAAGTTCACAGCATGTAAGCTGTGTGAACTTAAGTTTCACCTTGGGTGTGAAACATTAAGGAATCATGGCAAAACTCTTAGTGGAAATTATCTATCACTTCTACTTTTGTGACACATGTAAAGTGAAGTGCATGAAGGTTGTGGAAGGATTCACCAAGCCTGAATTGAACAGCGACAGTTTGCTGGCGACAGTAACAAGAAAATTAAAAAAAAATCAATATTCTTATTTAGTTGTGTTAATTTGTATCACCACTGAAAACATGGTCTGATTTAGACCTGAAACATTTGGACTATTTGAAATATACAGACTTTTCAACAATTGCATGTTTTGGACAAAAAAATCAAGAAAGTACAAACCAGAGATGCCACAACTATCTTTCAGAAAACAGTTACAGCTATGACCTCTGTCCATTGTTACTCAGAATTAGTAAAAGATATAAAATGCACTTTAGGGTAGTAGCAAATTAGCCACAAAATCTGTCATTTTCAGAATTTTAGTGTATCTATTGGTTAGAAAGTTATAGCTAGAGGCTCTAGCTTAAATTTGAGCTACAAAGGCCATAGCTACTAAACTTTCTACCCCCTAGACATATACAAATTCTGCTTCCAGAGTTTTGATATCATTAGTGGTTAGAGAGGTACAGCTATGTGCTCTGTATATTAAATAAATTTCATGGTGCATTGTTTCTCAGAATTAGTAACAGCTACAAAAAAATTCTATTTATGGCAACAAATTAACTACAAAATCTGTCACTTTTACAATTTTGATATATCTGTTTATTAGAAAGTTGTACCCTTAATCTCTAGCTTAAAATTAAGTTACTGTGGCAATTGTTCCTTGGAATCATTAAGAGCTACACACTTATTTTTAGCCTAACAAAATTATGAGTTGGTTCAGAAATGGATATCTTAAATGGCTTGTCCAGCTTAATATACCTCTTTTATTGTGAACAGTGAGTCACTTCTAGATGTATAAATTCAACCATGAAGTGTTTTCTTTAATAGATCTTAGTAGTTTTTTTAAAAAACAACAAATTGTATCAATACTAAACAATTGACAAAACTTTAAAATAGTAGATTCAGAGATCTCTTGATATTTCAGAACCTTCAACATGGTCTGCAGCAGCAATGTATCAAGCCACTAGGACATTTGCCTCAAACCTGAAAGACAAAATGGCACAAAGGTTCTACAATCTTGTTTTGCTGCCTAGAATTCGGGACGACTTAGCTGAATATAAGAGGCTCAATTTTCATCTGTATCAAGCTCTGAGAAAATCTTTGTATAAACCAGGTGCATTCATGAAAGGTAAGATTTCACTTTGTCAGAAAAGTATGGTATTTACATCTACTAGTATATTTATATCTGGTATTTTAGTTTGCATATTATTAACAAATAATATTAAAAACAAAGTTGCATCTGACTATTTCTTAATTTTCACCCCATAAATATTACTATGATTTTCAAGAAAATATTTTAGTTAAGAAAGGAAGAGTACTATTCATTGAGATTTCTTGGTAAAGTCTAAAACACCTAGCAACTAGATTCTCACTTTATTGTGATATTTCTTAAGTGCAAACTTTGTTAATTATTTTACTGTTTTTATTTAGGCTTACTCCTGCCACTGCTGGAGAGCGGAAATTGCACCCTCAGGGAGGCCATCATTATTGGATCTGTAGTAAGTCGAAATTCAATTCCAGTCCTCCACTCGTGCGCCGCTATGCTTAAAATTGCTGAAATGGACTATACGGGAGCGAATTCTATTTTCCTTAGAATATTTTTTGACAAGAAGTATGCATTGCCATATAGAGTTGTTGATGCTTGTGTCTTTCACTTTTTAAGGTAAGAATATTCATTTAATGAAATAATTTCATGGGTGTACGTTTCTTTTAATATTTGTGTGCCATTATGTGTATCCTAATAAGTAGGGTAAGTAAATAGAAAAAAATATTTGCATACCAAAGTAATTGAAAAAATAATTCAATATATAGGGCCATTCAAGCATTACAATTATTTGCACCCCCCCTTTGTCAGCATAAGTAACCAAAGCTGTTACCACCCACGTCATCAAAAATAAGCAAAGCAAAGACCCCCCCCCCCATAGTGCTTATGTAATACAAGTATAGCTGATGAATTGAAGTTAATTACCATTTCAATTATTTCTTTTACTGTTCTAAATGTTGTTTGGAGAATGTGATTACAGACATTGCTCATTTAAGAATATTAGAAACTTCTAATAACTTTTTATATTTTAACAATTGAAAATGTTGATTTTTTTATTAATAATTGATTATACAAGTCTGAAAACTTTGACAACAAAAGGGAAATGTTATATTTTTAAGTTTACACTAAATAGTTTTCATAAAAAGATATCACTTGTAGAATAATTATTAATATAGAGTTGGAATCCAAGATTGATTTATGTTGAAGTGCTTTTAAAGGTAAATACAGAACAAAGTGTCATTTTAAAGTGTTAAAGGAATTACAAATCTTGTTCAGTTACCAAATAATTTAGCAATTTAACATTTGATGAGATATATGTAATTTAATAACATAAAAAAGCTGGTGACTTCACATAACTAAAATTTAAAAAAAATCCAAACATGCAGGAAGTTTATGTGTAGATAGGTGCCTACTTAGCTAATTAATAAACAATCATAGAACAGATTGAACATTTCCAGTGGTTAGGTATCTACGCACATAGGAATAAATACGAGAATCACAGGGTCTTATCTAGTTTATTTTTGAAGTCTGCCAAGCAACAATTCATGGATCTATGTGTGTTGGCACGAACCAAATATATTGTGTATGTAAGCATATGTTAGGTTTTGTTTTCAGTTTATTTGTATGTACTGTAGGTACTTAAAAACTGAAATATGCAATTAACTATTATGGTTGTTTTCTATATAACTACTTAGCTAGATACCTATCAACGAAAGTACTTATTGCGTTGTCATTTTTTATTAATTTCAACATTTTTTAAAAATTTAGTTTTGGGTTTTTACTGTCCCAGCCTTAAAGCTACTGTATCAAATAATGAGAAAAGATATTCAAAGCGAAACAACGCATACAATGAAACTGAGAAAGAGATAACGATTGTCGATCAAAAGACAAGATATCTTAAAACCCTAAAGGAACATACTCTATATTTGCAGCAACAAGAGTAAAGAAAAGCGTGTATATGCTGGCAAAACAAAAGCTTTAGTAAACTGTTATGTAAATACAGAGCATCCGGTTCGGATAATCAAAGTTAGAACGGCTTGACTTTTCACCTACAAATATCGTAAATATTAGATAATTGTTATTGGGCTTTCAGTAGAGATATGAGTATATTCTTTAGCTACTTTTACTTTAGAACTTTTTATAATATATTGTGAATCTCGCCTGTTACCTTTATAAAAATTTAAACCAGATCCCTACTAGTTGTTGCTCTTTTTATGCTGTTGCCAAATAATTACCAATTCTTGTGTTTAATTCCTAATTCTGAAAGAAATATAAAAAAAATCTTCGTTTCCTCTTACAAACATACTGTGTATATTGTTCTAGAAATATCAACTGCCAATAATTATTGTGATATATACTGACATTTAAATTTGAATATGAGTTCAGTGTATCGCATACGTTATAATTTACTAAATAAGTTCTGTCCAAAATAAACACAATTGTATAATATATATTAAATACAAAAACCTCCACATATATAGTTAGCGGACAGGCCTTCTTTACGAACCAGGTAGAGGCTGGCCCGCCAACGCAAGGTTTGACTTAACATCCCAATACCGGGAAAGGACTATGTCCCTAACCTTAATCACAGAACCTATTATCCCTTCCTATATCCTACACAAAACTAACCAAAAGTCCTGACAAGCGTGGTGTTTTAAATGCCAATATACCAATATGAAAACTTCATAAACAGGGACTAGGTTCCCGGCGATATGCGATTCCCTGACCAAGGTAGCGGCCAAAAAAGGAAGCACACATGTTGTGTTAAGAACTAGTTGGTTGGAGAAGCTAGAAGGGGAAACATGGTCACTAGGACTCGTAAACATACGAATTTTAATGGGTGAAGATCGTCTCTACGACCTGCAATTAAAAGTCAATAAGGACATCATCGGATATGGCTAAAAAATATATACACCATCAAAACTGTTGGACAACCCCCTACATTTTTTGGGAATGGAAGAACTAAATCGTTCTAATTAATTTTAATAACTATGGCGTAAAAATTGTAAATATTCAAATTAATACACGTCAAAGAATACTACAATATTAATACCCAGCATGACTTCCTTCTATTCTGGACTGGTGAATTGACTCGCCGCATTGAAAGAATTCTTGATTACTTCTTGCGGAATAGTGTTCCATTCTTCGTAAACCGTAATAATCAGCTCCTGAGGAGTTAGAGGTGTATGTCTTTTAAATATTGCATGCTAGTGATATCTCGCTCAATCGGATTCATATCCGGTGAGTTTGTTTGTCCATCCAATTATTACACATGTACTTCTTCCCAACACATTTTTTACTCTTCTGGTGCGTTTTGTTAGAGCATTATTCCCCAAGTTCTCTCTTATGGTCTAGTTACATTTTCGATGTATATATTTTTGACAGGGTCTGGGGTGTATATAGATTATAAAACAGATCGCCGAGTTTTTGAACAAAATAAGCGCATTTACTGATTACACCAAGGATAGTACATAAAGGATTGTCAATAGATGTAATTTTTTTTCGAAAGCCTACATTACAAAGTGACTGCTAATATTTGCACCGTAACCTTTTCTAATTCAGTTGTTATCAATATCACATTAAACAGATTAAACAAAACCAGAAAAGGTCATCAACAGGCAAAGCGAGAGCGGTCCCAACACACGGTGATACGTCACAAGGTGTTTTTTTTTCATAAAATTTTAACATAGATCAAGCAATCCTTTATAAAATATCCTTGGATTACACTGCTTTCATACCTCATGATATGCATGAAACAAAAAATTCTGGATTAACTTTTCCCTCGCTACACATCTACCTCAACATATTCACAGTCCTTCTTAAAACAGGTAATTAATTGTCTATAACAAAATCTTTTATTATCTCCAACTAATCATTTTCGGTCAGTTCAAGAAACCTGTATGCAGGAGAAACTTTCCAACATTTCCCTTTCATGTCTGGATAGCTAATTAGAAAAACCAACCAATTAAGTATTTAGTTTTTCGATTGTTTAAAAGTGCCTCGGTGTCGATATCTGACGGCCCAATAAACGTTTCGAGAGTTCGTGCAAAAATAAAAGGGCGAAATCTGTGTATTGGAAAATAGTTGAACGTCATTCATTACACATCAAAACAAAATACGATCTTAGTTTAAAATATGGAAGCACTGAGGAACATCAAGTCTTTCAATGGAAAAACGTATCAATGGAGCTTACCATGTGATGTAAATTCAAGTCTGTCATTGGGTCCAGCACACCAATTCTTCGAAGAAGCCAAAAGGAAAAATAATATGAATGAGAAAACTGATTACAATGAAGTTGTTTTGTGCATTCATAGTCTGTGAAAAGAAAAAAGGCCAAACCACATTTTTAAAATCCCACGCACATTTATTTAAAAAATATATTGTTCATAAGTTTGGATGGCAAAATTAGGTGAGCTGACATCCCCCATTAGAAGTAAACGTTGTCTAGAATGAATTATACACTTTGTCATAGGTGTGCCCAGGCCAGTAGTTCTAAATGCGTAGTGATTAGAATTACTTATCTTTGTTATGACCACTTACTTATGTAAATGCAGATGTGGTACATAAAGTTTTGCGTAATTTTGATGGTACGGAACCCCCAAATCCTCCTGGGTACGCCTATGCACCTTGCTATAAGAAGATTGTCTTCTAACTATTCTTGAAAACAAGAATAAAATTCAAATCTATTTAATTCAACTGTTTGTAGAGTCTTGAGTCCACTGATGTTTTGTAAGGTTTGATTTCAATATTGTTGCAATTACATACTTTCATTAAATAAAACATATGCATTCCTGAATGAATATTAGAATTATCTACTGCATTTTCAGTGGTTTGAATTTATTATTATTACTGTTGCAAAATGTTTATATTTATCTCTATAATTACAAACTGACGTTTTGATGCTGATTATTTTACTTTTTATTTTATGTAAAATGTTAATATTGAGGTAGCTTTTGCAAAGTCCATGCAATATGTAATCAGTAAGACCATTGATTCTTACTTTAATTTACTTCATACAATAGATAATGTCATAGATGCTAAAATGATATTTTTTTATTCTGAATAATTACTAAAAGGCAATGGAATCTAACAGAGCAAGAGCTGGCTGCAAAAACCCTGGCCAACCAATTAGCAGTCTGAAATATTTTTGAACCATTAATACTCACAAAGACCATGTGAAAAATCCTGGTGTGCTTTGGCAGAAATTGTTTTGTATAACTTCTCTATGGTATGCTAAGAAACCTTTTGTTCTAATGTCTTCGCGTAAAACTTTATTTACCTATCAAGTTACATTAAACTATGTACAAATTACATTTTAAACATTTTACTAGTAAAAAACATTTGTGCTATGTCTATGCCTGTTCCAAATACGTGGCACACAACTTTTTTCTATTGTTTTCTTAATAGGTGCTCTTCACAGGTTTGATGTGTATGAGTTTTGGAAACAACCGTTTAAGCAATGTCAATAGTAGGTTGCTATTCACAAAATGTTCTGCTGAGGCATACCTTGATTTTTCTCATGTTGTTTGGAAGTAAGTACTCGGTTAAAAAAAAAATCATTGTTACTTCAATGGGCGATCGCACCTTCGAGAATCTCAAGGTAAGGGAGTTCAACACTAACTATTTTTAATACAAAAGATCAGGAAAAACAATCTAAAGCCATAGAGAAATACACCTCTACTATGGTTAAGTTTGTACGAAATCGCCCCTTCTGCCCCCCCCCCCAACTGCTCTGTGGATCCGCCCTTGAAACTTAAATTACAATTTTTAATTCCCATTTTGTTCTTTATTTAAATTTAAAATCACCATATTTCTTATTTTCCCTGTATACCATTAAACATTTTACATGAATTGATTCTTGATTACTAATTTATATGCATAACTTTATTTTGTTCACGTTGATATGACGTTCATGGTTTTGACAATTTCATCATCAAAATCAATAATTTCACAACTTCTTTTACAGATTTGAACGCGACAGTCGAGAATTGCCAGTCCTGTGGCATCAAGCTTTTCTCACTTTTGTCCAAAGATACAAAGCTGACATATCATCCGAACAACGCGACGCTCTACTCGAGTTGTTAAAGAAACAAAGCCATCATGCGATTACACCTGAAATTAGAAGGGAGCTACAAAACGCTAAGTGTCGGGATCTTGAAGATGCAGAACCCAAGATGGATATGGACTAATTGTTACAAAATTGTCTTTTTTTAAAATAATTTATTACCAGTTAAGAATAAAAGTATATAAAAATTAATAATTCACATTTTTCAATTATCAAGAAAGGCAGTATGCTTGAGCAATTGTATGTCCTAAACTCATTAGCTGTGCATACTCGGAGCCTCCGTCTTGTAAATAGTAGCTGGAAGCCTAAAAATTAAAATTTATTATTTGGAGATACCAAAGTTCTATTTCCCAATTACACTCACTTTCAAAAGTCTTGCACCCTTCCCTGAATTTAAAATATCGTAATATTTATTATAAAATATATTAATTAAAATGTTAGATGTAAAAAGTTTTTTTATTGAAATAGAAACTGAAATTAAATAATCTGCGTTACTTTACTGTTCACTGTTTGGTACGTGGTACCAGTGCGAAATGCGGGGATTTGAGTTATCCTTGTTTATACGAAGCAGAATTATTGTTTTGTGGCAAGAATATTTATCTCGTCATCAGATAGCCAACAGACTGAACATTACTAGAAGCACAGTTAGCAGAATTGGTACGAAGATACAGGTAAAGTGTAAAGCCGACCTCGAAGTCGTGCTACCACACCAAGTAAAGATCGGTATCAGACCACTTATGATAATTTCCAATGCAGCAGTTCGAAGGTTTGCGATCCAGGAGACATATAAGGGTCCCAATACTAACTGCTCGTCATCAAACTCGCTTACAGTGGGCCAGGCAGAACTCACCAAAACTGGCGTTTAGTTGACTGGAGAAACGTGCTTTTTACTAATGAGTCCCGGTTTGTATTAGTGAGTGATGATTATGTCAGGGTTTGGAGAGAACCCGGAAATGCAGACAGACTGGAAACAGCGCTTGGAGTTGCCTCTTACCGTGGCGGGACCTGTTTCTTTGGGAGGGGTATAATGCTCAACAGAAGGATTCCACTGATTCTTATACCAGGTACAATGACAGGTGCATATTACCTTAATATTGCCATATTCGCAACCAGGAATTAGTTGACCAGATTGTTTTAATGGACGACAATGTCAGGCCCCATGGGACTAGAGCGGTTCAAACAGAGGTGCGAAATCAAGATGTCACTAGGTTTGAATGTTCAGAAATATCATCACATATGAAAGCCATCAAACATGTGGAACTACTTGGAGAGTGCCATTTTTGCAGAATTAACCCACCCAGAACGACACAAGAACTGATTGTTGCCCTACATAGGAATGGAAAAATTTATCTCAAAACATGATTAATAATTACTTGATTAAAGGAATGACCAGACGTGTGAATGCTGTTATAAATAGCAGGGTTTCCAATTCCCAACATTATAGTTTTTGTTTTCAGTCTGCAGGCACGTACTTCCAGCGGGGCGATTTTTCATGTTCCTGTACTAAATTTATCTAAATATAATTATAAACCCATATTTCTTGAGCTATTACATTAAAAATAGTTGTTCTGAGATTTAAAACCATAGAAGTTACCTTCCTCTAGGCTCTTGGAGTTATTAAATTTACTATCTCTGAGGCTTCCAGGGGGAGGCAATCGCTCTCCCTTGGATCCGCCCGTGCTTTGTTTGCTCTGTTATGAATTACTTTTAAATGTCATGCAACTTATCTCATGAGAATTAAAACTCGGTTGGGAGTCCTTCATTATTGCTTTTTGGGGTGGCTACAGACGTTCATGCATACTTGACAAGTACGCATGATCAATATTTTTGTAAAAGGACCGTGATGTATGCAATGAAAAGAAAAAAAACTAATTTTCATTTCTCTCAATCTGCCAAACAATCAAACAAGTGGTAGTAAGACAGCGATGGCTCATATATTTCATTTGTATCAATGCTCGAGTGACTCGATGCTTAAACTTTTTTCTTTTCTCTTTTATATTTGGTCCTGAATGAATATATGTTCTTACTAACTGCATTCTGTAATAAGATATTGCATGATGCATCGTTTTACTCCTATTCTGATAATTTTATTTGTCAAAGTGTTTGGTATGGACGAATAAAGTCTTTCAGTAATTCTCGGTTAACCTTCAGATCGCAAGACATGGTAATCGCTCATAACACAGACAATTCACGACTGGCGCTTGTTTCTGTAAGCAACATCTAGACACGTTGCGTTTCCCTTGCACAAATACGGTTTGCCTAATCTTGCATGATTCAAATTCAGTCCAGTATCAAGCGGCTTGCACAAAATTTTCCTACATTAGCTACAGTTTGCTTGTACAAAATGATTAATCATTCATGCTTGTCAAGTTTGCAGTGACGTCTGTAGCCACCTTTATATCCTCAGATGAGTCTTCACTATCGTCTAAATTAGTATCTGATGTTATTCACTCATTTTCATAATCATTGAAAATGATCATTCGCATCCTCATCATTCATATTCAATTACGAATTTTAGTCTTTTTATAGGTGTGACACTTTTTCGACATAGACTGTAGCACTCAAATTTCCCTACAACCAAAACAAACGGCTAGACTGACTTTATGTACCGAGACATTCAAAAATAACCCCCTATCCCATGATGATATGAGTATTGTAATGGATTTAAGTCACCACATCATGTGGAGGTCAGTAAAGTTAAGGCCGTAAGAAATTTCGGCAAATTTAGCAATGAAAAAATGCTTTATTTGCACATGTTAAAGGATCTAGTCTGACCCGAAAACGTTGTCGCTCCATTATTATGCCACTTTTCAAAAATTAAGAACGAGAAAGAGAGAGAGAATTTTATTTGAATTATAACACAATGGGCAATCATACAGGATGATTCATTCTCATATGTGAAAGTACTGAATAGAAAAGATATATACATATATAGAGTTAAAAAAGTAGAGCTATATTCTAAATACAGTGTTCTAATAAGGACATTAGAGTATGATATTAAGGGAAAAATGCTAGGAAGTAGTATTTTTTTTCATGTAGATCTGTGTAATAAATGTTCAAACATTGTTTAGAAAAGTATCATTAACCTATATTTTCACTAACAGCAGCTAACAACCAACAAATTTCAGTAACTTTTGGAACAAGGTGTTATTAAGTAGAATATAACTATTGAATTTTAGAACAAAAATAAAATGTCTTACCCCAAGTTTATCTCCTATCATAGCCTTTTGCTTATCACTAAATTCATCACTATTAATTAATTTCTCATTCAGTTGTTCCAGTACCTACGGTCAAAATTAAACACCAATTAATGTGGATGATATGGCTGTTGAACACATGGGTCAATAAGTCTCGGGACTAACCACTAAAAATCGACTTTCTTCATCAACATAACCACCTTCCGTAGCGATACAATCTCTCAAGTCTTTTTAAACATCCGATGCCTTCTTTATTGTACGATTTGTGTTTTGCCTCAAAATAGACTACAGTTGCAGCTATAACCTCATCATCGGAGCCAAATCTATTCCTATAGGGCATCTTTTTGAATCCTAGGGACAGGTAAAAACCAGATGAGGCCAGACATGATGAATATGGGGATTTGTGAATCGGTGCATTGTCTTGGTGAAACAGGTTTTTTTTCTTTGTCATGTTGTCTTTTCTGCTTGATTGCGCGACCCAGTCGATCCAATAAAGCAATATAGTAGTCGCTGTTGGTGGTCTGGCCATTTGGAAGTCGATGAGCAAAATTTCCTGTGTCCCCAAAATATAAAATACAGAGCCTTGCCTGATTACAGTTGTGCCTGATTACAGTTGTGCCTGTTGAAGGTTGGTACTACCGAAAAACAATAGCGGCAAGTCATTTATAGCGCCACCTGTACATCAGTCTCGCGACTTAATGACCCATATAATATCATATATACCTAAAATTCGATCAAAAAAAAAAACGTAAATGATATGCCATTCAACTGTAATGATGTAGGATTATGATTCACACAATATACTGTTAAAATTATATTTGTCTTTAAAGATAAGGAAAATACAAAGAAATTCCTGCGATATCCTAAAAGTGAAAGAAACATCACAAAGTGGTATGGTTTTTACATTTATACTAATCATATTGTGTAAATTCCGGGAGAAAATGATCTTAGTTGCAACAAAGTCTCTAATAAAACTGAAAAACAAATTTTTAGTCTCATAAACTAAGAGATGTTATTAAGTTTATAGCACCATTAAGGTAATTATTTTTCTAGTTGAAAGTTTCGACGCTTTTGAATTGTTTTATATTAGTTTTCTGAACCCACAACAACATTATCAAATCATTTATTTCTTGTACAGTTAGAACGGATTTCATGTGACACACTATTAACCCCTTTTTTCTTCTCTTGTTAGAATGTTGAAAAACACTTAAAGTAGTATTTGTCTCATTCAGCTAGATCAATCTGTCAATAAATAACAAAATTATTTAGAATCTGCTTAACTGAATTACAATAAGCAACCCATACATAGGCATACCCAGGGTGAATTTGGGGTGCGTAACCCTCCCCTAACTACAGCAAAACATTATTCACTACGTCTGCATTTACAGTTAGTACTAAGTAGTAACGAAGAGAAGTAATTCTTACGCATTTAGAACTACTGTAAAGAGTCGACAAGAGATATTAATAAAATATTACAAAGTAAAATCCTTTTTTTGTAAAGTGTTTTTTTTTAACATTGAACCCCAAATACTTAGCGTTGGGTTTTATGACTCTTTAGTGAGCCCGCTCATTTCGTTCAGCTCACCAAAACGAGTCGTTCACACTGAGTCGTTCATTTGAACGATCTTCTAAAACACAGCCGTTTAGCCTTAAGCGGATTTATAAAATGTCTCTACTTGTGTATTTTACTGCTCAAATTAGTATTAAAGTTTTTCTGAGTCATAATTTAAAGATGATTACGTAAAAATATAAAAAAATTGTATTATTTGGCAACAAAAATAAGAAAAAAAACTCTAAACATTAAAATGTAACGTTCTAAACTCTCAAAACAAATAAAATTATTATGCTTACTTATAACTCAAATAGAAATGTATATAACAAAAACACTGCAAAACAATAACAACCCTGTGCCTGTAGAGAAGTCGTTAGTTTTGAACGACTCATTCTCGAACGACCCAAGCCTACAAATACTAGCCTGGGTACGGCTATGAACCCATCGTGCGGTAAGTAAATCAATAAAGGAATTTCGAACTAGGCGCATTCATCGCTTGTTATATTCATAGCACTATTTTTGTTCGTCCCTCCTACATGCTGGAGGTAGTACACGAAACACAATAACATTTTGCACTATTAGGTCATTTTCTCCACAAAATGGTCCATAATCATTTTCCCCCCGACTATTCATATGGGTACTATGGTCTCAAAACAAATTGTTGTTACATATTACTAACCTTGGAAGCAGCATACGACTCCGTCATGAGATCCCTAATAAATTCCTCCATCTTACTATAATTAACTGATCCTTTACAAATAGTTATGAAGTTATTTAACCACTTTTCTGGTACAACCTACAACAATGAGTAGAATAATAAACAATACTACTACGGGTGAAAATATTTAACTCACCCCAGTGACTGTAAGGACATTATCAACAGTTATTTTGTTATCAGCTCCCACCAACTTGGCACAACTTTGCAGACAAGTAATCGCTCTTCTCATGTCTCCTCCGCTGGTCTCGACCAAGGTAGTTAACGTTTCGTCATCACAGCCAATACCCTCTTCATTACAAATGTATGACAACCTTGTATAAATTAACATTATATAAAAACATATATTTATAGTGGCTAACTAAAGTGGCTGAAGGTATCATTTCGTGAAGGTTTATATGCAGTGAGTTTTGTTGCACCCACTTTAACTTTTGAATAGAATAAGATATCTATTGAAAGCACATAAAATGTTGTCAAAGTAAATTTTGACATAAAATACACATGTGCCACATTACTCAGTGCCAAATAAACTTTTTTTGCAAATGGAAAGGGTGGTCTTGTGATGCCTTCTTTGAAAATATTAATATATTATATATATTAATAATAAATTAGCCTGTCCTGAAATTCAACTCTCACATTTATAAATGTTTCTGGAAGAATTAGCATAAATCACTCGTATTCTATTTTTAGGTTATCTAATAATTCAGGTCCTGTAATAAGTTCAAATATCCACCCAAAAAATCGAGAGGCGTCAAATCTGGTGAACGGGCTGGTTATTCGATAGGACAGCGTTTACCTGTCCATCGATTACAATAAGTGCCGTGTAGTGCTCTATCTTGTTAAAATACGGCTTGAATATTAAACTCGCCAGGATTGATTTACTATTTATTCAATCATCGAATTGATTTATTTTGAAGCTTATGAAGACACGGATGTCCTGTTAAATATTCATCCGGAAATATTGGCCCTACAATGTAGTTTTCTAGTAATCTTGCACATACATTAACTTTTTGAGTAACCATCCCGAAAAAAAAGAGTGTACTTCAAACCAATACCCCATATTATGCCCGCTTCCAGTTGCATTAGAAAAAGATGTATATTTTCGACTAAAACAGACTCTAAATATAATAATATGAAATGTCAAATAATGTCAAAAAACATGTTCTGCATTAGACGAGGAGTCATTATATCGCAAAATTGCATCCTTCCGTCAGTACATTTAGTTTTTAGGGATGAAACTAATGATTTTCCAAATATTTTTCTCTGTAGTTTTTGACACTTCACAATCCAAGGCACTGTGGCGGTTGATTGTTTAGGATTATTAACAACAGATCCCATAATGTCCACCTGTTTTTTTTCCCCGAAATTTATGGTATTGCCTCCATTACTCTGCAATATACTTCTAGTTGTTAGAAACATTTCTCCTAATTCTTTTAGGTATGCTTGGTATATGGAATTATTAAGATAACGATTTTTAAACACTCGCTCTGCTTGATGAAGATTACGTTCGACTTCTGCATAAATAAAAATTAAGTTTTTCTTCGGATGGACGAAGGCGAAACATTTTCAAAAAAATTATTTCAATTATAAATAAATGGTTAAATACACTCAAGTGCTTACTTTAGTTGACAAGTTTGAACAATTTCTTGAGTATAGCCGATAAACTCTTTGACATATGTTATATAAGACTTTTTTATTTATAATATGTTGTATTACCTGCCAAAATATCTGTACTGCATTATATTACACCCTGTATATATATATTCTACTCA
Organism: Octodonta nipae; assembly: GCA_034190945.1. Classification (NCBI taxonomy): domain Eukaryota; kingdom Metazoa; phylum Arthropoda; class Insecta; order Coleoptera; family Chrysomelidae; genus Octodonta; species Octodonta nipae. The sequence continues at coordinate 40,583,567 of CM067224.1, read as the reverse complement.
TATTCTGAGTGTAAACTAGTTCATTGTAAATTATCTTAATTTTCTTGATATTTTTTTTAAGCATATTTGTTTTTTACATCATTTTCTTTGCGGGGAGGACAAGAAACGTAGAAACTGTAAATACGTCTATGCATAGGACAGTACTGTATGCATTAGTTGCATGTTATCTTGTTCTTGTAGCTTCTGTTCTAGGAGTACTTGGTATTGTTTGACATTTTCTTTTAAACTGTTATTGTCTTTTGGTGTTGCCCTAGTGAGTTTGAATGTGAAAAGCTTATCGACGTTTGTTGACCTGAATGTATTTAGGGTGCTTAAATCTTTGTCACAACAAAATGAATCTCACACTTGATTGATTGATTCTGTTGTGTTCACTAAACGAATTGATTCTTCCTAAAAATTTGAAAGGGCTGTTACTAGTATCTAGTGCCAATTTGATTTCGTCATATAGTTATTTGATCCCTTATTACAATACTTTATTGTTGGAGAGTGAACTTGTGTTATTTGAATGGAGACAGTATTTAACTAGTGGCTTGATCGGAAATTGCAATTACTTTATTGGTTCACCTTTTGCGGATGAGAAATTTTTCTCCACTACTAGTTCTTCCTGTTGGTGTTCCTTGGTGGTATAATCGGTTGCCTGATTCAAGCTTTATTAGTTTTTTTGTTCCCCATGACTTCCTTTGTGCCAATGATATCCCATTTAATCAGAATAACACAAAAGACCGAAAGGGTGTAATGGATAAGGAATAAGTTAAATAATTAAGATTAAGGTTTTTAATTGTCACCAACAAAGTAAAATCTCGAAAATGGCAATGGACAGTACAACTGCCAACATGACTAAGTAATGTTGTCCCCGGGGTGTGAAAAGATACATAGACAAATAAGCGGAAAAATAGTCCCAAAGAGCTCAGAATAACTGCATGAACAGAAATAGGAAAGAATATGTAAGGAAGACTATGCCAAGCAATATTGGTCGAATGTCGGGCTAGGTTCTTGCAACAATTTTAGAATTAAAGACTAAGGCGAGCAAATTTGCCAAAGTTTCTAAAAATATTTGCCATTTTAAAAACCTATTGTGTAAGATGAAAAAATAATAAACTGTGCTCAATACTGTGCTATTCATAAACCCAAACTCCAGCCCTAAATAAAAGAAAAAAACAGAATATTAACCCATAAACACTAAACTTATCAATCTACTAATCCAAAATTGCTGGCTTAGACATCTTAGACCGATCAAATCCCTGTCCTTCAAACCCCACATTAGGCTGTAGCGATTTTTTTAACATTCAATATCGCGTTTTTATTCAAATTTAGACCTGGCGATCTTTTTTCTATTTTTTAAATCCGACTCGACAGTCTATTTCTATATTCATTTATGAAAAATTAGGACGATCCGAACAGAAATGTAAGTTGTAAATGTTTGTACCTAACTTAACCTTAAATTTTGCGGTTTCCCCAGTGTATAGTGCGTGCCACACATGCTGAAATAAGTCACAATTCGTTGTCGCAGCCATTGCCAAAATGAGAAGGATTATTTTGCTGTCTAACTGGTTCCACCTCCACCATCCCTCATAAGTCAACTGATGAAAACACAATCATGACATGACGTTCTACTGAGAACTCAACGTATACTAGGTACAGCAAATGTCTACAATAACTTTGTCTTGCAGGTTTTTCTAGAATCTTCAGTTGTTGCTATTTTTACATTCAGAATGGATAATTTTAAATAAATTTAAATATTCGACTAGTAATTGTTTCACCTAACTTCACTACATATGCATTGCTTATAAGGCTCCTTGGGGGAATGTACAACTTGATCAAGAACGCACCCTGCATTAGCATTGGTACAAACTATAGCCGTTCCCGAAATGATACGTTAATATTATTAATTAAAATTTTCGTAGAGTTTTCATGATTAAGAAATGCTGGAAATGATTTATACATAACTGATTGAAATGGTGTTCAACTGTAAATTGACTTACCTCTCAAAAATGAGTGACTCATTTAGCGGCTTGAAACGAAATTTGGTGCATCTGGACGTTAGCGGTTCAATAATTCTGGACACGTAGTTACATATCAAACAAAAACGTGTTGACTTTGTCTCTTTTTCCATCGTTCGTCTAAGAGCGGCTTGAGCTGCATGAGTCATTGAATCAGCTTCATCTAGTATCACAATTTTGAATGGAGGGCACGGTTTACCGCTACAATAATGAAAAATAATCTGGAGGGTATAATCATATGAAAGACAATAGTTACTCAGGTCTAACTCCACTTGCTGATAACTGAGCAAACGTTTTTACTTTATCTCGAATAACTTGAATGCCTCTCTCATCTGACGCATTTAATTCTAAAATTCTGTCTCGGTAAATGTCGCCGAACAATTGGCGGGCGGCTGCTAAAATCGTACTAGTTTTTCCGGTTCCCGGTGGGCCATAGAACAACAAATTCGGTAAGTCCGCACCAGATATACATTGTTCCAAAACAGAAACTGCGTCACTTTGCTCAACCACATCAGACACGGTTTTAGGACGACTAAAAAATATATAACAGAATTACCAATAAATATAAAGTAAACACATTTTTTTAAATTGTAATTCTTTACTGCCCTGAAACGTTTGGCGTTGAGTACGAATTCCGTCATTAAGTGCCAAAGAAAGGTATAAACCAAATCACAAGGTCCTAGAATTTATAGATAATTACAAATGTACAGAAGCGGGTCCAGATCCCAGCTTCCGGGAGGCGATGTGATATTTGAGGGATCTCGAACTAAATGTATCCCTGAATGGAGAAGGGTTTCTCTATGGTTTTGTTCACAAGGTATTTTCTAAATAATTACATTAAAATTGTCGATCCAAGATTTAAACCCAACAGAAATTACTTTTTTCCAAACTCTTGGATTTAAGATTTTCCCGTTTCAGCCCGGAAGAAGTCTAATAAAAAAAATACACGAGTAGCCTGCTTAACTGATCATAGGCAAACAATATTTAAAGCAATCGTTGATAAGGTTGCTCTCATCTCAGGTCAGTAAAGTTGGCACCGCCATTTTACAGAAACTCAAATTAAAACATATGGGAATTACGAGCTATTTAGGAGCTCTTGATTTTTACCTAAATTGATTTTTGAGCTCAATATTTACTATGGAAAAAGTGCAAAAAACTATTGGCGGTGCTAACTTTACGTAAAGTTAGCACCGCCATCTCAGAAAAACAAACAAAAAAATTTTGTGAAGCGTCTCAAATTACGAACTATTTACGAGCTTTTAATTGATGTGTTGAACGTCAACCCCTAAATTTGTCTAAGGGGCAAAAACCACCCCCGAAATTGAATTTTAAATTTAAAATCTATTAAAATTATCTACGATTTACGAGCTCTTTCCTGGTGTAATGCACATAAACATCTAAAAATGTTCAAGGGGTAAAAACAACCCCCCAAGAATGCAGTTTTTTCGAATTTTATGATTAATAAATTTTAAAAAATACCAGCATGATCTACGATTTACGAGCTTTCCAACGGTATATTACTGGACTACATTCAAATTACTGGAAGGGGTGCAAACCATCCCCCATTTATGCAGTTTATTCAAATTTTATGATTTATAAATTTTAAAAAATACCAGCATGATCTACGATTTATGAGCTTTCCAACGGTATATTACACGACAATATTCAAATTACTGGAAGAGGTGCAAACCACCCCCCAATTATGCAGTTTTTTCAAATTGTATGATTTACAATTTTTAAAAAATACCAGCATGATCTACGATTTACGAGCTTTCCAGCGGTATGTTACACGACCACATTCAAATTACTGGAAGGGGTCCAAACTACCCTCAATTGTGCGGTTTATTCAAATTTTATGATTTATAAATTTTGAAAAATACCAGCATGATCTACGATTTACGAGCTTTCCAACGGTATATTACTGGACTACATTCAAATTACTGGAAGGGTTGCAAACCACCCCCCAAGGTTTCCTCAAGGAAACTAAATTTTTTCAGTGTTGGATTAACTCATAAAATATTGTTTCTCAATTAATTCATTCATTATGCGGTTTGTACACCAGTAATGTAGTTTTGCCAATAAGGATACTCAGTAATGAAAAAGATATTACCATCTTATTAGTCCATCCCCAATATTTTTACATAATTATTTTAGTCCATTTTCAAATATCTAAATTTAGAACGTTATTTTTGGCCTATTAAAGAATTTTCATTTTAGATTTTGATGTAACATTCGAAAAAGCCTTCTTGCCGCTGTTTGTAATGACCTTTTCTGTAGCATGAAAAAATAAATTTGAATACACTGATTATGTGAATATATTGGAAACAGTTCTCTGATAATTGTTATCTAATATTTGATTGGTGCCACTGGTTCTAGTCGAGGCAATATATTTTATTAAAGCAGTAAAAAATTCGTAATGTATTTTCTATTGCAGGGGTGACTTAAATTCTTAAATCACATAAGTAATATACGCCACTCTGTATTCATCCTTTACGTTCATACTCATATATAATATACTTTATTATACAATTAATCGCTATCATTTGATTTAAGAACATTTCTTTTTGAAATTCAAGTACGTTGAAATTCTCTCAATAAGTAGGTACCTATATTGAAGTAGTTATTTATATAATTAATATCAATAAACATTTCCTCAACAAATGAGAACCAAACTGTTGCTTACCCTCCTAGAAAATTCGAATAGCAGGTTGCAGATCTATACACACAAAAATCAATGACACTGGATTTTAACAAAAAAATTTTCAAATATGAAATCGTCCATCTATGGAAATTTTACTGAGTTATTAGTTACAGGTAGGAATATTGGCACCTAGATGGCGAGGCAACACATTTGTTTAATTCATTCAAGTACCTTTGATCTTTTATGTATTCCTATTTGTATTTTTGGGTTACTATGAATAATTTGATTATTTTGGGTACAAAAATAATAGTTGAAAGAATAATAACGAAATACATTGCCCTCTCAGATACCAAAATCCTGTTTTATATTTATTGTATAGATTATAGATTCAGCCCATTTTCAAATGGTAAAGGTTAGATAAAAATAAGAATATTATTTGACTTATATTTTCTTAACGTTGTTATGACTCGTTTGGCGAAGTTGGTTGAAAAATGCCGACTGGAATTAATCTGTGCATTTCGTAATACATAAAAATATTGCTATTTCTATTTGAAACAACTAAGTTTTAATATGTTAATTAGAAACAAAAAACTTTGAGGTAATTATTAAAACTTCGAGCAACAGATTTTGAAGAAGAAGCGAGTTGAATACAAACCCAGAAGAACCGGTAACAACACGTGGTCCATAAAGATGGTTACAATTCGTTAGGTTCAGTACTTAATTAACTTAATTAAAAGAACATAATTCATCATACAATTATTTATCCGAATAATGACTACAACAGTAGCCGTTTTTAAATATATTGTTGGAAAGCTTATACATCGTAGATAATTACACCTTACACCATTTCCAAGTTTTCAAATCACAAAATTTGTAAAATCTAGATTTCTAAACCTTTGCCGCAGTAAGGATAATATTTAATATTTTCATCCATTTCAAAACTCTGACAGTTTAAAAATTTAAGAACTACAAATTTGGAAAAAATTTCATAAATTGGGGGTTGTTTGCATAATTTGAAAATAATCGTGTTATATATCCTTGAAGAGCTTCTAAATCGTAGATTAGGCTGTCAGTTTTGAAAATGAACAAAATCACATAATATAGACAAACTGGGAAATTAAGGGGGTTGTTTGCATCCTTTCCAAAAATTTTAATGTAGTATTTTAAAGCTCGTAATTCGTAGATCATCCTGATATTTTTTAAAATTTATAAATCATAAAATTTGAATAAACTGCATAATTGGGGGGTGGTTTGCACCCCTTCCAGTAATTTGAATGTAGTCGTGTAATATACCGTTGGAAAGCTCGTAAATCGTAGATCATGCTGGTATTTTTCAAAATTTATAAATTATAAAATTTGAAAAAACTGCATAATTGGGGAGTGGTTTGCTCCCCTTCCAGTAGTTTGAATGTTGTCGTGTAATATACCGTTGGAAAGCTCGTAAATCGTAGATCATGCTGGTATTTTTCAAAATTTATTAATCATAAAATTCGAAAAAACTGCATACTTGGGGGGTTGTTTTCACGCCTTGAACATTTTTAGATGTTTATGTGCATTACACCAGGAAAGAGCTCGTAAATCGTAGATAATTTTGATAGATTTTTAATTTAAAATTAAAATTCAATATTTTTTCGGGGGTGGTTTTTGCCCTTTAGACAAATTTAGGGGTTGACGTTCAACACGTCAATTAAAAGCTCGTAAATAGCTCCTAATTTGAGACGCTTCACAAAATTTTTTTGTTTGTTTTTCTGAGATGGCGGTGCTAACTTTACGTAAAGTTAGCACCGCCAATAGTTTTTTGCACTTTTTCCATAGTAAATATTGAGCTCAAAAATCAATTTAGGTAAAAATCAAGAGCTCCTAAATAGCTCGTAATTCCCATATGTTTTAATTTGAGTTTCTGTAAAATGGCGGTGCTAACTTTACTGACCTTCTCATCTCTTCCCTCGTAGATGGCCCTCTTTTTAATACGCTTTTATTTTAGGTTGACGTGTATCTATGTATGTAACGGAAACTTTCAACGTAACTTTCACAACCTTAAAGAAGTCTGATTAACTGAAAATTGGCACACGTGTCAAGGGCCGATGACAATACAATCCGTTACGTTGAATTTTCCCGTTTATTGTCTTTTTGTCACCGTTTTTGCTTAAATGCCAAATTCCTCTATTAACGCTGCGTTTGCCATCTAGTTGGCAGTAGTAGAACTTGAGGTAATAAAATGGAAAGGTTACGTATACATGAAGTAAACTTTTTAATTATAAAACTATAGACATTATGAGACTAAAAACTTAGAAAATAATTATAGTTTAAAAAAACTAAAAAATACGCTTTAATAGCAAACCGAACTAAAATTAATACGCTTTTATTAGGTTGACGTGTTTGTAACGGAAACTTTCAACGTAACTTTCACAACCTTAAAGAAGTCTGATTAACTTGAAAATTGGTACACGTGTCAAGGGCCGATGTCAATACAATTCTTTAAGTTGAATTTTCCCGTTTGATGTCTTTTTGTCATTGTTCTTGCTTAAATGCCAAATTCGCCTATTAACGCTGCGTTTGCCATCTAGTTGGCAGTAGTAGAACTTGAAATAATGGAATGGAGAGGTTATGCAAACATGAAGTAAACTTTTTAATTATAAAACTATAGACATCATGAGTCTAAAAATAATTTAGTTTAGAAAAATTAAAAAATACGCTTTAATAGCAAACCGAACTATAAAGCAGTTAAAGTTATTAACAGAAAAAATCGATTCAGAGTAAAAAGCGTGGGCTACCTGAAATATTAAATTTTTAGAATTATTCTATTGGCAACTATTTATAAGAGGAGACTGTTAATAACTTTCTATTGCTGTAATATAAACTGTTCAGAATTAAAAATTGTTTTCTGCTTTTTAGTTCGGTTTGCTATTAAAGCGTTTTTTTATTTTTTTTTTTTTAAATTATAATTATTTTGATTTAATCTTAGTAAGATTTGAAAACCTCAATTCGCATGCATAAGTAGGTCATGACCACGGTGTAGCTCTGTTTGGGCAAAATTTAATTCTCCGATCTCCGATCAGTTTTCAGCTCCATGAATTTCGTACCTGGTCCATAAGTTGTAATTCACTCTTACAAAAATAATAGTTAATTTTTTCTCTCTAATAGTCTCAAGTCTTTCACTATTAAAGACTGCACTTTTTTCTGGGTTGGCAGCAATGACATTTTTTCGATTCCTTAATGGCTTCTTGACTAATCATAACCTGGACAACCACTACTTTAACACAGTTTATATTCACAGAAAATACTATTTTCATTTTATCTTAACTATACAATACCACCGTCGAAAACTGAATGCCTATCGCCAGCTGTTCATATTTATATATTTCTCTTCGAATTGTCTGGTAAGTCCACGAACCATCGGGAAACTCTTTCATGTTCTGGAAGCTTTAAAGGAATTCTCAGTAACGGCAGCGGTCGGCCTGTTGAGAGACGAATTGGTTGATGGCCGATTGCACCAGTTGTCGTATGAATTCTCGTAACATTGCCCCCTCCTTAATACCATTTCGTCCTGAAATGTCCTCGAATCCTTCCTGGTGTGACGATATTTGCAGGACTCTCCATTCGACATAGGGAAGTTAGCTGGAAGTAATAGTTAACGGTTTTCGAATCTAGGCTGCGAATATTGAGACATCATACCAGGATGTCGATGCCACTGAATCGAAAGATTGTTTCCATCATACTTCTCACCACCCTCCAATTCAGTCCTTCCAACCCGCAGGCTATCTTTAGAACCGCCAATTTCATCAGATTCTTCTCCATCATCACATTCCTCAATTCCACCAGAGTCTTCCAAAGATCGCTGTATGTTGGCTTGTCCTGTGAGAATGTTTTCGTTATCAAATAAAAGATGTCTCTGGTACCCATTGGTTGTTTATCTTCGAGATGAAGGACCTTCCCTACCGCTGGATCTTGCTCCCGTAGCTTTTGGAACTGACCGTACTTTTTGGCAAACACCTTGGCTATTCCTCTGGACATCCGGAGATCTCGAGCCACACAATGAGCCAGGGTATATTGTAAGGGCACCACAAACAGGTCTCGGGGTTCCTCTTTCGTTATGTCGTGCTGCACTTTCTGCCCATCAGAGTACAGTGCCATAAACTGCTCGAAGGTCATCTCGTTATCGGGTGGTTGGATGCTGCGGACTTGGGCTTGGTCAACTTCGCTGTCATGACTTCCGGCATAAGGTGCTAACCTGTTGATCTTCTTTACAATTTGGTAAGGCCCCTCCCAAGATCTTTGTAACTTGGGCGAATATCCACGACGACGTTGCGGGTTATACAACCAAACAAGATCATCAGCTTGGAATTCCCCGCCCTCGGCTTTGATGTCGTAGGCTTCCTTCATTCGGGCACTGGCATTCTCGATGTTTAACCGGACTCGTTCATGGATGTCGTTCATCTTTTGACGTAGCTGGCTGACATAGTCTTCACCTGCGGTCTCTTCTCCTGGGGGACATCCAAACTTCAAATCGCATGGTAGTCTTAATTCTCGTCCCATGATAATACTGGCCGGGGTCTGACCCATGGACTCGTGCACAGACGAACGATATGCCATTAGAAACAAGTGCAGATACTGGTCCCAGTCTCTTTGGTGGTCAGAGACTACCTTTGACAAATGGCGGTTAATGGTTCTATTCATGCGTTCTACCATTCCATCGGATTGCGGGTGTAATGCTGTCGTCCGTGTTTTATTGATCTTCAAGAGCTTGCAGACGTCTTGGAAAAGAGTAGACTCGAAATTTCTACCTTGGTCTGAATGCAACTCCAAGAGAACACCAAAACGACTAAACCATTCCTTGACAAGGACATCAGCAACGGTCAAGGCTTCTTGATTCGGCAAGGCATACGCTTCGGCCCATTTACTAAAATAGTCCATCACCACCACAATGTATTTATTTCCAGATTCGGATTCAGGAAATGGACCGGCAACATCAATGGCTACTCTTTCGAATGGACTGCCCACGTTATATTGCTTCATGGGAGCTTTTGTTCGCTTCTGAGACCCATTACTTGCTGCACAAACCGTACATTTTCAGCACCACTCCTTAACATCTACTTGGCAGTTTACCCAATAGAAGCCTTCTCTTAACTTCCCCAGGGTTTTCGTTACTGCCAGATGTCCTCCAGTTGTACCATCATGTAGTTCTCGTAAAACCTCCTATTTCTGGGAACTACAATCTGTTTCCTGTCGTTTTCCTCCTCTGGAGTTTCCAGGACGCGCTTGAAAAGTCCATTTTCCAGGATGAGGAATTTCCACTGAGCCCAGTACGACTTTATGGTTGGTGAGTATCAGGAAATCTCCTGCCATGTAGGTTTGCAGTTTTCTTCCTTCCACCGGATAACTTCTTTTAACTCCGGATCCAATTTCTGGTCTTACTGGATCTCCTCAGATTGCCAATGGTCATCGATGGCGGTAGTTCTACGGAGGACAGCCTCTTTTTCTTCTGCTCGCTGACAATGTTTGCAATCATCTGGGCACGGTCTCCTCGATAGGGCATCAGCATTCTTATGGCTTGTACCAGCGCGATGTTCAGTCTCGAAGTCGAATTCTTGCAACCGCTCAATCCACCTGTCCACTTGTCCTTCAGGGTTTTTAAACTGCAGGAGCCACTTCAGTGCTGCATGATCAATCCTCACGAGGAATCTTTTACCATAGAGGTATAGAAATGTTCTACCCCCTTTACCACAGCAAAGAGTTCCCTGCGAGTAACGCAGTAATTCCGTTCAGGCTTGCTCAAGGTCTTGCTGAAATAGCCGATGACTTTCTCCTGAACGTCTTGGATCTGCGAAAGCACCGCACCAATTCCGACATTGCTTGCGTCGGTATCCAAAACGAAGTTTCCATCTGGCAAAGGATAACTTAAAACGGGGGCACTCGTTAATGCTCTTTTCAGTGTCTCGAATGATCGCTGGCACTCCTGTGAGTCTAGTTAGTGGCTTGGCGATGTTGGCAAATTCGGCTACGTACCGACGATAGTACGTGCATAACCCCAGGAAACTTCTTAACTGGTGAATATCTTTAGGTATCGGCCATTCCTGGACAACTTTAATTTTCTGTTTACCAACAGCTACTCCTTCTGCGGAGACCACATGTCCAAGATATTACACCTCTTCTTGGAACAGCTCACACTTCTTCGGGCTTAACTTTAGTCCGAAACTTCGAAGTCGCCGAAACACCTCCTCCAGGTTCTTCACGTGGTCTTCAAATGATCTTCCAACCACAATAATGTCGTTAAGATACACCTGGCATGTTTACCATGAAAGCCCTTTTAACACTGTTTCCATCAATCTTTCAAACGTCGCTGGAGCATTACACAACCCAAACGGCATCACCGTGAATTGGTAATGTCCTGAGCCGATGGTAAAAGCAGTCTTTTCTCGGTCTTTTTTAGCAAGTTCCACCTGCCAATAACCGCTCTTCAAGTCCAGGGTGGAAAACATCTTCGATCCAGCCAACGTATCTAAGGTATCGTCTATTCTTGGAAGGGGATAGCTGTCTTTCTTTGTAGCGTGGTTTAATTGCTGATAGTAAACGCAAAATCGGGTCGAATCATCTTTCTTTTTAACCAAGACAACTGGAGAAGCCCAAGGCCTATTGGATGGTTCAATAACACCTTCTTCCTCCATCTCGGGGACTAACCTGCCGGCTTCTTCTCTTTTAGCTAGGGGTAGTCTTCTCGCCGACTGTCGAATAGGTTGAGTGTCCCCAGTATTAATTTTATGTTTCACCAGATCGGTTCGTCCTCTTTTGCCATTCCCTATATCGAAGATATCCTGGTAGTTTCTAACGATGTCCCTCAACTTTGCTCTCTGGTTTGGTTTCAAATTCTAAGATGAATCGGTGATGAGTTTTTCCAGTTCCTCAGATAGTTTACCTGGTGGTATTTCTGCATGCTGTGTGCTTCTGACTACAGAGGAAACTGTTGAACAATGGCCCAAAGTTGTTCCTTTCTTTAGCACAACCGAGTAATGATTCAGGTTCATTACTCTTACTGGCACAATCTCCTTGACCTGAAACAGAGTATTCCCCAGTGCGACTCATCTGCCTACATTTCCGTCGTTAAGTTCGACATCAAACATCATTACTGTTCCAGCTTTAGCTTTTCTATCTAAGAAAGCATCAATAATGATTTCAGCTCTTTCCGGAACACTGACATCCTCTGCTAAGATGGCTCGCAGCATTATGTCATCGTTTCCATGAAGCACCACTTCTTCGTCATTCACTCGCAGAATTCCATCTTTGAAGTTTAACTGGAATCCCTTGGAGCTCATGACATCCATTCCAATGATTACTTCGTCTTCGATGTCTGCCACTAATGCCCGATGTAGGAAGGTTGTGTTTCCCAAGGTCATTTCAACCGCTATTTCACCATGGACTTTCGCTGCTTCTCCTGTCGCTGTTCGCAGTTGCCATTTTGTTAGTTTTATCATTGTCTCCAAAACAATGTTGGGCCTTATTACTGTTTTCGTCGCACCAGTATCCAGCAGCATTGCAAATTGCTTCCTATTAATAAGGCCATCTACGAAGACATTGTTAACGTGGTTGCGTAGCGAAACGACACAGGCGTTGGTAGTTGGGACTTCTTGGTTACAGGTCGACGATGGTCCCTTTATATTGACCTTCTTTAGTTTCCCCAGCGAGGAAGGCTGTACTCCGTTGCTCTCCTTGCAACGACTCTGGACATGTCCGTCCCTACCGACATCTCACTAGTCTTTTTTCGGTAAGGACTTCTTCTATTATCTTTCTTACAGAGCCTTTATCGTTTCCGCCATCTTGGGATTCTCCGTCAACGATTCGGACTCTGGCTTGACCTCTGCAGGTATTTTTCGCAGCCTCGTATTCCAGAGCTTGAGCCATCTACTAATTGAGTCGGTTGAGCAAGGGTCAATGCTTGTCTGGCTTCGTGGTCCCGAAGTCCATCCAAAAATGCTCAGTTCTAAATGTTTGGCCAGTTGAGCGTAGTCTTCTTTCTCCGAGGTATTCAACGTTTGTAAGATATCTGTAGCATCTCCTCTTAAGGCTAGGGTTAATGCTATTGCCTTCTCCTCTGCCGACCATCCATTTAACTTTGCAGCAGCCTCGAATTGGCGCCTATAATTAGTCCATGACGATTGCTCCTTCGAGGCCAATTTTTGAATCCTCTACTTCTGGACTGTTTTTGCTTACGGTTTTTGATTGAGTTTAGTGACTACCTGTTCTTTTATTTTGCTGATCTCACACTCCATTATATACTTTATCTCTTCTATCCGCGTTTCATTTTTTTCTGACTCTTCGAGCATTGTCTGCTTTAACTCTTCTATCCGCGTTTCACTTTTGACTGTCTCTTCGACCATTGTTTGCCCTAGCTGTTCCATCCAAGCCTCATTCTCGAATATTTTCTCTTCCAGCATTTCTGAGTTTTTCTGTACCATGTTTTTCAAATTTTCTTCTAGGGATTTAGAATTTTCTGCTAATTTACCGTCTAACGCCTCATTCAAGTTTTTAGAATTTTCTAGTAATTTATCTTCAAGGTTTTTAGAATTTTCTACCAATTTGTCCTCTAGTGTTTTAGATTTTTCTAGCAATTTATCCTCTAAAGACTGAGAATTGTCTTGTAAGGTTTCTTTTAAATTTTCCAATTGCTTTAATAGCATACTCATGTCACCATTGCCAGAATCTTCAAACAAATAAGTATCGGGATCGTTACCTTCATTTATTAGAGCATCTCGTAACCGCAACACGGGTTGTCTTCAGTTCTTGGATTTATTTAAAAACAGTCCAACTCAAATTTATTTTCTCTACTTTAACATAATTTATGTTCACAGAAACTATTTACATTTCATCTTAACTATACAATACGACCGTCGAAAACTGAATGCTTCCTATCGCCAGCTGTCCATATTTATATATTTCTGTTCGAATTGTCTGGTAGGTCCACGAACCATCGGGAAACTCTTTCATGTTCTGGAAGCTTTAAAGGAATTCCCAGTAACGGCAGCGGTCGGCCTGTTGAGAGACAAAACATTTCGAATTCCCAGAAGTGCCCTTCCACGAATTGGTTGATGGCCGATTGCACCAGTTGTCGGATGAATTCTCGTAACAATATATTTCATCTAGGAATTCTCCAGAAGGTCAAAGAGCCGTCGAGGGATTTCCTTCATGACCTAGATTCTTCGAGAACTTGATCAAAGTCAGCCGCCGACCTCGAATCTCCGTCAAATTGCCCCCTCCTTAAGATCATTTCATCCCGGAATGTCCCAGAATCCTTACTGTTGGGGCGATATTTGCAGGACTCTCCATTTCGATAACGGGAAGTTTGGTGGAAGTAACAGTCAAGTCCTTCGAATCTGGGCTGTGAATATTGAGACTCCATACAAGGATGTCGAGGCCACTGAATCGAAAGATAGTTCCATCATACTTCTCACTACCCTCCAGTTCAATCCATCCAACCCGCAGGCTATCTTTGGGACCTCCAATTTCATAAGGTTCTACTTCATTATCACAGCCCTGAATTCTACCAGAGTCTTCCAAAGATCGCTATATGTTTGCTTGTCCTGCGAGAATGTTTTCGTTACCAAATACAAGATGTCTCTGGTACCCACTGGTTATTTGTCTTCGAGATGAAGGACCTTCCCCACCAGAGGATCTTGCTCCCTTATACAACCAAATTCGTATTTCTCGTTAAATAATAACACTGGCCGGGGTCTGACCCGTGGACTCGTGCGTGCACAGACGAGCGATATGCCATTAGAAACAAGTGCAGATACTGGTCCCAGTCTCTTTGGTGGTCAGAGACTACCTTTGACAAATGGCGGTTAATAGTTTTATTCATAAGTTCTACCATCCCATCGGATTGAGGGTGTAATGCTGTTGTCCGTGTTTATTGATCTTTAATAGTTTGCAGACGTCTTGGAAGAGTAGTCTCGAAATTTCTACCTTCGTCTGAGTGCAACTTCAAGGGAACACCAAAAGGACTGATTCACTTCTTCACAAGGACATCAGCAACGGTCAAGGCTTCTTAATTCGGCAAGGCATAAACTTCAATTCATTTACTGAAATAGTCAATCACCATCACAATGTACTTATTTGCGGAGTCAGATTGAGAAAATGGACCGGCAACATCAATTGCTACTCTTTCGAATGGACTGTCCACGTTATATTCCTTCATGGGAGCTTTTGCTCGCTTCTGAGGCCCATTACTTACTGCACAAACCGTACATTTCCGGCACCAATCCTTGATATATGCTTGGCAGTTTACCCAAAGAAGCGTTCTCTTAACTTCCCACGGGTTTTCGTCACTCCTAGATTTGTGTCGGTTGTACCATCATGTAGTTCTCTCAAAACCTCCGGTCTTCTATTTCTGGGGACTACAATCTGTTTTCTGTCCTTGTTCTCCTCCGGAGTTTCCAGGACACGCTTCAGAAGTCCATTCTTCACAATGAGGAATTTGAACTCAACCCGAGTGTGAAAATAAAAACATTACAAGAAAATTCTAAATTCCTAGAAGATAAATTAGTAAAAAAATTACAAGAAAACGCTAAAACCTTGAAGGAATCCTTGGAAGCCCAATTACTGGAAAGTCCTTAGAAGAAAATTTAAAAAGCATGGTACAAAAAAATTCAGAAATTCTGGAAGAGACAATAGTCGAGAATGAAGCTTGGATCCAAGAGCTGAAACAGGCGAAAGTCGAAAATGAAACGTGGATGGAACAGCTAAAGCAGACAATGTTCGAAGAGCTGAAACAGACGGCAGTCAAAAATGAAACGCAGACAGAAGAGCTAAAACAGATAGTAATGGAAAATCGTCATGGACTAATTATCGACGCCAATTCGAGGCTTGCAAACATTACATCCCTCTGAGCAAGAAGACTATGAACAACTGGTCAAACATTTAGCACGGAGGTATGGACACAGACACATGTGGAGCACATTTACCACTCCCAACTAAAAAATCGCCACTAGAAAGCGAATGAATCCCTACAAGAGTTTTAAGGTGATATTGCCCGTCTGGTTCGTCTTGCCTATCCAGCCACACCAGAAAATGTTATAGAAAGGTAGCAGTTCAAGCGTTTTTGGATGGACTTCGAGACCAGCAAGCCAGCCAAGCATTGATACTAGCTCGACCGACTCCATTAGTGGATGCACTGGCAACTGGCTCGAGCTTGGGAATTCGAGGCTGCGAAAAAAACCTGTAGATGTCAGGACAGAGAAGGAGAATCAGAAGATGGCGGGAATTATAAAGCCTCTGTAAAAACTATTGTGAAGGAAATCCTTACCGAAAAAAAGCCAACTGAGAGTTTGGAAGGATGGTAAGGTAGGACATATAAGGAGTCTTTGCACGGGTAGCAACGGAGTACCGACTTCATCATCAGTAGAACTCACTCATTTCGAAGAATGGACTTCTGAAGCGTGTCCTAGAAACTCCAGATGGCAAGACAGAAAACAGATTGTAGTTCCCAGAAATAGGAGTTTTGCAAGAACTACATGATGGTACAACCGGCTGACATCTGAGAGTGACGAAAATCCTGGGAAAGGTAAGAGAACTTACTTACTTACTATTGGGTAAACTGCCAAGCAGATGTCAAGGATTGGTGCCGGAAATGTAGGGTTTGGGCAGCAAGTAAAAGCTCCCATGAAGCAATATAACGTGGGTAGTCCATTCAAAAGAGTAGCCATTGATGTTGCCGGTCTATTTCCTGAATATGACTAGATTCTCGAGAACTTGATCAAAGCCAGCCGACCTCGATGCGCCAAGCAAACAACATTTCGGATTCCCCACAATATCGGATGAATGCCGATTCCACGAATTATCGGATGAATTCCCGTCACATTATTGAACATTTATTTACAATTTGATATAGAGTTATTTTAAATTATAGACAATTGAATGTATTAAAAATTTTCAGTAAATAAAATTTGGTTAGAAAATTTAATCTAGTGAACATTTCCATTCAAATCTAAACGTTCGAATTTCAGGGTTTGTGTTATATTGATAACAAACAGAAGTGGTTTATTAATGTCGATTTTAGAGCGGTAGCACCAGTCGAAATATGCCACACTATACTTATATAAACTTACCCACCCTCTAAAAAAAACAGACCCCAGATTTATATGCCAGACTATGGAAACTTCCTTTCATTGTAACCAATGTAACGCCCTTTATGGGACTTTATTGTCCACCATTCATCAACGCGATGCTAAACATTTTTGTTTACATTTTGATTTTGACGTTGCCCTCGATTTTCATATTGTTTAAAGTGCTTCGGGTGTTGAAACTTCAATGAAATCAGTAATTATTTTGTGTAAGTGTAAAAAACAATAATAAGTATATCCTTCTTCTTTTTTGCATGCTGTCTTCTCAATGAAGGTTGTTGACCACATTTCTAAATGCCTTTGCCATGTGGAACAGTTTTTAGGTATATAGTTGTATTATTTTGATTCTGAAAATCCTTTAATTTTTGTGTCTCTTTCTATTGTTGTCTCATGTTTCATCCCATTTGTCGTTCGGTCGTATATGAAAGTGACAGGTCCATATATAGATTCATTTGTAAATTTTGACTAAATTATTGAAATACGGTTGGTAGTTTTCCATGGAAATCTGATAGAGAAACACTGGATCCATTAACCATTATACAAGAGTAAACAATCAACATTATTACAGAAGAAATTATATTAAAATACACATAATTGTGCATTGAAACCTGAATTTATTATTATTAATGCATACATAATAATTTCAACAAGCCTACTCCCGCCCGTCTTCACATCGTACAAATAATATTCCTGCAGTATTATGTATTGTTTCACTTGTGGCAACTATTCACTCTAGCTCTTAATAGCCTAGGTCCTAGGTCATCGAAAATACATGACAAAATTAATAGTATAACAAAACCAACACCAACGATTTCTAGTGATAAAACATGACTAATTGACATTAAACTCTGCAATGCATTTTTAACAAAAAAATTTAGTTTTTTTTTTCTTTTGCACAACATCTACCCGTGAAACCGTGTTTACTTCTATGGGCAATGTTGTAGAGAAATAAACAACTTACAAAATGAGCTTAGTTAATTGGTTAGATAACGGAACCTTTACTCAAAATTAGGAAAAAAAAAATTAACCGTTTATATATTTTTTACTTTATAGTTAAACCATTCTTATTAACTTCTCATTCTCAATTTATATTGTAACAATAAACGGCTCCAGGTGGACGAGTCCATTAGACAAATTGCTAAGGGGTGATACCTTTGAAACTTTATCCTTATAATACTGTAATGTTTTTATTTATTTATTTACACTTCGGGTCGGGTTCTTGGATTTATTTAAAATTACAGTCGAAATGACTATAATTTATCTCCACTAAGTAATTTCGAAAAGATTGTTGAGGAGGTCTTGAATTATTTTGTCTATTCATGGGTTTTCTCTCCTCCAAATTTTTTCCTGTAACAGATAAGTATTTAAAAAATTGTATATGTAGAACAAAGTGTAGTAAGGCAATTTCGTAAAATTGCCCGGATTACTGGTTGTCTGTACAGAGATTCTTCCTCACAGTTTTTCTGAGAGAAAGAGATGTCTATAAAATGATCAACCAGTATTCCTGTATATAAGTAATGTATTGTATATTGTGTAATACTTATCTGTGTATGGAGACGTTTCAACTCCGAGTCTGGAGTCGTTGTCAATCGTTTAGTGTTGTTTTCGAGGCTTTTTTCTAAAAAATTTTCGCTTTGATTTTGAATTTATTGTTTGTCAAAAAATTTGACAGTGTCAAATTCAAAATCAAAGCGAAAATTTTTTAGAAAAAAGCCTCGAAAACAACACTAAACGATTGACAACGACTCCAGACTCGGAGTTGAAACGTCTCCATACACAGATAAGTATTACACAATATACAATACATTACTTATATACAGGAATACTGGTTGATCATTTTATAGACATCTCTTTCTCTCAGAAAAACTGTGAGGAAGAATCTCTGTACAGACAACCAGTAATCCGGGCAATTTTACGAAATTGCCTTACTACACTTTGTTCTACATATACAATTTTTTAAATACTTATCTGTTACAGGAAAAAATTTGGAGGAGAGAAAACCCATGAATAGACAAAATAATTATCTCCACTACTTTAATTTATATGCACACAACTATATACACATGTTGTTTACTAGACGGCAATCTAATAGTGAATAAATCCTTTCGGCAGCTCTGCGTATTTATACAGGGCTTTCATTTCAAAACTAGCCACCCAAAATAACTTTTAACATATGTTTTAAAAAAATGACAAAAAACACGTTAATTTATATTTACAGGGGGACATATTTTACACTACAGGTCACTCTGCAGTTTCAACCTCTAAGCGGGGGTCAATAACACTTATATATTACTTATAATACCTCTTTTTAATGGTCTCGTTTTTGCCAATCTTTTGACACATCGTCTTTTAAAATCAGAATATATTTTACAGATTAATGACCTAGAAACCGTAAAAAATTAAAAATTTTGAATTGTAATTGAAAAAAAGCATGCGTATAAACACCAAGATAAACAAGTGAGCAAAAATCCTTAAGTGTTTTTGCGTAAGATATTTGCGACTGTAAATGTAAACAATTTATTATTAGGAGTTGTTTCGTTGAATACTGACCATCAAATTTCGACAATGGTTTATTCTTTACAAGAAAGAACTGAAATAATATTTATTTGTGGGGAAGATCAACCCTGTGTTTTTTATCAGAGACATCCCGATAAAAATATTTGGCATCAGTATATGTTGGATTTAGTTCATAAATTTCAAGAAATTGAAGGTGTGTTCAATAAAATTGTCAAGAATCATCCAGTTTTAACTGAAGCTGCACAGGTTAAGATTTTAGGTCATTTTGACATGGATCCTCAAACATCAATACCAAAAGTCTCCAGGTTAACAAATATTTCCGTCGGCTCTGTACATAAAACGTTATGCCTAAATAAATTATTTCACTATAAAATACAGCTTTACGACAGCTTGCTGAGGATGATTTTAACAAAAGGCTAGAATTCTGGGAATTAATAACTCAAACGGCAAATGCAGACAATAATTTTACTAAAAATATTTATTTTTCTAATGAATAAGGTTTTTTTTAATGGATTTGTCAATTAACATATTTGTAGTTACTAGAACAATACCAATCCACAAGTTTTTCGGGACGAGCACAACCAAACTCCTTAGAAAATCAATGTATGTCCCGGAGAATCACGCAAATAAAATTATTGGTCCTTTATTCATGGAAGAAAATTTAACTGGGGTATTTGGAATTATTACAAAATGTGATAAACCCCCTTATAAGGGAATCTTTAGAAAATCAAATAGATCAAGGTGGAACTTTGTTGCTAGACGACGAAAACCTATTTTTTTCAACAGGACGGGGCACCTCCACAATATGCCTTGCCTGTACAAAATTGCCTTAACGAGACATTTCCAGATAAATGGATTGGAAGAAAGGGCGCTATAGAATGGCCAGAAAGATCACCCGACCTAACGATCCTTGACTTGGGGACATCTGAAAACTGTGGTGTATAAACCTCAACCTCGCGATATTCCTGAACATAGACGTAGAATAGTGGAGGAGTGTGAGCGGATTACACCAGAGACGCTTCAAAATATGCGGGAGGAATTCGAGTTGCGACTTAACCATTGTCTTACCAATAATTTTAAGTTATTTTGGGTGGCTAGTTTTGAAATGAGGGCCCTGTATATTTATTCTCAGAACGATCTAAAAGGTCAAGGTCACAACTTTGTAACTGGACAGAAAATACCCAAGAAACGAACATTTCCTTATTCAACATAAAATTATAATTACTTTTAAAGAATCAGGGTCTGAACATGTTTTTATTGGATACTCCTCATACAGATATTTGATAAATGATTAGGACGTAAATGAAACCCACTATAATATATATAAATTCCTATTTAATAAAACAGATTGACATAACTATTTTAAAAACTTTGCTATACCATAACTGCATTTTGTAGTTTAATTATACGTAAATTGAGGTTAGACTTACTATTTCTCAACCCAAGGGACTGGTTTTGGTTTTTTTCCTGTTGATTTCGAACTACTGGTACCAGTTTTTCCGCTGCTTTCTCCCAACTTTCCAGATTTGAGAAAAGCCTGCATTGCTGATGAGAATATTTAGAAAAATAAAAAATAAACGACAAATCACTTTTTAACAGAAAATCGTTGGCGCCACTTTTATATTGACAGTTCATGAATTGCGCGACGCAGCAGTGCGCACTGAAAAAAAACTTCCTATTTACAGCTGTCCAAGTGAATGTTATCGTCTCGTGAAATGTCAATTCCGTCAAATATATCGATGGGCGGTTGTGTTATTATGAAAATAATAAAGAACTACCAACCTTTTACTAATTTATGCAGATATTGCAGATCTGTCATAATTTAACCGGGCGTCTGAAATGGCTGGCTGTATGTAAAAGAACGTGTTTATTTATTTGTGTTGTGCTCCATTGAATTTAACAAAATGCCAAGAGTTAAGTCTTCTCCTAAAAAGTGCATAAAAACAAACCTTCAACAACCTACGAATTCATGGGTGTTCTTGTTAAAAGGTAGGAAAAATTAGAGATTTTGTTTTGTATTTTTATTTTTCTTGTTTAATTGATTTATAGATTTTTACCAATTATGCTTTTTCTATAATGGAACTGAATTTTATTTTTAATTTAGGAGAGGCTCTTGAATTGTCTGAACAATACACAGGAACTGGAACTCCTGATATTGTGACTTTGAGGCATCCAAACACTGGGGAATCTGCAGTATTTTTATTTTCACCAGCAAACAACTCTGTACAGGAAATACTGACTTTCAATGAGGGAAAAAGGTCCTGGTTTATTGATGAATCTGTGAAAAGTGATGGAAAAATGCATCTTTCTACACCTATAGATCCTATATTTTTAGGTATGTATTTTTTTATTGTCATAAAATATATAAAATTAGATACTTACCATAAAACTAATATAATTTGTTATAACTTGCTGAATGTAGCACTTTCTATTTGCCCCTAATAGATATTCTGAAAATACCTTCAGTGGCCAAAATTTGGAACAGTTTGAAAATCATGAATGATACAGAATAGGATAGTTAATAGTTTTTCTATGCTATCCATATGTATTGATTTTCTTTTAAATCTAAGTGTGATTCAATATATAACAGTCAGGTAATGTTCTAGTTTCCTCCAGAAGATCCTCTCAAGTGTTTTTAAGTCTAATAAATGGAAAATGTTTATAATAGAACATATACTCTAAATGCTGGCAGCTACCTTAACCAAAAGTTTGAGGTACAAGGCCAACATTATTTATATAGTAATTTAATACTAATAAAATGAGACAGGATTGCTATGATTGCAGTAGCATCCCTTATTGTTCTTAAAATGCAAAACTGCTACAAAAATTAATATATTGGTATGAATCTGGCATTTAAGCATTTCTTTGTTTATACATTGTATGAGGTTCAAGGTTAACATGTTGTGTATACTTGATTTAATACTTGCCAACCCTTGGTGCTTGATTACATGTAAAATAAATCTAACCAATGTCATAGTAATTTATTAAATTTAGTACCTAATGTTGACATAGTACAACAGGAAATTCTAATTTACCACTCTAAGACCTAAAAAATGGAATTACCTTCTCCCTGTAGGCCCAAAATCTGTGAAAAATATACCCATCTTTCTTCCTTCCCATCTTTATTTGCCTCCTAGTTTAAATAAAATATCCAATAAGAATATTTAATCTTATGTGGACCCATGAAACTTTTGAATTTAAGGGTATCATTACTAAAACATTTTTTCAGTTAAACAATTTTTTTGCAAAGTTAGGGAAGTATGTATATATTTTTAAATGATCATAAAAACTATGTATTACACAGCTTTATAAATTAGAATTGTGGTTTGCTGGGAGGTATTCTGTAATGTATAAAAAACATCTTAGTAAACTGCATCATTTATTATTAATATAAGAGGTATTTTGTAATTCAATTTTTTATTATGAATGACTTGGGTGGTATGTATACAACAGAAAAGATTTTCAATGGATTCCAAGTCTTCATCAGTCAGATATGCTCGAGCATTGTGTGTAAGGAAATTGGTTTTACTGAATAAAATGTGTAACCCAAATTAATTTGTTGTTTTTATTGTAATTTTTACCAGCTGCATTGGTGAAATGTTTTTATGTGAAATTTTTAAATCAAATTCATGATTACTGAAAGCATTTTTCAAATCGTGTATGACTATAATGTAATAAAGTAAGTTATATTCTTTTCAGTTCTACCATACCTAAGGAAATATTGTCTTACTCAAGCCATTCCATTAGATCAGCTACTCAGAGATGAAGAATTTCCAGAGACAGAAAGACTACTGAAATCTAGTGGTTTAAAATACTTAAATATGATTTCTGATAGAAAGGTAGATTATGATTTGATTTGATATATACATTTTATTATTCTTTTTTTATTATATTTTTAGTTACTTTCAATTTAAAGATTTCTACTAATTCTTATCAACCTTTTAAAAAATACAAACAGACCCCAAAAATTTTGGGTGGCAATCCAGAATTTGCATATTTGAATAAACAAAATATTTCTATAAATGACAATCATTATACTACTTAATTCAGCATAACCAAAAAAACATGTATTTTCTGGTACAAGATTAGTTTCATGCAGTGAGGTCAACAATAGTAAAATAAATAAATAAATAATAAATGAATAAAATACATTTCCACATTCTCATGCATGCAAATATATAATGACTACATTAGATTTGTTGCATTCACTTATGTTAAGTGAAAACAATATTTATCCAAATAAATTATGTTTTCATGTTCTCATAAATGAAGTACTAACAAATTCAACCCAAATAAATTACATTTCTCTATTCTCATGCATGATTACAGAGTGTTCCTTAAGACATGCTAATATTTAAGTTAGTGATCCCTGGACCCCATCTTAAAATAAACACTTCATATGTAGATACATATGTTTTGACTTTTGAGTTACTGGATGATTTCAGAAAAAATCTTTTTATAACCATGGTAGTATTGTAGATTCCTCTCTGAAATTTCCTACTCATCAAGATGCATTTTCTACCAGTGGCGTGCGTACGCTTGTAGAGTTTATATTTTTTGAGAAAAAAAATTGGTATGCCACTGCTTTATCTTACAATAAGGGTTAATTTTTAAATTTCAATTGACTTCTAAGCAATTGATCTCTTGATGTTTTTAATTCTGATGCATGGTTTTTGCTTAAAAAATAGAACAAATGTCATATATAGTCTTTTGCTGAAAATGGGTACTTCAATATTAGCCTATCATGAAGGAACACCCTATATAAAAAAATACTTGGTTTTTAAAATTCCTATGTTATGATACAAGATTTGTTTGATAGCAAGTACTAAAAATCATGCCAAATAAATTATATTGTCGTGTTCTCATACATGAAGGTATGAAAAAAATGTTTTCCCAGTAGCTGTTAAATTTTATTTTTATTTTTTTTATTTTAAAGATCCTTTCCATCAAAGGCAGGACAGGCACCTTTCTTATGGAAAAATGGACTTTTGTCAAATTATTTGAAATGTTGGTAGGTATGTAGAACTGGATATTCTGACAAAAAAGTTCATGGTCTCAAACAGATTCTATGACTAGTTTTCGAGATACAGAGTGTTAAACATCGAAAATGCCTCATGTTTGATATCAGATTTCTTATGTTAGATGTGTTTTATTTCCGGTTATTGGAGAAATCTCGATTTGTACGTTATTTTACATAAATATTTCACAAAACAATTGCCATCAATTTTTGTGGAATACAGGGTATTGCAAAAATACCTAACATGTTTTTTTTGGAAAAAATCACTTGTATTGCTACATTGAAAACGGATGATAGTAAACTTGTTGCAAAAACTGTACATATTAAAAAAAGTAGTTCTAAATTTTCTCCTTCAACTTTGAGTGTTATTACATTTTTACTGCAACAAATGTTCTATGTTTATCTGAGCAAAATATTACAATTGTATGACACAGAAAACGTGATTTTCACATTGACAAAAATTTTTGTATTACTACTTTGAAAATGTAAGAAGTTGTTATTGCACAATTAATACATTGTTAAAGTATGTGCCTTAAATATAGCTATAGCGAGCATATATTATTTTTTACTATTAATGAGTCACGCTGTACGAACCATTCATGCTGCAATTTTAATAACACATTAGACAGACATATAATCTGTCTCTTTATACTCTACAGGATGTTAAACTGATTCTAAAACCTGTACATATTAAAAAAGGTAGTTTTGTTATACTGTTTACTACTAGTTTTCAAGATACTTATAACCATCGGTAATGCCTCTTTTTCTTATTATCCTCATTTCCGTTTCTTTCAGAAAACGTGATTTGCACATTATTTGACATAAATATTGCACTAAACAATTACTGAATTAAAGAATGTTTATTTACGGACCAGCCATTTACAATAAATTTAAAATTTAGATATATAAATTTACAATAACATTATACACAATAAATGTAATAAAATGTATATAAGGTTAATTAGAAATAAAGATACTGAAATTAAAATTAGGGAAATATCACAAGAGTTTTCTATTTTTGAGCTATACACATTCAATGAGTCATTAAAAAAGTCAATATTGATTTCCCCTGTCAGTTTACTCGCAGTCACTGAAAAACGTACTTTTAATTATATTTTTAATACAGGGTGTTTCCAGTATACATGTTTTTTAGAAAATTCATTTTTTTATTATAACATTGAATACATAAGATCTAAATACAAATTAATGTTAAGTAAAGAATTCTTGGACCTGTTCATATATTATACAGTGTGAGTTGTAAATAGTAAATATTGCTATAGTGGGCATCTATTATACTTGCCATTAATAAGTAACCCAGTATAAACAATACATCCTGTAATTTCTATATTAAATTAAACAAATCTACGACCCGTCACACTCTATTCCACAGGTTTGAAAGAACTGTACAAATTTAAAAAAAGGAGTTTATAAAGAGTTACTTATTATTGGTAAAAATAATATATGCCCACTATAGCAATATTTACTCACACTCACACTATATAAATAAGTTCAAGCATTCATTTCTTTAGCATTATATTAATTGTGCAAGTACATCTTATGGATTCAATATTGTAATAAAATAATTTGGTCAATTGCGAGCTGGACTCGCTTACTAAGGGTTCCGTACCACCTTCAAAATTCTAATATTCCAGTTTCAGACAAGCAGGGAATGAGAAGAATATACACTTTCATTTTCCACACATAGACTTTTTAATTTATCTGCTTCAGGATTCGCTTGATTTTTGTAAGAATACATATGTATTTAATTTTCTAATTTGGCCCCCAAAAATTAATATTAGACTTTTATTTTACTAATAAACTTTCAGGGAAGCCTTTTATAATCTACTGTCTGAATTTTGAGGCTCTGTAGATTGGAAGATAAAGGGCAAAATAGGTCAAGTTTTAAATTATAAATTATTAAATCAGTTATTCAAATTATTTGAAAATACAAATAAAATATATTTTTCAAAATTTAAATACTGTAGTTTCTAAAGTGGGAATTAAGTCGATGTTTAATATTTTTGTTAATATCTTTTAAACAAATGATTTAAAAATATGATATATTTGTAATTCACATAATGAGCCTTTTATCTGATATATTACATGATGCGTTTGAAAATTGAATTTTTATTATCCATTTAATTGCATAATTTGTCCGTAAAATTACTATGGGGGTTTTCTAATAATTTTTCTTATAATATATAACAGGATGCATTAGAAACAATTTTAATTTTATATTTTCCATTTAATTCTGTAATTTGCCCCCCAACATTAAAAGTAGAGGTTTCTCCTTATTTTTAGATAGACTTCAGGTCGGACCCTATACCTCTAATTTTTTTCAAAACTTTAGGATTTATAGTTTCAGTGATAAGGGGGGGGGGGGGTAATAGGTAAATTTTGGTATATTTTCGTTAATATCTTTTTAACTATTTTTTTAAATATGAAAAAAAATATATTTGTGTTCCTCAGAATGAGACCTTTCATTACATGATGCGTTTGAAAAAAAAATCATTTAATTCTATAATTTGCACCCCACAATTAATATTAACGGTTTCTCCTTATTTTTCCTGTAAAGTTCGGGCAACGTTCTATATTTGCTTTTTTTTTAATTTTAGGCTCATTAGTTTCAGTGATCAAGGGGGGGATGGTTGATTTTTTTTGTTTTTCCCCCAAAAGTACCCCTAAAATCAAAATTTCTTCTTTAGGATATGTACTCCTGATCGAGTAACCAAACTATACATTGATGCCAAATTTATACATTGATGTATATTGGAGATCCACTGTAATCTGTTCAATATATATTTTTCTGCAATAAACGTAAATAAATCACGTCTGTTATGAGAAATCTGATAAGAAAAAGGAGATATTTCTCATGTTTTAACACCCTATATCCTGAAAATGAGTCATACAATTGTAATAATATTTTGCTCAGATAAACACAGAACATTTGTGAAAGTAAAAATGTAATAAGACTCAAAGTTGAAGGAGAAAATTTAGAACTACAGGGTGATGTAAAAACAATTTTTTTAAATATGTACAGTTTTTGCAATAAGTTTAATATCCTCCATTTTCAACGTAGTAATACAAAAGTGATTTTTTCCAAAAAAACATGTTAGGTATTATTTTTGCAATACCCTGTATCCCACAAAAATTTATGGCGATTGTTTTGTGAAATATTTATGTAAAAGAATTTACAAATCGCGATTTCTCCAATAACGGGAAATAAAACACGTCTAACATGAGAAATCTGATATCTTCAATGTTTAACACTCTATCTCGAAAACTAGTCATAGAATCAGTTTGAGCCCTTTTTGTCAGCACATCTAGTTCTACAACATACCTACATTTCAAATAATTTGGCGGAAGTCCATTTTTCCATAAGAAAGGTGCCTGGTCCTTTAATTCTTTCAATATTTTACGTCTCCAGATAATAAATAATTTAAATTCAAGTTATTAGAAATAGTTTAATGAAGGAGGTATCCTATTACTATTTCCTTTCAAGTGGATTGTATATGAATTTATTTAGATACATCATCTACAACAATATATTTCAATATAGATGCTTCTAAACATAACATCTCAAGACCAGAGGTTTAATTAATATAATTAGTTTTAAATGTTGGGTGTGGTTTATATATTTTTATTTGTATTGTGGTATTTTTATCCTTTTACTTTAAATAAATGTTAAGATCACAGATTTAATTATTGGATATCATGATGAGAAACACAAAAATGATTTAATTGCAAGTGTTTAATTTTTACGGACTTCTAAAAAAAGGAGGCGCTTCCCAATTCATAGGAACCTTTTATGCATGCTCATGAAATTTGTGTTAAGGAATATCACGGAAAGGTACCATATAATTTTGTATAACATGAGATGTATAGGTTTCCAAAAAAAAAAAAAACAAAAATCAAGCTGTTAGTAATAGATAACTGTTCAATGAATTTCCACCAATTTTTCTGAAACGACCTAGTAAATTTGAATCTTTTAAATTACGATACATTAAGGTAGATTCAGTGGCGATTGCATACTTTTCCTAACCATTCAAATAAGTCAAAAATCCATAAACGTCAAAGTAAATGTGACATAAATTTAGTACACAAATTTCTAAATTTAAATGTGAAGATGTAATATAAGTCATTATCCATAATACTCTTAAACAATTTTATTACATTTACAGTTAAATAAACATAGATTTGTGATTCACGTCAATTAAGATGTTTTGATCAGCCCCAAATTGTGATAGAATTAAAAAAAAAAAATAGGTTTCTTTAAATTACTTTATCTTTTAGCTTTAAAAAATGCACAGGGCAGATTATGTTGTTAATTTTACTAGTGAAATAACATGGTGCCACTTTCAGGACTTGCCCTCATATCTTTACTGATCATGAATTTAAACAGTGTGGACGATGTACAACTTTGTTGTTGTCTTTGTTGAACCAAACCTGAAAAACACATATTTTGGATTTCAGTACTGTATTTCATCGTTCCAATTTATATATGAAATATGAAAGCAGAGAAATGTACACCTCTGACTACCATACACCCTTCAGTCTTCTTTATTACAACATGCATCATTTTTTGATAAAACTTTTCAATGGTATTTTCAAAATATATTTTAAATATCTCCATAGAAAAAGTGTTGACAGCTAAATCTCGCGACTTGGGATATCGCCTGTCACAAAATATGAATTTTATCTCTTACTGTTTAAAACCGCAAGTTCTTGACATCCAACTGTTTAATTTGTTGATTTAACAAGTTCTGTAGCAGGTGCCGATAGTGCTAACCGGTGACTCCATTGTCATCACAATTTTCGCCCCCTTCACGAATGTAAACGTTTGTGAGGATTTTAAGTAACGTTATTCGAAGTCATCCTCCTCGAATGAATGACCAGAAGGTACTGGGATCCCTATTGATATTATTGTCAATTAATTTTTTATAATTTACAAAATCTATTCTGGTCTGTTTTTTAATATCACACCTCAATAACCTGTACTCATTGACAATTGATAAGCTTGCCTTACCTCTCGTTTTAAGGGCATGTAGGTGTTTTTTTCTTCTGATCATTTGTACTAAATTGGATGTGAACCAGGGAGGATACTTTCTAAACGACGCGTTTCTCACCGTGTCTATATGCGTCCAAACATCTGTATATGTTTGAGTAAAAAACATTTACACTTTTATTAACATCACCACATGCCAAGACAACTGACCAGTCATAATCGCTTAAAAGATGGAACAATAAGAGAAAATAGCCTTTAGCAAAATTATATTGGTACTTTTTTGTTCTCTCTGCAATGATAACGAATATTTAGTGCTGGATGATAGGCATCCTCCTTGAGAAGGGGACTCTGACTTTTTAACTCCAACATCAAGGTTAGAGATAACCAAATCCAAGTTCCTGTTCATAAAATTTTTAACTGGGTTCAGCTGTTTCAATTCATAAACGCTCAAGAATTGTTGCATCAGAAGATTTTTTTCATCTGAACCTAATTGAAAGTAAGGCTAATATAAAAGTCTTATGATCGGGGGGGGGGGGGATAGAATATTCTCAAATATATCCAGAAAACTTTCCAGATAAACAGTACTATTAGGTGTAATATAAACAATACATAAATATATAAAAGATCTTTTTAGTTTGATTTTAATTAAAATAGCTTCTTTATCACAGTTAATCTTTATTACTTCGTAGGAGATGTCTTTCTTAATTGCAAAAAGGACGCCACCCCCATTGATAAGTTCTTGACTTTTCCTGTCTCCCCTTATGACCGCATACCTTTCATCAAATATCTCGTGATTGTATATCCATCACATAGCAACGTCTCTGTGAGAGCTATTACATCATATTACTCTTCAGATAGGACACTACTATACAGACCCTCGGTTTTGGTTCTTAGCCCTCGGAACATTCTGACAGTACAAAGTGAGTGTATGCGCACCAACAGGACTCAGTATTTACAGTTGGGTTGTATATGACACATTTATTCATAGTAGCTATTGAGGACCCAATTCTTGAGTTGGCGTCTTCTTGGCAAAAAAAAGTGAAATGACTGCAGCACTGGGCCATATCTTTTTTTCCAAGCAGTTGCTAAATTTTCTTTCCATATCAGTTTTCCACCCGATATTATTAATACTTGTTTCCTTTTTATTCTCACATTTTCCTACATAAATGTTTGTTTTTTTATATATTTGTAGGGTGATGAAGAACTTAACGCCTTCAAATACAATGAAGAAAAGACGCTGTCGTGGTTGAAAAAGAAAACTGAACGGGTCGCAGAGATCTTGAAACAAAAAAATATACACGTAACTAGCGGAAGCGCCGTGTCAGCCACATTCGTAAAGTCATCGAGGAATGAGACCGCATCCGACAACGAATCTTATTTGAGATACGCACATGGTATCGTCTCAGAATATTTAATGGATGATCTCAGCCAAAAATTACTCAGATACCTCAACTTACCTGAAGAGACTCAAAGCCCAAATTTGAAAAGAAAGAGCGGTTCAGTTCCGTTTCCAGATACCAAGAAGCCGAAAATGGAAGAGGAAAACAAACCCAGTACACCAAACGTTTTAGATTTAAGTAAACCAGAAAGTCGATTACCGAAGAGTTTGGCGCATTCAGCTAAGGATAAGGCAAGGGCTAAGGCTGCAACAGGAAGCAAAAGTATCAGTTCGTTTTTCAAAAAAACTTAAGTTGTTGACTTATTGGGTGTGTGTTAGGACAATTTTCGGATTGGGTTTTGTGTTGAAATAGACGGGATCTTCCATCTGTACTGATTTTTGATAATTCAGGACAAGCATAGAAAAAGATAGGATCTTAATTTATAAGTGTGATAGTTTCGGCAATTTTTTTACATATTCACGATGTTAATAGAGTTCAGTTTATTAAATTTCTCTGTACAGTTAGTCCCATATTTGGTAAGGAAAAACAGCATTTTATGTTAATGTCAAAACTCGAATGATATTTAGTTTTTGTGTTTTAAAATGTTCAGATGTAACCAGTAAAAGGAAATGTTTTAAGATTTCGTTTTAATTTATTGATATTTAAGTCATTCAGATGAGAAGACAGTTTCTTCAGGATGAACTAAATAAACTTTCCGATTGTACAAACTATAAAGAAAACTGTAAATGAATCAGTGTAATACCTTCATTGGGCAGCCTATACAGTAAGATTATAAAATCTAAACTGGAAGAAGCAATAGTCAAATGAAATAGAGGAAGATTAAGCGGGGTTGGAAAAGAAAATATGAAATCAAGTTTTGTTTTATAGCAGAATTCGATAGCAGACATTTTTTGACGTAAATGTAAATAATTATTACATAAGAAGATTAAAAATATATATGTTGCGTGGGTCGAACAAAATTTATCTTTTAAAAAAATATTTATTTCACTTTAAAAATACACGATTTTAATTATCGCGGGCTTTACATACAAAGTATCTATAACATGAAAAAGCAATAGAAACAGTAAAACGTTAAATGAAGAAAAGGCGTTCTAATTATTATTACACACATATTTATAAGTTAACCACCACCAACTAGCTTTGCTGAGGTTTCACAGTGTCTGCAGTGGGCGATGTTCCCATGAAACAACATAGCATATATTTCAAAGATCATACAAAGAGATCTATTGTTTATTGTGTACACGTGTGACCCTATTTATTATAAGACGTTGTTGAAATTGGATATAACATATATATATAATAAACATTACAAATTCGACAATTTGACAATAAGCAAGATGATCAATAACTGTTTGTTGAATGTTATGGATGAGTTGCATTAATATTTTTAATTATTGGGCAAATCTTGCTTTCAAATGTTCTAAATTTGCTGATAGAGAGGAGGATTTAAATCAGCAGACCTGGCTGGTTACTTAATGGCCCCTCTTCATTTCATCTAATTAAGCATTGAAATAATACTGAATATCAGGTTCTTTCAAATCCGAGAACAAGGTTATTAGAGAGGGGGTGCAGTAATTTGGAATGACTTCAGGGCGCACGAGGTGGTAGTTACCTTGTCCCATTGTGACTTGGGTGCCCCCCTCTTCTTGAGTGAAAGGGTTGGCCACTTGGTCCTGCATACATTTTTCTGTTGTCCAGTCTTCATACACTTGTCCACGAGCGTGACGTATGGGTATTGTCCTGGGTGCTAGCGGATTGTTAGTCAACGTTCGCCCCCTTATTCTGACCGACTGTTCCTGATGATGGTTTAATTGTGATGGTCAACTCTAGCTGGTGACTTGTCTGGTTTCTGACTTATGTGAACTATTTTGTTTATTCCGGACAGTACTTCCTGAAGGTCGACGCTGACTCTTCCTGACTGGGAATAACTGCTTGTAGCTTTGGTTTGAACATTTTCACGATAGCCTCTACTTCCAAAGCATGTTGCATAACTTCATTACTATTCCTTATACCACTTATAAACCTGTGTCGCCAATTGGTCTGTAACGACCTCTGGTAGGTCTGGGTTCTCTGTGTTAAACAGCTAATGTCTGCTTCAATTTCTTAGACTATCACCAAATGTTTGTGTTTCCACTGAGTTGCAATTGATATACTTGACTCAGTGATTAGCTATTATATCTTTTATCTAGGACTGCAATGATCTTGTCAAAGTAACCTTGTTCATCCACAGGAATGCACTGAAGAAGTTCTAATGCTTGGCCTCTTAGAAAAATTACTAGAAATGTAGTCTTTTCTTGACTATCCCAACCGTTAAATGTACACACTGCTTCAAATTGTCATTTGTACATGGGCCAAAATGAACTACCAACAAAAGTAGGTGGTTTCACAAAGGAACCTTTGGTAACTAAGGTATTCTGATATTTTCCCTTTTGTTTCGTTGAAGGTTTTTAATCCCCATTTCCGTTTGATTTTAGAAGTGCCACGTTCATATTGTACTTTGAATTGGTGTCATATTTGGCCTTATTTTCGAGACATTGAACTTTTTAGAATCTAGATTTCATCATTTATTGCCTTTATTTCCGTTATGTGGTGTATTTCATGCTTCGTTACCTTGCATTACTAATTTCATCAGTTGTTCAAATTGTTCCTTTTGCATTTTTTAGTCACATTGCCTTGTTAGTCCAAAATGTTGTTGTTAAAGACACAAGATTCTCTTTAATTGTAATAGTTTAGTTCACCATGTAATTTACAAAATAACCCTTGAATTAAATTTTGTTGTTTACTGTTTATGGTAATTCTCTAATTTCTCATCAAAAGTTTCAACAAATGTCAGTTTTGTTGAATTTCTTCTCTAATCTGAACTTTCTTTTTATCTCGTTTTTCCAGAATTTTAATTCGTCGTCAAATTGTTCACTAACCTTTTTGAATATTTCCTTGGTGGTCTCATCCATCACAAATTTAGATTTTAAAATTAACATCAAATATTAACGACTCCGTGGGTTTAAAACAATTTTTACCAGAACAAATCACAATATGTTCCACTACAAAATATTTACTATTCACAGTCGATGAATTCACACCTCGATCAAATGCTCGCTAGGTCGTTATCTACTGAATTAAATCTTGCTATACCATTAGAATAAAAATAATAAGGGAAAACGTAGGAAAAACCTTATGAACTATTCCGATATTGGATTTTTCATAACGACATGACCATTAGCAATTTCTTTCTTAATCATCGGCAACCAGGAACGATTGAATTCTACGGAGGTGGTAGCGATACAATCGTTTTCATTTAATAAAATTAAAGCAGAGTCTTTTAGTTTTCTTTTGGTGTTGTGTTCTTCTTTGTGTAACATACCTGAATTTTTAAACTGTATTTTTTAACCAAGGTTCCCAGCATTTTCACAAATTCTTCCAATTTGAAAGGAACATTATTATTATATGATCTTTAGAAGTTTCTGTGCTACTCTGTATATTATCAAATAAAATTCTCTTAGTTACGTCAGAAGTCAAATAATAGATATTGCCAAACGTTTTAATTTTAGAATTATGCCTTTTTTCATAGTTTTTTAGCCATTGACAACGGGGTTTGACCTATACCCCGAAACGTTTGGAAATATATAACAATTTTCGTGACTTGTGGTGTTATTTCCCAAAAAGTGCGTAAACATTAGGATGAAGATTTCCAGTACTTTTTTGTCCTTACTTTTGGTTTCAGAGAACTGGTTTTGACTACGTTTATTTATTCACAAAATTATTTTTTATTGAAGATGATTAATTTCTAGAAGAGTTTCTAGTTTGGCAGCGTAAAATTCAATGTGTCATACACTATAAATAAATAAGTAACATTTGATTGTTTTAATAAAATGTTTAATTACTGAATGGGAGCAGTGGGCCTTTTTTTGTTTTAACAAAATTAAATATCCTAGAATATGTAAGTACCCTGAATATTAGTAAACACTGTAAACAGACTAGCATAGAATACGTAAATATATAGAGTGTACATTTACAAGGTGTAAACATGTAGTGTGGTTGTAAGTAGAGTTATAAGTATTTAGGGTGTACATATATGGAGTAAAGTATACCCAGCAGTATGCGGAGAGCAAATAAGAAAATTTTAAAGGTCGTGGGAAGATATCGAGACAACGTCCTTTGATCTTGTTAGCAATGCGCACGCCCATCTCCTGCTGCCAGGGTTTGAGAGGAAGCCCATTGTAGAGGGAATTAGTAAACTACTGTGCTGTGTGTTAATTTACAGAATAGCATTCAAGAAGTAAACAAAATGTAAGTATATACGCTGAAGTATACGCAGTACTTGCTTATAGTATATAGGGTGCAGAAATTAATAAAGATGCTCGTAAACATGGTGAAGCTTCTGTGAAAGTAACAGGGTATCATACAGGGGGTATACATATACAGAGTGACGCATTCATAACAGTGCAGATATTTTGGTAGATGATATGATTGTTCATTATAAATATAAAAGTCTTACATATGTCATAAAGATTATGGTTTGTGTAAGTAAGCACTTGAGAGCATATTTAAGCATTTATTTGCGAAAGAGCTACAAATTTATTATCTGAATAGATCATTAAAAAATTTCCCTACCATTCCTACTAAAGGATTGTACTTTTAAGGCAATTTGATTCAATTTTTTTTAACAGTTGATAAAACAGACCACATGGTAACATTGGTTAAACTGCTTTCTTTTGAATCGTCCCGTAAGGATACCTAAAGGTAGATCGTCCACTGCAAAAACGTAATGTGATACTTTTTTATTCAATTTTTTTAACATTTAATAAAACAGAACACATGGCAACATTGGTTAAACTGCTTTCTTTCGATTCGAAGGTAGATCGTGCACTGCAAAAACGTAATGTGATACTTATTTTGATGTAATATTTTCATTTTAATATTAAACCGAAAAATTATCTATTTGTGAGCGAAGTAATATTACGTTAATGTGATGGCATAATCCACAAATTAGGAATACCAGCATATACTTTTAATGAAAGTATTTAGATTCATATTACTGTGACGGGAATTCATCCGATAATTCGTGGAAGCGGCATTTATCCGATATTTCGGCTAACCCGAAATATGATTCGTCTGGCGCATCGAGGTCGGTGGCTTGCTTTGCTGAAGTTCTCGAAGCAGTCTAGTCCATGAAGGAAATTTCTCGGCTGCTCTTTGGCGTTCTGGAGAATTCCGAGGAGAAGTATACACGAGTTAACTGAAGCATTCTTTCTGTATTCGATTGCCGTATAGTAAACATGAAATATAAATAGTTCTGTGAATAGAAATTAAAGTAGTGGAAATAATTTATAGTGAGTTGGACTGTGTTTTAAAATAATTCCAAGAACTGAACCCGAGTACGAAAATAAAAACATTACATTAGGGTTTTTCATGTGAATATGCAAATTCGACTTTTTTTTTCTTGCAGGATATCTACTTGTTTTACAAT
The DNA here is from genome assembly GCA_034190945.1 of Octodonta nipae. Classification (NCBI taxonomy): domain Eukaryota; kingdom Metazoa; phylum Arthropoda; class Insecta; order Coleoptera; family Chrysomelidae; genus Octodonta; species Octodonta nipae. The sequence continues at coordinate 40,547,410 of CM067224.1, read as the reverse complement.
ACTTTTTAATTCTCCATTTTGAAAAATCTACTGCATTATGTCAATACAGGGTGACCCATATTAAATGACCTAACCAAATATTTTGAAAAATACGCATTGGAGAAAAAAATAATGGTAGCCTTGATCTTGAAGTCAATGCCAATTTCAGATAGAGGGAGAAGCGAATTTTTTTAATTAGGAACCTGTTTCATACAATATGACCTTGAAATTAAGGTCATGATCATGAAGAGATCGAATCGATTTTCTCAAATGGGAACCCAATGGGATTTTGACCAAGGGAATGGAAAGAACGGCAAATTTTACATCTGTTGTGTTCTCAAGGTAAAGGTCATGTCATGGTCAAATCAGGCACGTTTCCTCCGAGACTATTGAGTTTATAAATATACACATATATACAAAATTGGGATATTTATATGGGTTCTTGATTAATCGATTCAGATGCTATTCACCCCCGCTAAATCAGTAAGTATTTTGGGTTATATTCCCCCGCTAAATTCACATTTTTCTGGATTTTAAGGTTTCTCCCGCACTAATTTGATACTTGTTCGTGTTTTGAGACTGATGAATTAGAGTGTAAGATTTTAATTGCCTCTCTTACGAGTCTCGATTTTGGGTGTTCTATATTTGCCAGTACTCGGGTATTCTCAAAGTCTATTCGGTGTGAGGTCGTGGTGGCGTGTTCCGCAAAGGATGTTGTTTTCCTTGCTTCCTTATGGCGTTCTGGTGTTCATCAGGTCTAGCTTAAATCCTTCTGTTAGTTTGCCCCACATAGGTTTTATGACAGTCTGTACATGGAATCTCGTATACTCCCTGTTGTTTTAAAGGGATCCTCGTCTTCGGATTCCTCAACATCGTACTTATTTTTCTGGCTTTATTGAAAATAGTATCGATATTGTGTCTCCATAGAATTCTCGCAATACTGTCCGTGGTACCCTTGATATACGGTAACTAGGCCGTGTTTATTGGTGTCTCATTCTCCTCGGCTGTTTCTCTCGGTTTTGACTTTAGGGCTCTTTGTATATTTCAGTATGTAAATACGTTTTGTCTCAGTTTTTAAACTGTCAATTTCTCGTTTGATGTTATCCTGGCCAGTTAGTCTTTGTGATCTAGTTACTAAAGTCCTAACCACCGCTTGTAGTTGGGCTGGGTGGTGATGAGAATTAGCATGAAGGTATCGGTTGGTGTGAGTTGCTTTCCTACATACTGTATGACCAAGAGTTCCATCTTCCTCAGAACATCAAGAGATGGCAATTGATTATTGGCTTCAACCTCCGTGGTAAATTTTATTATGTGATGAATGCCATTAAGGAGATCTAAAAATGTATTGAGGTGTACCTCCCATGAGGCCAAATCACAAAGGTATCATCCACATATCGTAACCATAAACTGGGTTTAAGACTTGCTGTTCTTAGTGCCAACTCCTCAAGGTTATTCATAAAAGGTTTGCTATTACTTCCACTTGTTTGTATTGTTGATTCTCGTAAACAAAATAAGTGTTCTTCAGACAGTGCGTTGTTAAGTCTACAAGGTGTTGAGGTGGTTTGTATTTTTCTATTATGAAATCCAATGCTTCGTCGATAGGACCGTTTTTCTAAGTATTTCGATGAAATGTGTCGAATTTTTCACATATGAGTCTGCCCCCTCTGCAAACGGTTGAAGTTGTTGGGCTAGGTATTTGGCTAACTGTTGTGTTGGGGATCCAATTGAGATTACTATTGGCCCCAAAGGTGCACCTTCTTTATGTACTTTTGGTAACCCGTAAAATTTCAGACATCTCGATGAGTTTTCACTTGGAATGAGTTGTAGTTGGACATTTTTGTCAATTCTATTTGCTTGGATTTTGGTCTTAGTTGTTTTCTCCAGATAAGTTGTTCGGTCAGTAGTAATTTGTTTGTATGCTGGATCTTATAGCAATGTTTGTATTTTGTTTGAGTAACCCGCTGTATCTATAATTACAGTCGCATTTCCTTTATCAGCAGGTAGAATAACAATGTCCTTGTTGATGTGGAGTTGTTTCAAGGCCTCATTTTCTTCTATAGATAGGTTCCTTTGAGTGGTTTAGACTTTCTTAGAACGTGTGACACTTCTGCGGTCTTCTCATCTAAGCCTGAAACTGCTGTTTCCACGCTACATATTATGCTCTCTGTTGCTATGTGAAAGGGAACAATAGCGTAATTGAATCCCTTACCCAACACGCCAATCGAGATAGAGGACAATTGCACCGAAGATAAGTTATAGACGGTTTTATTCGCTTCCAATTTAAGTAAGTTTAGATTGTGACCGTTCTTTTCCGAGAAAAAATCGTTTTTGGGCTTCTGTTGGAGCTTCAATTTGTTGAATTTCGTCTGTTGTTGTCTTGTTGTTAACTCTGCTTTCGTTTCGGTCCTAAACTCACTAATGTCATCGATTTTATCCATACTAGCCGTTACCCGCGGTTTCACCCGTGTATGGAATGTTGAATTCTTTGCAAAAAGAAATAGCTTATGCAACATATGGGCTACCCAATATAACATTGTTTTTTAACTTTGTCTAACCTCCTAATATAACTATAAATCTAACAATCCCGAATGCATTTCACCCAAACTGCAAGTGCTTATGGGCATCAATTTTATTAAACATTTTTTGGAACCACCTTGTATAACTAACTCTGCTTCACCATATAGTGCAACATAACATTTTTTAAATTACCTAACTATAGTTCTACTCCAACCTATACGATATATAACAATTATTAATAATAATATAATTTTTGAGTCACTTCGTAAACTATAATTTTAACCGGCCTTTATATGCTATTTTCTCTAATATTGTGTTAAACACAATATATGAATATAATTTTGGTTCGCCCTATATTTCAGGTATTCCATATAGCAGTATGCAACTGTTCGTGTCTATCTTATGTAACAATTTTTTTTAAATTTTCTATCTATCTTATCTAAGCAACAGCTTATGGACTACGCTAAATGTAACAATTTTTAAATATTAAACTTCGTAACTCTACTCCTCCCTTTATTTCAATTATTCTATCTGTGCAACTGATTATAAGCTACGTTATTTCACAATTTTTCTTCACGTTTTTCGAAGCACCATATAAATATAATTTCTCTCCATACTTCATTTAAACCTTCCTTCATTTGCAACTTTTTCTAAGCTTGTTTGAATCACACTGCGTAACGATAACTTTACTTCGCCCTATATATGTAACTGCTCATGATCTACACTATATAACAACAAGTTTTAACTTTTTTTACCCACACTGTATAATTATTATTCTACTCTACGCTATATTTCAACAACCTTGTATATGCAACTACTTATAGGCCACCCAATATAACATTTTTTCACCACCCTGTATACTTAGAATTCTAGTCTGCCCTTATGTTTCATCTTCCTGGTATATGAAACAGCTTGTTGATCAAAACATTCATTTATAATATTTTTTAAACCCACCATAGCTTAAATTATACTCTGCTACATATTTCAACCATCTTATAATATATGCTACTTGTGAATTACTTGTAGATATAAAACATTTTTTTAAGCACCCTATTAACTATAACTCCACTCCATCTTATATTTCAACCATCCTATATAAACAACTGCTTCTAACATTTTTTTGAACCCATTTCATAACTATAATAAGACCTGAAGAAAATTCAAATATCCTAACTGCTTACATAGCATATTTTTTTATTCACCTTGTATAAATATAATTCTATTTTACCTTTATTTCACCTACATTGTATATGCAACTACTTATGACCCTAACAATATAACATTTTGTTATCCACCCTGTATAAATATAATTCAACTCAGGGATCAGTTATGAACTACGGGGATGAATATGAATATAATGAATTTTTACGGAGAGAATACTTCTCATTTGTGTAAAACATTTTAGAAATTACTAAGGGATTCAATTACGCGCTATTGCTCCCTCTCACATACCAACAGAGAGCATAATATGTGGCGTGGAAACAGCAGTTTCAAAATTAGATGAGAACACCGCAGAAATAATTCGACGTTCTAAAAAAGTCTAAACCACCCAAAAGGATACTAACTTTTCGAGATTTTTCATTCCATTTCGCGATAATATAAATACACCCAAAAGGAACCTATCTATAGAAGAAAATGAGACCTTGAAACAACCTCGCATCAACCAGGACATTGTCATTCTACCTGCTGATAAAGTAAATGCTACTGTAATTTTAGATACAGCGGGTTACTCAAACAAAATACAAACATAGCTACAAGATCCAGCATACAAACAAATTACTACTGATCCAACAACTTATCTGGAGAAAACAACTAAGGCTAAAATCCAAGCAAATAGAATCGACAAAACTGTCCAACTACACCTAATTAGACGTGAAAAGTCATCGAGATGTCCGAAAATCTAATGCGTTGCCAAATACCTAGCCCAACAACTCCAACCGTTTACAAAAGGCGCAGACTCACACCTGAAAAAGTCGACACATTTCATCGAAATACGTAGCAAAACGGTCTTACAACCAGATTGTCTTCTTGTAAGCTTTGACGTAGTGTCTCTTTTCACCTACATCTTCATCAACGAATTGGATATCATAATAGAAAAATACAAACCACCTCAACACCTTGTAGACTGAACAACGCACTGTCTGAAGAACACTTATTTTGTTTTCGAGAATCAACGATACAAATAAGTGAAAGGAGCTCCAATGAAATCACCACTCACGTCAGTAATAGCAAACCTTTTTATGCAGAACCTTGAGGAGTTTGCACTAAGAACAGCAAGTCTTAAGCCCTGTTTATGGTTACGATATGTTGGATGATACCTTTGTGATTTGGCCTCATGGGAGGGAACACCTCAATACATTTTTAGATCACCTTAATGGCATTTATCACAAAATAAAGAAATGGGCAGTGTAAAAACAGCTCTGAGACAAAATGCATTCACAGACCGAAATATGCAAAGAGCCCTAAAGTCAAAACTGAGACAAACAGACGAGAACCATGAGACACCAGTAAAAAGACTTATTTACCGTATGTTAAGGGTACCACGGACAGTATTACAAGAATTCTACGGAGACACAATATCGATACTATTTTCAATACCGACAGAAAAATAAGCACGATGTTGAGGAATCCGAAGACGAGGATCCCTTCAGAACAACAGGGAGTGTACGAGACTCCATGTGCAGACTGTCATAAAACCTATGTGGGGCAAACTAACAGAAGAATTCAAGCTAGACCTGATGAACACCAGAACGTCATAAGAAAGCAAGAAAAAACAACATCCATTGCGGAAAACGCCACCACGACGTCACACTGAATAGTCTTTGAGAATATCCGGTTTTTTTAAGTTTTCTTGGGAAATAACACCACAATCGAAATAAAAAGCTGTATATTGAAAGAAAATACCAAACGTTTCAAAGTCGATTCTAACTTCGCTGTCAGTGGCTTTAAAATATGTATTGACAACGAAGTCAGATTCTACTTTGAAACGTTTGGTATTTTCTTTCAATATACAGCTTTTTATTTCGATTGTGGTGTTATTTCCCAAGAAAACATAAAAATAATCAACAGTATGCCATAAATAACATTTAGAAGACAAATATCCGAGTACTGGCAAATATAGCTGAACATCGGAAATCGAGACTCGTATGAGAGGCAATTGAAATCATGAAGAGGCCTCACAGTCTAAACGCAGGCAATGAAATCCAGAACTTATCGAATTCTTGGAAAATTCTATTAAAACCGTACCGGACAGTTCCCACCTTATAACAACTCAACCGGATATAACCAATCAGCAAGCGGGAGGCGTGGCCACTGAGCGCAAAGGGCCAATCACACGTAGCCGTTCACCGCACCATCCGATAAGCGCCAAACCGCGGTTATATAACTGCTGGCTCGCTACTGAATTACTGAACATCTTAGTTTAGTATTCGAGTGACTAGAGGCGTAAGCAGAAGGCTACGAGAATTAAGTGAGCCGACCTGAAGAGGGTAGATGTGATACTGCCGAAACTTCGTCATCGATGGTAAAATTACGTTTCGGCAGAATCACAGCAGTCCGCTTCAGGTCGGTTTGCGTAACTCTGGTAGCCTTCTGCGTACGCTTCTAATTACTCGAATCCTATTTCAACCACATTGTATATATGCAGCTGCTTATGGGCCACGTAATATAACTTTTTTACAGATTTTTCATCTCATGTAATTCTACTCCGCTCTATGTCTCACCTATCTTAAAGATAGATAAAGTAATTTTTTTAAATCGAAACATGTTAGTTGCATTGGCATATTCCGAGTTTTTAATAAAAGCTAACCTAACGCAACTATCTATTATTTGGTGCGTACAGTAGAACCAAGAGTAATTGTGTGACCCAACATCATAGAAGTATTTTCGCTATATCTACTGTTTCTGTCACTGTCATTATCACAATTATCACACTTATAATTGTACCATTTAGTTAGTTCATTTTTATTTTCAATTTAATGTTTTATTCAAAGTTTGAATAATTAAATTTCAATAAATATTTTTTAAAGAACTTAAAAAGTGATTTACAAGATCTAAAATTGGCGTAGTCAGTAGAATTCTCCAACACAGCTAGAACACGTGTACCTACACACACTAGTTGTGTCGATTTCCAAATCCTTGTGGAAAGAACTTCCAGAACGAGACAACAACTGTGGCAGGGGGAACACGCAACATTAATTTTTAATATTTTATATTAATTTTATTGATACGATTTTTATGTATCTTGTACGTACAATTCTATCATATAATATTCATACACATTTATCTCTATTTTATAACAATTGCGAAACATATAGTTCTGTACTTTTGTATTTAACATTTAATTGTTTTCAATACCAGAAACAAATTTCCTTCTTTATACTCCTTTTAACCTTATTTTTATAGCATTTTTGTAAACCTGTTTTTATTTGTATAACATATTTACCTACAAAAAATACCCATACACTGATTTTTCTATTTTCATATTTAATTTGACCTATTGTTATATAAACTAGTTCACTATATTTCTAAAAATGGTTGAAACACGCCAAGGTACGGTAGAGCCTTACAAGTTTGCGGAAATTTTCGCGATTATCCCTAAAAATGACGGAAATCAAATCTTTTTAAATACTTCTGTTAGCTGCTGTTCTAGAACCCAAAATATGCCTGTTGCAAATCAAATAACTTAGACTTGCAATTTAAAAACAAGTTAGGAGGGCGTGCAGTCGAACTTGTGAATTCAAGAAATGCTTCAACTTGGGATGAAATAAAAACACTTTTACAAAACCATTCGGAGGGTCACGAGACTTGTACGCGCTTTAAACCAAGACCACACATCATACAATAGAGAATCCAAGACTTAGAGAGAATGCGACAACTTCCTACCGGATCCCCTTGTAACTTTCTCGGCGCAATTACAAAGCCACGAAGCAAAGGTACACGCGGCTGTTATCAAACAGAATCTCACTACAAAAGAATTTCATGAATCGATTCCATGGCCCTAAAGAGTCTTTTAACGGGGCTCGAACCACAAATAGATCAAATCATTCGCGTTAATAATAGTCCTGATATCATAACCGCTGTCTCCTGAATAAAAAGAGAACTGCAACTTTATCACTTAGAAAATCAAAAGTTTTCCTGTACGCGCAACCTCCAACAACATCAACCACATAGACGACTTGTTATCAATTAGCTAATCAATATAGACCCAATATGGACCCCAATAGGTATCTCGCAAAACAAAATCGACCTTCTACCAGTGAACAAAATCAAAGTCCTAATCAGTCTCGACCAAATCCCAATTTTTACAGAAACCAACAACAAAAGAACCCACCCTTTCAACCAAGACGAGTTCTACAATCCTTCTAACAATTACACAAACGATTATCCTTATACTACTTCGTATTACCAAGAAGATTATTCTTATTCTGATCACCAAAATACAGATTTCGAATACTTTTAAAATGACTATCCTGAACCTTTTGAAAGGAATTACTCCAAATTCACTCCTGAATTACCTGAAGATCGACAACAAAATTTTGAACAGGTATTTATAGTTGACAAACAGCCTGATACACATATTTGTAATTTTCAAACCTAGCTCGAAAAAATGAGTTTGTTCGACGATTTCAACCCCAATCTGAATTTACCGACAACCTTTACTATAAGCCCCTCACTTTCGGTAAACTCTAAGAACCTTTACTATATCAACGCCGCATATAATAACCCGAATTTCATCACCGATACCCAGAAAATGTGATACAAGGTATCACTAATCAAAAAATCCTGATTAAAGAATCGACCTTAGTTCAATTTAATCTTAACGACCCACACATGGGCGTACCAAGGGGGAGGGGGGCAGCTGGCCTCCCTGAACCAAAAAAATGCTGATTTGTCCCTCTCTAGGACAATTTTTTTTGCTAATTTTGACCCTCCCTAAACCAAATGTTGGGTACGCCCCTGGACCCTCACAAAGTTTACATATGTAAGTTAGACATCGAATTCGATAGTCTACTAGGTTCTGGCTTTTTAGAACGTTACAATTATGTGATTAACTTTAACAAAAACTTCTTATTATCAACTGTAAAACTATTCCACTTATAAAAGTAACCCAAGAAACAATATCTACAAACAGGCAACCTCCAACAACTAATCCAGAATACAGCAATTAATCAAACAATTTCAACCACGATCACTCTTGAACCTCGAACGGAACGGATTTGGAAACTCAAATGTGAATTAATTAGTACGGAAGCTATTCTAACCACTACCGTCTTAGAAAATGTGAGACTCCCGAATGCTTCAGTCCAAGTTAACGACAATAGCGAATATCATATTAGAACTCATTAAAATTTTCTCTGTAAATCATTGCGAAGAAATTTTCATGAATGGAACTATACTTCCATCGACAGAAACAACGCGGAACTCATATACCTTAAATATATTCCTTAAATCATATCGCTATGCCCAAGTTTCAAAAATGTTAGAGTCCCTGAAATTCTCCTTGGTCTTCCTCTGTATGGGTTGTCCCGAAAAACTAGACGCCTCAGGAAAAAAGAAATGGCTCGTAGTCGTAGACTACAGAAAACTGACAATAAACGACAAATATCCGTTACCCAACATATCCGATCTGCTAGACCAATTCGAAATCGAGTCCAAGGACATTCAAAAAACAGTTTTCACTGTAGAGAACGGTCATTTTGAATTAGTTCGCATTACTTTCGGGTTGAAAAATGTCCCCTTGACATTACAAAGGGTGATGGACAATATTCTGATAGGTATCCAGAACGAGAGATGTTTGGTGTACATGGACGCTCACCATTCACGAACACTTGCACGACTTACGGAAGGCAAAGCTCAAAATATAGCCTGACAAATGCGAGTTTCTCCACAAGGAGGTCGCTTATTTAGGACACTTCATAACTAAAGACGGTGTAAAACCCAACATGTTGAAAGTCGACTGTATCGTCAAAATTTTCGTCAACCTCAGAACCCCAAAGATATGAAGTAATTTTTGGGACTTGTTGGCTACTATCGAAGATTTATTCCAAACTTTGGCGAAAATATTCGAACTCCTAATTAAACTTTCACAAAAGGATGAACCGTTTAATTTCAACGCGGAATGTGTCACGTCCTTCGGCACCAATATTGATCTATCCGAACTTCGAGGAACCGTTCAAACTATTAACTACTGGCGCCAGTGCCTTTGAAGTCGGTGCTATACTATCCCAAGCGCCAATAGGTAACGATTTACCCATTTGATATGGTTCCATGACGTTTAGTCAAACCGAAACAAGGGATTCGACTACTGAGAGAAAACTGTTGGCTATTGTTTGGGTCGTAAAATATTGGAGACCATCCATAATCTATGGCTGAAAGTGACGGATCATCGCCTGTTAACGTGGCTGTTCTCGATAAAACACCCCGGAAGTCGGTTAGCCCGATGGCGACTTAAACTGGAAGAATATGATTGAGATCATTTACAAATTAATAATAACGCCGACGCTTTATCACGTATTAAAATCGACCACGCTGATGAATGCATATCATTTCAGGCAAAATCTATACTAACACCTCTTAGAATCTTACCATTGAACGATGAAGACGATGACAGTACCCCAGAACAGGAATCCAATGAAATAACTTCCAAAACAATATCTCAAGAATTTAAAAGGTTACAAAACTGTTTCTCTAATTGACTATAGTAAAATCGAATTTTCTAATTGTCAACTTCTAGTCAAGGCAAACAAAAATATTCCTGTCTTTCCCCAATCATCCAATCTTCAGGAGTCCATCAGGACATATTCGAAGATATTTTCGAAGAAATCGCTGATTTTGAAACTTTTAAAATCAAATTATTCGCTAGCAACATTGTTAGCTTCATAGTCCCACTTCAAAATGATCCTGAACTCCTTTTCGCATCTATATTCCAAAATCAATACGTTCTCTCCCTATCGAAGACATATTGTTTAGAAAACAACCCTGATCTTCAAACTCTTAAAATGCTTTCCTTTATTTTCTCTGAAAAGGAAATTAACTGGAAGATTTGCCAAGACATCACAAAAACTCCGAAAAAGACGAAATATCACTAATACTAGAAACCATGCGCCGGGATTTACAAAAGACATTGAGAACTTCATAAAAAACTGCGAAATCTATCAACAAACCAAAGCTTGTCGAAAAAACTTAGATCATCCCCTCGTCATAACTGAAACACCCTTCGAAAAAATTAACATTGACATCCTTATAGAAATGAAATTTTGACGATAAAAGACGAACTGGCTAAATTCTCAGAAGAGTCACAAGCCTATGCTTTGGCAGACCAATCCGCTAAATCTGTCGTTAGTACTATTATGTTGTACTTTCAACATTTCGGTACCTACGCCATTGCGTATCCACTGCGACTATGGCAGAGAATTTGACAATGCTATACTCAAAGACCTATGCAAACTTTACGATATCAAACTTACTTACTCTAGCGTAGAACACTTTGAAGCAAACGGGTCGTTGGAACGATTTCATTCTACTCTACTAGAAATGATTCGCCGAACATCCCGACAAACATCTACTAAACGCACTTCGGTATGCTATTATTGCCTATAACAATTCAACTAATAAAACCCATAGCTTTTCTACATTCAAACTTGTTTTCGTACATACTTCCAGCAGACCCCCAGAGAACTTTATAACCAAAAAAAACTCATTAGTAAATATGCAAGAGATTTAAATAACCGAATTTCTTAGTATTACAAAACCGCACCTGAAAAGACCAACTTACAAAATCAAAAAGATTTGACCAACACATTTCGAAAAATTATCCAGAATACAAAATCGGTGACAAGGTATACGTTAAGGAGTCACAAATAAAGGACAAATTCCAGAACAAATTTAATGGCCCATTCCAAATTATCGAAATTCACAAATCTGCTACACTCTTAAACCTAAGAACTAACCAACGAACAAAAGTTGACTTCTTTAAAGCAATAACCGGTAACCTAGACGCATCTGATGGCGAATTCTATACTAGTAGCATAAATACTATTATTAAAAACTTTAATGAAACTATTAAAAAACTTCAAATAGGCTGATGACATTAACGAAATCAACCTCACAATACATGAACTACATGTCCGGATAGCCACTGTTCAAGCCAAACAGCCATTTCCTGAAATTTGTGAGAAACTAATGGCTAGTTATTTGTTTCTTGAGGATAATCTCATCGATATTTTAAATCCAATAATTTTTGCTCGCTTGAAAATTATTCATTCATCTAATAGGTGAACAAGATCTCTTCAATATTGGTCCAGCGTGTGGTTGGCTATGGATAGTTCTCCCATGTTTAAGTTGTCCAGTTTAAGGTCTGGTATTGCAAGTTTCTTAGGGTGAGAATTACAGCAGTTGAATGGAATTAAAACTGGATGAGAAGTGTGCGAAATGTTTATGATTTTTTGCGGTTCGACTTGGATTATTGTAATCCCGACAAAAGCACTACAATCCGTTTGTAACCGACTAATAGAATTGTTCGTTAGCACTAACGTATTTGCATTTATTCTTGGAGAATTAACCGTCACATGTAAGGGTTCGGATATGATCACAATCTACGCATTTGTTTCAAGTTTTTGAACATTGTAGCCTTCACTGAAAACGATGACACTGTCTCAAATCTCTGGGACACTTCGACAGTTTTCAATTGTGCCGCGCAGGGTGCATTTGAGTCTATGAGATACGCATATAAATCGGAGCACAGTTTTCGGAGTGGAGTCTGTGCTGGAGTCGAGTCAGTTGTTTGCACGCACTCAGGTCCTTGATCGGTATGTACCTACACCAGAGAATCATCATTTCGCGCTACATATTTTTGAGTAAAAGAAAGGATATGATGGAAACCAGTTCTATCATCTAAAATCGGAATAGGGTATAAATGGTATGATGTATAAAGCTCTTGCTCTACTACAGGGAATTTTAAAATGACTACTAGATCTGAGTGAGTTTGAAAAGCTTGTAGTTCAATTACTTCTAAATATTAGGCAACACTTAAGGCACGTCAAGAGACCATCGAGAAACGACAGTTCCAGCAGAGATTCAGAGGACCCTTTCAACACAGATCATACAAAGAGAACCTTTCAAAACCGATCTCCAGACTGAGATCCCAAATCGAAGATGAACCTGAATATCCAGGCCAATAGAAGTGTGAACCATTTATTGATACAGTTCCTTGGACTTATTTTGTTTAATATATTTTTTTTTTCATATTTTATGTAACCTATTTTTTTTAACTTCAGTATCTTGTACATTGTAAAAGTTGATGTTACGGCACAGAATAATCAAACCGTTACAGCATCAACTTTTCTTGGTAAATGGGAGCTGTTAGGCGTAAATATCATGCACGTGTATGATGCAAAGTATCATGATGTAAACGTGGGAACGCATCGACTTGAACGTTCTTTTGTTTATTCAGCTTTTATGTTTTAAATGAGAGCGACCCGCCTCACGGTCGTCATTTATCGTCATTATTACCCGTATAATTGTACCATTTAGTTAATTCATTTTAATGTTTTATTCAAAGTTTCAATTTTTATATTTCAATAAATATACAAATTCGATCATTTTTTTAGGGCACCCTCTGAGATTTTTTGCTGAAGCTGCAACTGGGTCGAATAATTTTCTTTAAATGAGAACCCCAAGAACCAAAATACTGAAAATTTTTATATCTGGTATCCCCTTAACCATAACCGATGTATAATTTGCCGCTATTTCCATTTCTGTCCCGTGGGTGACCCATTTTAAATGACGCATTTTAGCAAATATATATAATATAATATAAAAAAGTTCATAAATGTTTAGCTGACAAAAGATGTAACCAGATGGTGACCTTGATCTAGGTCAAGATGAAGCTCATATAGCAGAGGAAAGAGAAGATTTTATACCCGTTGTGGTCAAGGATTAGACCATACTGAATGTAAAATTGATTCGACCTTGATACGACCTCAAGGACAAGGTTAGAACAGATATAACATTCCCCTGCTCTTTCTATTTCCTTAGTCAAAAAAGGGGTTTTCATCTGAAAAAGTTGCTTCAATATGAACCTGATATTGACTTTTAACATCTACCCCTTAAAACATTTGGAAGGACATTTTTATTCAATGCATATTTTCCACAATATTTGGGTGCATCATTTACAGTGGGTCACCCATTACATAGAAATTATAAAAGGTATTCATATCCAGCGTGTACATATACAGTGTGTCCCATAAATTCAATTCATTGTTACACCCTGTTTATTAAAGAAATAAAATAAAATTAGTTTAATAGTAGTATACTTTTACTGAAAAATGTGCTAGTGTTGGATGTCCCTCAACATTATGCTAGCAAATTAAACTGAAACATTGGATTTGTGTTTAAAAACTTATAAATATACTTAGACTGGTTATTTATCTTGCTTTAATGACAAAGGCCACAAAGGTATTAGAATAACCAAGTGCAACTGATATAAGGTAAGTTCCCGTTACAAGTATACCTATTCGTGTAATTTTATCTACCATATGCAAGTGAAGCAATGGGTATGCAGTATTATATAATAAAAGTAGTGATATATTTAAATTCTTGGAGGATTTTTAATACTTTCTTTAAATAACATTAAATCGAATACAAAAAAAATTAGTCTTCAGCCTCCCTATTTCTCTCTTTATTCTGTCTCTTCAAATCATTCAGTTGTTTTTTCACTTCATCAATTTCTTCTTGAGTAACAGTTACTTCTTCTCCACATTCCTTTTGTTCATCTCTTATAAATTGAAGACAACGAAGTTTCTCTTCTAAAAATGCTGGCTTCTCATGTTCTAGTTGTAAACGATATTCATCCAATTTCTTTGATTTTAGTTTATTGCAATATTTGTTAGTTAATTTCTGCAATGATTCTTTTCTTGTAATTGTATGGAAAAGCTCAGGAGGTGGTTTGTATTGAATGTCTAAAGTTTCTAATAACCACTCAAACCTTTTGTAGTCCCATTGTCTCATAAATTTTAAATGTTTTTTTCTTTGGTCAATGAGTTCATTGAGAAAAACTTTCCTGTTTACATTGTGTGGATTAGTTTCCATAAATTCTTGTACACATCTTATAATACCTGAAATAAGTACTTTTTATATAATGTTCAGTTACATGTTTGTTTTTAATTCACTACAGAATGGGCTAGTATACATAGTTTAATAAATTACCTGTCCATTTGGCTATTCTAACTTCTAGTGAACTATCATCATACCCGTGACGTCTCACTTTATCCATTAATTCCTCCCTATAAACCTTATCAGTTGCAGCTGTTGGAGCAAACTCCAAGGTAAATAACTTTCGAACACTTTCATCCGCCGTTTCCAACTCCTTTGAATTTCTAAATTCAAACACTAAACGTGCTTTGTCAATTTCATATTTGGACTTTAAATCTCCAGATTTAGCTGGTTTATAACTTGGTATTTTTTCTGGTCGAACCCACTTTATTTTTAGATCACTTTTAAAAGCATAATTTCTGGATATAACAAGAGAAGGTACATTTTTGCTGAAGACTGCAGATAAAGAGCTCATTCCTAACGAAGTGAATATTTATTTTCAACAGTCAGCCCCAGTCCTCAGCCACTGCCACAACAAAAACGAACATAACCTTATTTTTCATTTGATCAAGAACAGAACAAATACTACAATTTCCTGTTCCAAGTTTCCAGATAAGGAACTAAACATATGATTAAACTCGTCAGCCATTTTTGGTCCACTTTCACTATACCTAGGTATAATACTGTTACGAGAATTCATCCGACAGCTGGTGCAATCGGCCATCAACCAATTCGTGGAAGGGACATTTTTCCGATAATTCTGGGAATCCGAAATGTTTGTATCTCAACAGGCCGACCGCTGCCGTTACTGGGAATTCCCTTAAAGCTTCCAGAACATGAAAGAGTTTCCCGATGGTTAGTGGACTTACCAGACAATTCGCAGAGAAATATATAAATATGAACAGCTGCCGATAGGAGGCATTCAGTTTTCGACGGTCGTATTGTATAGTTAAGATAAAATGTAAATAGTTTCTGTGTATATAAATTGTGTTAAAGTAGTGGAAATAAATTAGAGTGAGTTGGACTGTGTTTTTAAATAAATCCAAGAACTGAACAGAACCCGAGTGTGAAAATAAAAACATTACAGTGGTGACAGGTGTAGGTGTATTTGTGGAACTTTAGAAGTGAAAAAAGAAATAGACTGACAATGTTTAAAACAGTGAATTTGGACCAATTGAAAGTGACGGGCTTTAAAAAAGAACTTGAGGAAAGGGATTTAGAAATTAGTGGGAAGAAAAGTGAGTAAATACAACGGCTACGAGATGCTCTAATAAATGAAGGTAACGATCCGGATACTTATTTGTTTGAAGTTTCTGGTAATGGGGATATGAGTATGCTATTAAAGAAAATAGAAGATAAATTACAAGAAAACTCTAAGTCATTAGTAGATAAATTGCTAGAAAATTCTCAGTCTTTAGAAGATAAACTACAAACATTACAAGAAAGTTCTCAAACACTAGAAGATAAATTGCTAAAAAAATCCAAAAACTTGAAAGAGGCGTTAGAAGATAAATTAGCAGAAAATTCTAAAACCCTGGAAGACAAATTACTGGAAAACTCTAAATCCTTGGAAGAAAATTTGAAAAGCATGGTACAGAAAAACTCAGAATGCTGGAAGAGAAAATATTCGAGAATGAGGCTCGGATGGAAGAGCTAAGGCAAACAATGGTCGAAGAGTCACTCAAAAGTGAAACGCGGATAGAAGAGCTATGCAGACAATGTTCGAAGAGTTAGACAAAAATGAAACGCGGATAGAAGAGCTAAAGCATATAATGGAGGGTGAGATCAGCAAAATAAAAGAACAGGTAGTCACTATACAAAGGGGAGAAACTCAATTAAAAACCGTAAGTAGAAACAGTCCAGAAGTAGTGGATCCAAAAATTGGCCTCGAATAAGCAAGACACAAAATGAAACCTCCACAATTTGATGGGAAATCGTCATGGACTAATTATAGGCGCCAATTCGAGGCTGCAGCAAAGTTAAACGGATGGACGGCAGAGGAGAAGGCAATAGCATTAACCCTAGACTTAAGAGAGGAGGCCACAGATATCTTACAAACGTTTTATACCTCGGAGCAAGACGACTACGAACAACTGGTCAAACATTTAGAACTGAGGTATGGGCAAACCCATTTGGAGCACGTTTATCACTCTCAACTGAAAAATCGCCACCAGAAATCTAATGAATCCCTACAAGAGTTTGAAGCTGATATTGCCCGTCTGGTTCGCCTTGCCTATCCAGCCACACCGGAAAATGCGATAGAAAGGTTAGCAGTACAAGCGTTTTTGGACGGACTGCGGGACAACGAAGCCAGACAAGCTTTAACACTAGCTCGACCTACTCAATTAGTGGATGCACTTGCTCGAGCGCTAGAATTCGAGGCTGCGAAAAATACCTGCAGAGGTCAAGCCAGAGTCCGAATCATGAACGGAGAATCAGAAGATGGCGGAAACGATGAAGCATCCGTAAGAAAGATAATAGAGAAAGTCCTTACCGAGAAAAGACAACTGAGATGTTGGAAGTGTGGTAAGGTAGGACACATAAAGAGTCGTTGCAAGGAGAGCAACGGAGGCCCGACTTCCTCGTCGGAAAACTAAAGAGGGTCGATGGGAAGGGGCCATCGTCGACCTGTAGCCAACAAGCCCTAACTATCTACGCATATGTCGCTTCGTTACGCAACCACGTTAACAGTGTCTTTGTAGATGGCTTTATTAATAAGAAGCAATGTGCAATGCTGCTGGATACAGGTGCGACAAAAACAGTTATAAGGCCCAACATCGTTTTAGAGACGATGATAAAACCAACAAAATGGCAACTGCGAACAGCGACAGGTGAAGCAGCGAAAGTCCATGGTGAAACACAACCTTCCTACATCGGGCATTAGTGGCAGACATCGAACTTTGGGTCATTGTTCAACAGTTTCTTCTGTAGTCAGAAGCCCACAGCATGCAGAAATACCACCAGGTAAACTATCTGAGGAACTGGAAATATTCATCACCGATTCATCTAAGAATTTGAAAGCAAACCAGAAAGTAAAATTGAGGGACATCTGAGAAACTACAAGGATATCTTCGATGTAGGGAATGGCAAAAGAGGACGAACCGATCTGGTGAAACATAAAATTATTACTGGGGACGCTCAACCTATTTGACAGTCGGCGAGAAGACTACCCCTAGCTAAAAGAGAAGAAGCCGACAGGATAGTCCGCGAGATGGAGGACGAAGGTGTTATTGAACCATCCAATAGCCCTTGGGCTTCTCCAGTTGTCTTGGTTAAAAAGAAAGATATGGTTCACCCGATTTTGCGTGGACTATCGGCAATTAAACCACGCTACAAAGAAAGACAGCTATCCCCTTCCAAGGATAGACGATACCCTAGATACGTTGGCTGGATCGAAGATGTTTTCCACCCTGGACTTGAGCGGTTATTGGCAGGTGGAACTTGCTAAAGAAGACCGAGAAAAGACTGCTTTTACCATCGGCTCAGGACTTTACCAATTCACGGTAATGCCGTTTGGGTTGTGTAATGCTCCAGCGATGTTTGAAAGATTGATGGAAACAGTGTTAAAATTGTTTTTATGGAAAACATGCCTGGTGTATCTTGAAGATATTATCGTGGTTGGAAGATCATTTGAAGACCACGTGAAGAACCTGGAGGAGGTGTTGCAGCGACTTCGAAGTTCCGGACTAAAGTTAAGCCCGAAGAAGTGTCAGCTGTTCCAAGAAGAGGTGCAATATCTTGGACATGTGGGTTCCGAAGAAGGAGTAGCTGTTGATAAACAGAAAATTAAAGCTGTCCAGGATTGGCCGATACCTAAAGATATCCACCAGTTAAGAAGTTTCCTGGGGTTATGCACGTACTATCGTTGGTACGTAGCCGGATTTGCCAACATCGCCAAGCCACTTACTAGACTCACAGAGGGGAATGTACAATACCAGTGGGACGAGGAGTGCCAGCGATCATTCGAGACACTGAAAAGTGCATTGACGAGTGCCCCCGTCTTAAGTTATCCTTTGCCAGATGGAAACTTCCGTTTTGGATACCGACGCAAGCAATGTCGGAATTGGTGAGGTGTTTTCGCTGATCCAAGACGGTCAGGACAAAGTCATCGGCTATTTTAGCAAGACCTTGAGCAAGCCTGCATTACTCGCAGGGAACTCTTGGGTGTGGTAAAGGGGGTAGAACATTTCCATAAGTACCTCTATGGTAAAAGATTCCTCCTGAGGACTGATCATGCAGAACTGAAGTGGCTCTTGCAGTTTAGAAACCCCGAAGGGCAACGGGCCAGGTGGATTGAGCGGTTGCAAGAACTCGACTTCGAGACTGAACATCGCGCGGGAACAAGCCATAAGAATGCCTTATCGAGGAGACCACGCGCTGATGATTGTAAACATTGTCAGCGGGCTGAAGAAAAAGGGGCTGTTCTCTGTAGAACTACCGCTGTCGATGACTATTGGCAACCTGAGGAGATCCAGAAAGACCAAAAATTAGATCCAGAACTAAAAGAAGTTATCCGGTGGAATGAAGAAGACCGCAAACCTCCGTTGCAAGAGATTTCCCGATACTCACCAACCATAAAGTCGTACTGGGCTCAGTGGAACTCCCTCATCCTGGAAAATGGACTTCTCAAGCGCATCCAGAGGAGGGAAACGACAGAAAACAGATTGTAGTTCCCAGAAATAGGAGACTAGAAGTTCTACGAGAACTACATGATGGTACAACTGGAGGACATCTGGGAGTAACGAAAACCCTGGGGAAGTTGAGAGAACGCTTCTATTGGATAAACTGTCAGGTAGATGTTAAGGTGTGGTGCCGGAAATGTACGGTTTGTGCAGCAAGTAATCGGCCTCAGACGCGACCAAAAGCTCCCTTGAAGCAATATAACGGGGGCAGTCCATTCGAAAGAGTAGCTCTTGATGTTGCCGGTCCATTTCCTGAATCCGACTCTGGAAATAAATACATTGTGGTGGTGATGGACTATTTTAGTAAATGGGCCGAAGCGTATGCCTTGCCGAATCAAGAAGCCTTGACCGTTGCTGATGTCGTTGTCAAGGAATGGATCAGTCGTTTTGGTTTTCCCTTGGAGTTGCAGACCAAGGTACAAATTTGGAGTCTACTCTTTTCCAAGACGTCTGCAAGCTCAAGATCAATAAAACAAGGACGACAGCATTACACCCGCAATCCGATGGATTGGTAGAACGGATGAATAGAACCATTAACCGCCATTTGTCAAAGGTAGTCTTTGACCACCAAAGAGACTGGGAACAGTATCTGCACTTGTTTCTAATGGCATATCGTTCGTCTGTGCACGAGTGTACGGGTCGGACCCCGGCCAGTATTATCATGGGACGAGAATTAGGCGTACCATGCGATTTGAAGTTTGGATGTCTCCCAGGAGAAGAGACCGCAGGTGAAGACTATGTCAGCCAGCTACGTCAAAAGATGAACGAAATCCATGAACGAGTCCGGTTAAACATGGAGAATGCCAGTGCCCGAATGAAGGAAGCCTACGACTTCAAAGGCGAGGGCGGAGAATTCCAAGCTGATGGTCTTGTTTGGTTGTATAACCCGCAACGTCGTCGTGGATATTCGTCCAATCTACAGAGATCTTGGGAGGGGTCGTACCAAATTGTGTAGAAAATCAACGTTGTTGTCTATAGAATAAAAAAGCTACCTCGGGGAAAACCAAAGGTCGTACATTTCAACAGGTTAGCCCCTTATGCCGGAAGTCATGACAGCGAATGTGACCAAGCCCAAGTACGCAGCATCCAATCACCTGATGACGAGATGACCTTCGAGCAGTTTATGGCACTGTACTCTGATGGGCAGAAAGTGCAGCACGACGTAACGAGAGAGGAACCCCGAGACCTGTTTGAGGTCCCCATACAATATACCCTGGCTCATTGTGTGGCTCGAGATCTCCGGATGTCCAGAGGAATAGCCAAGGTGTTTGCCAAAAAGTACGGTCAGTTTCAGAAGCTACGGGAGCAAGATCTAGTGGTAGGAAGGTCCTTCATCTCGAAGATAAACAACCAGTGGGTACCAGAGACATCTTTTATTTGGTAACGAAAACATTCTCGCAGGACAAGCCAAACATACAGTGATCTTTGGAAGACTCTGGTAGAATTGAGGAATGTGATGATGGATAAGAATCTGATGAAATTTGCGGTCCCAAAGATAGCTGGTTGGATGGACTGAATTGAAGGGTGGTGAGAAGTATGATAGAAACAATCATTCGATTCAGGGGCATCAACATCCTGGTAGGCTATCTTAATATTCGCAGCCCAGATTCGAAGATTGTTGACTGTTACTTCCACCAAACTTCCTGTTGTCGAAATGGAGAGTCCTGCAAATATCGTCATACCAGGAAGATTTCTAGGACATTCCGGGACGAAATGGTCTTAAGGAGGGGGCAATGTTAAGAGAATTCATCCGACAGCTGGTGCAATCGGCCATCAACCAATTCGAGGAAGGGACATTTTTCCGATAATTCTGGGAATCCGAAATGTTTGTCTCTCAACAGGCCGACCGCTGCCGTTACTGCCAGAACATGATAGAGTTTCCCGATGGTTCGTGGACTTACCAGACAATGTATAAATATAAACAGCTGGCGATAGGAGGCATTCAGTTTTCGACGGTCGTATTGTATAGTTAAGATAAAATGTAAATCGTTTCTCTGATATAAATTGTATTAAAGTAGTGGAAATAAATTAGAGTGAGTTGGACTGTGTTTTTAAATAAATCTAAGAACTGAACAGAACCCGAGTGTGAAAATAAAAACATTTCAATACATTAAGGTCTCAGTTTGAAATCATTAAAGACAAATTTTCTGTGGTGACAATGTAAGAAATTGGGAAATAAATGTTGTTTTTTACAAGAGGATAATTCAGTAAACAGGTAAAAGGAAATTTTCCCTAGGAGCCATGCTATACTCTGGATTGACAACGACTCCAGCGTTGGAGTTGAAACATAGATAAGTATAAATGAAACATAATAGAGTATAAGACGATATACAAAAACTATTTATATACATGAATATTGGTTGATTATATTCTAGACATCTCCTTCTAACAGAATATTTGTGGGAAAGAATATTTATAGAAACAACCAGTAATCCTAGCAATTTTTCAAAATTGGCTTACTACACTTTGTTCTCCATTTACAGTATTTGCTTCTCTATTTACTTCGTAGAGAAATGTTATGGATTATATTTCTCTTTGACCTACAACTTCTAGAGGTCATTTTTTTCGAGCAGTTGGCAGACCATTGGCATGTAAATACAATGTTTTTTGCTCGAAAAAAAAATGACAGAAGTTGACGCTTGCCCACTAGAAATTTTCGAATGAGAAAAGGCCTATGAACAAATATCGGGTCAAGGATAGGAAGACAGCAATAGAGAGCGCAAGAGGCTATTTTACCCGCATGGTAGTTGCAGTTCCCAGTTGAGTGAAGCAGCCTCTTGCCATCACTATTTTCAGCTACCCTGTGACGTAAACCGTGTTTTGGGCACGCTCTCGAGTTGTTACGGCGCTTTGTTTGTTGACAGTTGAAGAGTTTTTCTGGTTTTGTTTTATCTGTTTAATGTAGTATTGATAACAACTTATTTAGAAAAGGTTACAGTGCAAATATTAGCATCCACTTTGTGACGTATGGTTTCGGAAAAATTTACATCTATAGAGCGATCCTTTGTAAATTAACTTTGAGGTTTCATGTAGTGACGCTTGACGGAATGACTTTGACATTTAAAAAAATGTCACAAATATGAAGTAGCTTTTATTTTTGAGGATTCAATGAATTTTTCTATAAGTGTATATGTTTAGAGTCAATTTGTAATACCCAAAGGTAGAAAAAAAATTAATGCTGGTTTGCAACTTTGCGTAGGATAATATTACGTTAGGTAAGAATTATTATTTACTCATTTTGTGTATAAAAAATGTACAATATATAGCAGTTAATCTAGCTGCTATTTCATTAGTTAGATATTAGCTGCTATTTCATTAGTTAATAAAAAATGTATGTGTAGAAAGAAATACAGTAATAATGGGTTTGTAAATTATAATACAGATTTACATGAAATATCATTGCTTATCTCTAACCTCAAGTTTGTATAATTTTATTTGCATTATTACAAGTTTAATTTTCAAATGCATTCCAAGTTCTTTTGAATTCGAAGGTTTGGCAGAACAGAAAGTATGCTTCTATTTAACATATCAATGTCAAATATGGTTTTAACATGAAGTTTTTTATTTACAGCTATTTTGTAGTTTTTCTAATAGAATTTTTAGAGTGTTTTATTTAAATTATAGTTGGGCAAGCTATATTTAATGACTATTATTTTGCTTTTATTACTTGTTAGGAACTTTTCAAGATATTTGCAATCCATTGAACAAAAGACAATATATTGTTTTAGTCAAGAACTGTCAATCAGTTGTGCTTTCCTCAACTGATTGAAATCTCAATAAAATATTAAGTTATGACTCGTGTTGGGCTTTTTTTGTAAGTTAAATACTGTGAAGCCATTATAACATAAAGAATTCATATACACTCTAAATATAATGACTATTAATGACTCAGATGCTATTTAGTTCAGTTGTATCTGTAGATTTTCTTAATGTAACTCTTTTTACTAAAGTAAATCACTATTTTTGCAAAAAAATCACTTGAAAATTGTAAATTTACCATTTACCATGTATAATACAACCCAGATACAGGGGGCTTACCAGTCAGAAAGAAATTTACCTGACAATGACTGGTAGACAGGCAGGGGAATTAGAAACCCAAAGGTGTGTAACACTATAAATAGGATTTTTGAAAAAGAGGTAGTTTTAGAGGTTCAACTACATTTTCTGACTAATTGAGCAAAATTTTCAAGAAGCAATAATAGTAAAGGCATTCCATTTTTGCTGATATTTACTTTCTTTAAGAATTATGTCAAATATTAACTAAGAAGGAAAGAAGTGGAATACAAAATATTTATGGTTTTTGTGAGATGTTATTTTGACTCTATAGCATTTGTTGACTAAATGTTAATTTTTTAATTGTGTCAAAGAAATTATCATTTTCTAGTACTTGATTACTGCACTGCCATATGACATTATTCACTTTCATAGTGACAAAATTCTAGCATTTATGAGTGTTTAAAAAAAATAAAAAATCTAATGTAGAAAATAAATATCTTTGTAGACTGTACAGTAAATATGGTAAATATTTTGTATATCATAAAAGTTATCAAGGGTATTTGTTGCTAATTCAGTTAAGTTGGGTAAGTGTTTCATTAAAATAAAGCAACTAGTTCCCAAAATTGCTCTTGGCTCAGCTTTCTCTTAGGATACTTATCATATTTTTTTTGTATTTGCTGTGTGAATCTACAAAAAAGAACAAATAATTATTTACAACACCATTCAGTGAGGAATTTTTAGATTGGGAAACCATTGAATTAATAATTTTCTGTGGGTTCACACAATTAATTTGGTGGGCAAACAGTCTTTTTTGACTAACTGAAAAGAAGGACTGTAGGACTGAAGAATTTAAGAACTGGCTTAAAGGACTGAAAACAAGAACATATTTGGCAGTTTTTATTGGGACTTTGAGTGTCTCTTTTATATATATTCTTTAAAATGTTGGGGCTATAGGACTCCCTTGACATAGCTCTTTTGTCACTGAAAATTCTGATGATTACTATCTATTTCTACCATGCTGATGCAGCAGTTTTTTCTTCTTCAGAAGTTCTTTGAGTAAACTTAAAATTATGTATCTTGTTACAAGTTCATAAACTAGTCTCATTTTTCCTTCCACCAGAGCATAAAAATTTTCCTTCATGTTCTGTGCTTCTGCTAGTATATTTCTCATTCATCTATGTTTGTGGGGCTCATAGTGCTTCTATTTTTCATTCTATTAAAACATTTGAAGTTTTATTTGTTCAGCTGTTTTTCAATATTTATGTTAATGTGAAATTTTGTAGACAGAAAAGCTACAATTAAAAATATTTTAACTTTATCAATTCTATGTTGTTGGATCTATCTGAAGGTCATTCATTATAGTAAAAAGTTCTGATAAAAAACTTTTTCTAGGACATTTTTTGAATATTTTAATATATTTAGTCATTTATAAAAAGAATTATCAAAATATTCAAAATAACAATGAGAGAACTCTTCCTCTATAAATGAAAATGTATGTAAAACTTTTGTTTCAGTTACAATGTCTGCTAATACAAGTCCAACACATTATACTGAAGATGCATTCATTACTGATGCAAATTTTAAGGTGGAAATCAATCAGAAAATGAAAGTCCCTGATAAGATCAGTTTTAATCCAGATATTAATGGCGAGAACAGGATTTCATGGGCCAAAGACACATTCAATATGAATGTTCCAGAAAGAATATTAGTTGCAGGACAGCACCAACACATAGGTATGAATTTGTTGTGACAGTGGCTTTTTAACTTGAAGTTTACCGCATCTATTTTTATTTATAAGTATTTATTAGATTTTTAGCATCTTCAGTAGTTATTCTCTACTCGCTTTTAACGTAAGATGTGATAACAGATTAAGTTCATCATTATCCAGAAGATTGTGGCATTAGCATTGTAATTTACCAAGTTTGAGGTGATTATTGTTTTTCTTTTAATTCTATAGGTCTTTCATTTGAAATTATTTAGATTCATTTTAATATCTCCCAATATTTCTTCTTCCACCCTAACCACAATGCTCATATTTCAACTAGTTTTGCCCATTAGTTAAAAACTTGTCAGAAACCATGTAGACAATAATTAGCCTTTTTCTTTTGCGGTCCCTTACCTCTAGGTTATTATGTGACTTCCGCTCTCCCAAGTTTGAAAGTCTGCTTGTTTTCTTGAGGTTAATAATTTATATTTATTGAGAGACAAGAGGTCTATCGTGATAAACTGGCTCAAAACTCAATTGTTGTGTGTGGACTTGTCAGTCAACCTGCTTTCTTCCAACATTTTTAACCGTCGATTAAAAACAGCAGAGAATAACGTGATTGATTGATTGAAACTGTTTGACCTATTTATAAGCCTATCTTTCTTTCTGGAATACACTCGACGCATTCGCCTTCTTTCTCTATCGCATCTCGTTTCTTCATCAGTGGCCTCTAGAAAATTGTAGTTTAGGTGCCTACAGACGCACAAACATTGATTCGTCAGTGTCATCTGTCCAAAATATATTCAGGTGCTGCTTGAATTTTTATACGCCCGTACAAATTACACGTACACATCTCTCCGTTTGTAGACAACATGCATTTACGTATAGGGGATAATATCAGTGCGGTTCGTGTTAACTGTGGTTTATTACTGTTTAATTACACGAAGCCATGGCTGATAGTAGAAACTATTCAAAACAGTTTTTAGCAGTGTTTATTGAGATTTATAAATCTCACCCCCGTTTTTGGAAAACTAAATCCAAAGACTACATGTATAGGAATAAAAAAGACATGTGTATAAAAATTGGTGGAAAAGTGAAAAAAGTAGAAAAGACGGCAATCTTCATCCATACGGAGATAATTGCGAAAATCATCCGTATCTAAACAGAGTTCTTCCAGTAGATTTACATGTGAAAATGGATCTCACTGCAACAACCAGTTCTTTACCCATTTACTTCGTGGCTTTCGTTTATTCAATAATCAGTTTTTTCTTCTTGATTATGCATACACACGCCACTGCTAATAAATTCAAATCACTTTTACTTACTGTCCCCATGTTGATTAACAAACTGAATATAAAAATTATCTATCGTGTGTAGGCAACTGGAACAAACGTTCATGTACACATCTGAAGAAATGTTTGTGTGTCTGTAGGAGCCTTTTTTGGCCGGTCTTTATGTTGTATGATATTTGAGATTTTTTAACTTTAGGAGCGTAGCGTAGAACGTTCTTTTGATAGCAGTTTGGAAATTTTTTCAATAGGCGGCGTTAAAACTTTGTAACAATATTATTATTATTTTATGTTTTCTGCGTGAGACGAAATTAGTAGGTGAGTTTGTACATTGTTTTTTTGCAAATAGTAAAAATATTTGATATTCAAAACAATTCTAGTTAAGGAAGTTTGAAGGAAAATACCAGAATACCGTGAGTACCAAAGGTTAGTAAACCACCCACATTTGATGGCAGTTCATTTTGGTCGATGTATAAATGGCAATTTGAAGTAGTGGCGACTACCATTGGGGCAACAACAGGCAGTAGAGGAAAACATCAAGTCCATGTGACAAAATGGAGTTATTGAGCCATCCATCAGCCCATGGATTACAGAAAGCTGAATGACGTCACCAAGAAAGACCGCTATCCACTACCCCGAATTGATGACACTCTGACCACACTAGCCGGCTCCCGTTGGTTCTCCACACTAGACCTAAAAACTGGATATTGTCAGATTGGTCTCCACGAAAACGACAGAGAGAAGACAGCGTTCTCCACCAGTAAAGGGCTGTTTCAGTTCACGGTCATGCCCTTTGGGTTATGTAATGCACCTGCTACATTTGAGAGGTTAATGGAGTATGTACTGAGCGGATTAACATGGAGGATGTGCCCTAGTATACCTCGACGACATTCTTGTCATGGTTCAGACATTCGACGACCATCTGAAGAACCTGGACGAAGTATTCTCCAGAATTAATAACGCCAACCTCGAGACTCAACCCGAAGAAGTGTTCCTTGTTCCAAAAAGAAGTAGAGTTTTTGGGCCACGTCGTTTTCGAGTCAGGAATCCGCACCAACGAGGACAAGATAGAAGCCATCCGTGATTGGTCAGTCCCAAGAGACAAGCATGAACTCCGAAGCTTCTTGGGCCTCTGTTCCTACTACAGGCGATTTGTTGAGGGATTTGCCACCATTGCCGCGCCTCTACATCGGCAGACCACTGAGAAAGAGACCTTCCGTTGTAATCAGGATTGCGAAACATCATTCAGACGACTGAAGGCAGCACTATGTTCCAGCCCAATCCTAGCCTTTCCTACACACTCCGGCACGTTCATTTTAGACACCGACTCCAGCAACACAGGTTTGGGGGCCGTCTTATCCCAGGTGCAAGATGGTGAAGAGAGGGTGATCGAGTACTACAGCCGTAGATTCTCGAAACCGGAAAGAAATTATTGCGTCACCAGAAAAGAACTTCTTGCAATAATAAGGGCGGTAGACCATTTCCACAAATACCTCTGTGGTCGTCATTTCTTAATCGGAACAGATCATACCACACTCAAATGGCTGCTGGACATGAAGACACCGTATGGACAACTGGCCAGGTCGATGGAGAAATTACAGCAAAACGATTTCAAGGTGGAACACCGTGCCGGCCGTTTGTACAATAATGCCGATGCCCTATCCAGAAGAACCTGTAGAGCAGAATGCGGATATTGTCTGACGACGGAACAGCGAGAGGGTATCTCCATCAGGACCAAGTGGCTGATCCAGACATCGAACCAATCTTGTCACTCAAAACGAGAGGGGCACCCAGGCCTCGATGGGACGAGGTAGCTAGATACTCAGGCGTGCTGAAATCGTTATGGGACTCTCTAAGAGTAGACAATGGAATGCTTAAGCGAGTTTGGGAAAGTGCTGATGGACGAGAAACCAAGTCCCAACTGGTAGTTCCGAAGAAAAAGGTACCAGCCATCCTGACCGAAGTACATGATGGGATTACCGGAGGCCACCTGGTCATGAATAAAATCCTAGACAAAGTTCGCCAGCGGTACTACTAGGTGAATTACTTCGAAGACGTCAGAGCTTGGTGCCGGAAATGTGACACCTGTGCAGCCAGTAAGGGCCCGAAGACCCGGACCAAGGTCAGAATGCAGCAGTACAATATGGGCGTCCCATTTGAGAGAATTGCCATCGATGTCGCCGGTCCGTTTCCCTAGTCTGAGAGGGGGAACAAATTCATTCTGGTCGCAATGGATTACTTCAGCAAATGGCCTGAGGCATATGCGATACCCAACCAAGAGGCGGCTGTGGAGTTGATGACTAATTATACGAGAATTTTCGATGCTGGTTTTAAAAGGACCTACTCAAAATCGCGTCAGTTAGTTAGTACAGCGAAGAGCTTATATGTAGAGTTGTTATTGTGATTTGGATCAGCTGTTCTGTATTATTTGATGTAAATAATAGTTCTAGAAAAGTGAAAGTGAATATTAGTTGTATAATTTTAATTGGATCCACGAACTTTATAACAATATATATAAAAATTCTTTGGAAAGCTCTATCTAGATCGACAAAACATAAATAAAGAAGTGTTCCAAGATGGAAAAGTTCAGTTTTAGTTGAACATTAAATGTCAGAATGTAATTCACAATATTTAGATTGAAATCGGGATACTTTCTTTTACCATGCTATCTTTACAAAATAGAAATAGCGAGCCCAGCCTTTTGTGAATGAAAGCAGGTGGGAACCTTAAACCACATAATCTTGGAATGTTCATTAAATATTTATCAAACATTTAATCCTAACCAAGAGCTATTGAAATAGGGACTCTATTTTAATCTATTCCTTTATTGATGCGATTTTTAAATATATACAAACCGCAAATATAAAAAAATCATATATCTTCACACCAATTATCTAACCTTAGTTTAACCTGATATCGAATTCTCCAATAGGCGTGCAAAGAGAGTTCTACCTAACAGAAGGCCAGAAGAAAGAAAGAAGTGTCATAATAATCTTGCACAATAAACTTAATTCAGGAAGGGTGGCTATTGCTAAGTGCAAGTCTTCACAAAGGTAGTTGGCTAAATAATCTTTCAAGATTGAGGAAAGGAAGACGAAGAAAATTGCAATAAATATTTTTTTCGTTAATTGGAGGACTAGTGGGATTTGAAATCAGAGTAGCCCCTAAGAATATGAATGGTCCTAAATATTGTTTTTTTTATTTTGCCAATATTTTCTTAGTAGATGTTACATACATTAGTTATTTACCTCTACTGCTAAAAACCGGTAAACACAAATAGGACGCGTTTTAAACATGATGAGTCAGGTCTTCAGATGGATACACTAAAATTCGTCTATTCTAAGGACCTGGCTAATGGGATATATGTGAAGCAAAAATTCCCCTAAGAGATACAAAGATAAAAACCTGACCTGAACACAAAACTAAAGACAAAATCAATATAACTAAAGGAATTCAAAGGGGAACTTATAATGATAAAACCTAAATATGAGATGAAAACTCAAAATGAAATTGACTTTGATAAAGAACAAAAAGTGTAACAGTATTGAACAGATTTACAACTGGAAATGATTACAGAATTATCTGAGGTCGAGTAGGGATAGGTACCGAGAAGAGAAAAATATGATGCAGAGAAAACAATCAACACATCACAAAAGAATAACAAGAACATAAAATTATTACTTTCAAGACAAATTGCTGAAACGCACATAAGCTTCTAAGCATACAAACTTGACTTGCAAATAATTACCAATAGACTATAGAATAAATTAAATTTCTACCAACCAAGAGACCAATGTGTTTTCGATTTGGCTATGGAATGAATAACCACTTGCACTCTATAAAAGAGCTAACTAACAACACTGGAGTATGCATACAAAATCCTTAAAATGGGAAGACAGGGTAGCGGGATGCCTTTTAAAGAGATTAAGGAAATGCTAGATGAACTAAAACATGCAACAAAAAATGAATCTGGAAATAAAACTACAACAAAACGAAAATAATAACACACCCTATACTCAACAATCTCACAAAAACTGAGGACAAAGATATAGGAATAGTTTTCTTTTTCTTCTCCATTTCAGGTATTAGGCTTTTGCCTGTTACAACACCCATCTTTTTCATGGTCAACCAATACTTCTTCTGCTTCGGTATTTATAGTTTAATATTTTCTTAGGGATTCTATTATCGTGCTTTCTGCTATATGCTCTTTCCATTTTCTATTTTTCTGTAATTCTTTCTTTTATGCTGGAAATGTTGAGTTCATTTCTTATACAGTCATTTCTTATTTTGTCCATATGTGTGCAACCTTTAATCCTTAAGAATTTCATTTCTTGACGTTGTAACCTGTTTTCATCTTTCTTGGTCATTGTCCAGGTCTCGCTGTCGTAAGTCAGGTACAGCTTACAGTCATCATCTTATAATACTTTACTTGTGTTTCTTTCCTGGTTTTATGTTTATGTGTCCTAGATATTGTTCTACATATAAATGAATATTGTAATGTTTTTATTTTCACACTCGGGTTCAGTTCAGGTCTTGGATTTATTTAAAAACACAGTCCAACTCACTCTAATTTATTTCCACTACTTTTACACAAATTTATATTCACAGAAACTACTATTTACATTTTATCTTAACTGTACAATACGACCGACGAAAACTGAATGCCTCCTCTCGCAGCTGTTCATATTTATATATTTATCTTGGAATTGTCTGGTACGTCCACGAACCATCGGGAAACTCTTTCATGTTCTGGAAGCTTTAAGGGAATTCCCAGTAACGGCAGCGGTCCGCCTGTTGAGAGACAAACATTTCGGATTCCCAGAATTTATCGGAATAATGTCCCTTCCATGAATTGGTTGATGGCCGATTACACCAGCTGTCGGATGAATTCTCTTAACAATATTTAGTTTTTCTTCAATGTTCTTATGACGATCTTGTGATGTAACACAACCTAGATATTTAAAATGTTGTAATATTCGGTTATTAACCATTATCTTAGATCTGATAGGGTATTTACCTGAAAATGCCATCCTTTGGATTTAGAAGATAATATTTTCACGTTGTACTTCGTACAAATTTGTATCAGTTTGTGTATGCCCATTTACAGGTCATCTTCTGATTCCGTCATTAATACTAAGTCATCTGCATAAAGAATCGAGTGTAAGTCAGTATTTTGGTCTAATTTAATTCCTTTCTTGAATTTATTTTTCTCTTCTTTTATGATGTTGTCTATATCTGTATGTTAAATAAAATTGGGGAAATACTGCATCTTTGTTTGACACCTTTGTTTATTATTTCTACTGTTTCTCTTCCGTTTATATAAATAGTACTTTAGTAGTGTGGTAAAGGCTTCTTCTTTTGCTCTTATTAGTTCGTTTAGATCTTACCGTTTTTCCGTGATATGCCATAATTTTCCTCTATTTAGGTTGTCGAAGGCTTTTTCTCAATCTATGAAACTGATAGGTGTGTATTAAATTCTCTGTGTTTTTCAATCACTTGTTGCAGTGTGAATATTCCATATATTGTTGAGCCTCCTTTTCTGAAACCTATTTGTAGTTCTCCGATTATTTGTGGTTATGGGTTTCAACCTATTGTTTAAAATCTTGGCAGACATTTTGTACGCTGATTTAAGTAAGCTTATCCGCCTATAGTTGTTAGTATCGTTTTTACATATTGATAGTACTTTTGCCTTTTTCCATTCTGCTGGTATTCTATTGTTTTTCCAGCATTGATTATATAGGAGGGGGAGTCTCAGTTGCCGTAGTGCACCTCCGTATTTCAGCAAATTCTGAATTCATACTGTTGCTTTTCTGTTTTTTGTAGTTTTAAGAGCTTTTCTTATTTCATTATATATAGGAATTGCCTAACAATGAAATTCGAATCAGCAGAGAAAACCAACGGGGCCAGCTCTTTAGACGAATAGGTTATAAAAGGTTAGGAGACATTACAAACAGATATCATACTATCCTTAAAGACAAAACTATTTTAGTATGGGGCGAAAAAACTAACGCTAACAAAAACATGTGTCAAAAAATTACATCCACTAGAAGAATGTGGAGGTCTATGATGGGGTTATTTTTGGGGGATCAAAGACTAAAATAATAACTAGGATAAGACCGAGGGTTGAAGATAGTGGAAATTTTGAAGGAGGCCTATGTCCAACAATAGATAAAACAGGTCGTTTGAAGGGAAAAATGAGTTTATATTCTGAATTTTTCAATTCAGCTTTACAATATTCTTATACATTGCATTAAAATTTACTGGTTTATAAAGAGGTCTCTACTTACCCTCTACTTTATTCCCGCGGGGGGCGCGGCTGAAAAATATTATATGAAAAAAAATCCGGGAATGGAATGAATAAATTAACTAATTTTGAGCAAGTGTTGTTCCATAAAATTTTTTCTGAAGGTCAACTCTTTTCGAGTTAATCGCAAGTGAAAGTATCGATTTTTCAACAAAAAAAACATGTTTTCATACGGTATTTTAAGAATAAAATCATTTAGATAAAAAATGTAGCTTATAAAAAAGTGTTGGGTTTATGGTTTCTGTAGAACCAATACAAACGGAGTTATACCTTGTTGAATTTCTGTATTTATTTGTCAAACCAAAATTGAATGGATTATCGTGAAATAACTGAATAACAATGCTTTCTTCGGGAAAAGTTTATAAATACTTTTGTAAAGTGCTTAAAAAATCCTTTAATTTGTTTTTGTTATAAAAGTCTCTAGCATGAAAATTAAGCGAGTTATGACATAAATAAGATTTTTTTTGATTGTTGAAAAATATATACTTTCACTTACTATTAATTCGAAAAGAATTGACTTTCAGAAAAAACTTTATGGAACAAAAGTTGCTTAAAATTAGTCAATTTATTCATTCCCTTTTTTCCATATAATATTTTTCACCCCCATGAAGGGGTGTTGATGCTAATCCTTCCCCAGGAAAAAAAGCAACCCCCGGCACAGGGTCAACTTTGAAGCAAAGGCTAAGTATTACTCAAATCCAAATTTTTATGAAAATCGGTGCTGCTTGGACAAATTACCCGGGACAATGGTCATTGACTGGACTATTTGTGCATATCTACAAAATTACAGTGCAGATATTGAAATTAACATTTTTTTCAGGCACAAGAGCTCCCCCTAGAGAAATAGTGTATGACAATTCCCTAATTTCGACTGAACCTTATCCACCAGATCTTCCTAGAGTAGCTACACCTCCAAGGACTCTAACTCTGGACAAATATCCGTTTCCGGGTGTGGATGAGTTTGCGGATGAACAACCTCAAGGTGATTTCATACCTGTAATCAAATCAAACATAAAAGCACAATTGAATGACAGTAACTATCCATTTTCGAATTCGATGTTAGAGACAACACCTTCAATAGGTGGTGTGGGAGAGCGACCAACGCCTGCCGAGGAAATTCGCCATTTGAGAAGACAATTAGCTAATTTGAATAAAAAAGTTATGGCAATGGAAGTGGAAAACTTGAACAGACTTCAAAGGGAAAAATTTGTCCTTGGATTCGGTATAGCGTATTTTCTATTGAAGGTCATCATTTGGATGAACAGAAACTGAAAATGAGCATGAAAATTCAGTTTTCCTTAGTGTTGAAAGCATATATTGTGACTAATTTGTATTTATAAATTAAGATTAATTTACTGTCAATGATCTTATCAATGATTTAATGTCGTTGTTTACCATTTTGTTGACAGGTTTAGTTTTGTTGGCCAGAGAATGATTGTTTCTGTTCAATTAGAGACGAATAGTATATTGATGTTATTTGATAAGTTTGAATTAATAAAATTATCCATGAATGAAATTGTGTATTTATTTGTTGAGTTGCCTAATGTTTTTGCGTCCCTAGTTTTTAGGTGGGGGCCTCTATTTATTTAAAATGGGGAAGTTTGTTTCCTTGAACATTTGTTGCGACTTGGGAAAAAAATGGCAGCGGAACGCGTCGCTAGGCAGGAGCAGGGGTTTGTTAGGGAGCTGGAAGTGTCCTCAGTAATTTTCTGAAAGGCAAATCCAGATCCTTAGCCCGCGCAAAGGGTATGTGTAAAGAAACTCATGTGAATCTGATGCCATGCCCCCCAGATCCCCCAATCTTTCACCCATAGATATGGGAAATGATTGGTAGAACCCTCGGAAATTTACCCCAGTACCCACAGACTTCGGAGGTTCTAAGAGTACCTATATTTATAACTATATTTGATTGAAATCGTTAAATGTATTATTAACCAAAAATTTTCAACAATGTATTAGTACAAGTTAGTGCAATATTAAATATCGTCTTAAGTAGTTATTATAAATGCTTAAAGCATTTATATTAAGAGCATAAAACATGAGTATTTTGTATTTTTAACCGACTTCCAAAAAGGAGGAGGTTATCAATTCGTCGCGTATTTTTTCGCTTTTTTTTGTATGTATGTTACCTGATTTCTTCTTCTGTGGTGCACCGTTTTGAACGAATATGGTCTTGTTTAATAGAGTATATATCTGGATTGGTGAAACTTCAAATTTTGGAAAAGAATTCTATTGGTAAAGTGATAAAATTTGTGAATGAACACATGCGTGCATGGAAATCGACCAATATCCCTAATATTTTAGTCGATTTTTCGATAACTCCTTATGGATGTGTATAGTTTTTTAACGTTTAATCTATTAAGGAAGATCCTTAGGTGATCTCATATACTTTTCTGCGACGTGCAACTTGCAGTTTTCCAGAAAATCGCCGAAAATTCCAAAATTCTTATCAAAAATTTCATCGAACTGACATAACGGACATTTCCTCATAAATATTTTAATTTCAACGTAATAGTGCGGTAATTTTAGGCACTGGAAGTTTTAATTACGAATTTGAAAATTTTCTATGTACATCTCAAGCATATATGTAATAAAGCATAGTATTTTCGGCTCCTTAAATCAATGAGTACCAAGCTCGTTTTGTTTCTATACCAGGTAAATACCTATTTAAATGCAAATTTTTCCATTTTGCGAAGACGGTACTTTTGGTTGTCACATTCTCCCGGCCTAATAGAAAATTCAGTGACAACACATGTCAAACTTTAAACTGGTACTTGGTGGCTTATAGACAGGGTGTTTAGTTGTAGCAAACAAAATCAGAAAGTAAAGTGGTAGAAGGAGTTGCATTTATATGAAGATTGAAATATAGGACGGACTAGAATGATAGTGGTCCATAGGCAGCCGTATATACAGGATGGTTGGAATATAGGGTGGACTGGACGTAAAAAACGTATAAAAATGTTGAAAAAAATGTGAAATTAAAATTATATGGGGTGATTAAAAAACTGTTATATGATGTGGACATAAGTAAATCATATACAGGATGGTTGAAATATATGCTGGAGTTGAATTATATTTATACAGTGTGATTAAAAAATTATTTCTTTTATAGCCCATAAGAAGTTGCATTAAGTGTGGAGAGGAATTAATGTTACACAGGGCGATAATATAAAATGTTAAAAAGGAAATAATTTATGGGGTAGCCCACAAGCAGTTATATACCATGGTTGAAATATAGGACGGATTTGACTCCGTAAATATAGGATGGATTCCTCTGTCCTATAGTTTACAGAAGGCAGCTAACAAATTTATGCTTGTCCGTGGGCAGTCGTATGTACAGGCTGGTTGGAGTGGAATTATCTAGTTATACAGGGTTGTCAAAAAAAGTTGAAAAAAGGTTTAAAAATATACTAGATTGTTAGGTAATTAATTTGTACAGAATGAGCACCTTTTAATGTTTACATTTTTTACTTCCTGGGTAGGTACCTTACAACATTGCATGTGTTATTTATTTGCTAGAGTTGTATTTTGTTATAATTATTTTTAGCTTTTTAGTTATAGGTAGAAGTCGGTTATATTTTTTTAAAAAATGTTTTATACTAATACATAATAATAAAATAATTCACTTCAATATAACCACACTGTTGTCAATATTTTCGGTCTCCTATTTGAATACTGTACTGGTAAGTGACCGTTTTTCTTTTTTATATGAAAGTATAAAATATAAGCTATCGATTGCGGAGTAACAAATTTTTGAATGTAATATCACATGTTTATCCAATATAGACATCGTTATCCCATGTATAAAGTGGCGATTTTGAAAATCATTTTATGTAAACCTCCATTACACTATATATACGTTCTACACAAACGTTTTTTAAAGTTTTCCTAACATTTACGTTTCGCTTTGGAACATCCTTAAGCATCTCTACAATACGATCAACCAGTATTTCTGTTTATAAATAATATATATTGTGTGGTAGTTGCAAATTGTAAAATTTAAAATTTGTGTTTTTTTCATATAGTTTCTTTATTGCCACTGACAGAGGAGGGGTCTGAAACGTTTGGATTATGCAGTATATGTGGTGTTGTTCCCAGGTGGATAATTAAATAAAGATGTAACAACTATCTTTTAGGAACAACCAAATCATTTTACTTTATAATTCTGTTGATTTTATCTGATTTATATACAGGGTGAGTTTTTTTTTTGATGATCAGTATGAGGATCTCGGAAACTAGCGGAGATAGAGCAATGGTTAAATTGGGAAAGATTTGCAGCTTTACTGGCCCAATTTAATGACACTTTCGGATTTTTGTAAAAAGTTATGGCCTACTAGATATTTTGAAAAAACGAAATTCTGTCGATTTAGTCAAATCCCTCTAGCTCCTTTGTTTTTGATTTTATATAAAAAAATGTAAGTATCAAAATTGAAGGGAATTGTATCCCGAATATGATTGTCATGTCCTTGTTTGCGTGACAGCTCTCGTTTTCGAGATATGACACAAACTTATCTATTTTTCAATGGAAACCATAGTTGGCTATGACCTCAAAAAATCGGACATTTTTAGAACTTTTCAACGATATAATACTCGATATAGTTATTCATAAAAATGACGGAGTTATGGATGCTTTTCTCTCATATTTTCACTCTTGACGTAGTTACCCATGAAAATAGATTGATTCATTAATAACTATTCCAAAAAGCATTGAACTATTTTTTTATTAGGTATATCAGATATAACGAAAAAACTAAATAAGTAGGTTCTTACTAAAAACTTAAGAAATTTAAGTACATAATAATGGTTACAATTTATGTTCGAAAAGTCCACCATTGTTATTTAGACAAAAATTGCATCTTTTTAAGATTGACATTACCGCTTTCCTCACAGACTGCCTATCAATTTCTTCAATTGCTTGTAATACCGCCTCCCTTAGGTCACCAACTGTCTCATACTTTCTTTTGTATACTTTGTATTTTAGCGCACCCCATAAATAGAAGTCTATAACTGCCAACTCGGGAGACCGGGGTGGCCATTCACGTGGGCTATTTCTTCCTATCCAAGAGTTTGGATAGATATTATCTAGGTGTTGTCTTACTAATAACGAGTTATGAGCAGGTGCTCCATCATGTTGGAACCACTCAATTTCTAAACGAGTTCTCAAATTCAAATTATGCAAAATGTCTTGAAAAGTGTATTGCAAGAAATGCAAGAAGTGCTCCCCAGTAAGTGATTCGGCATAGATAAAAGGCCCCAGAATAGTAGACCTTATGATACCACACTAAACATTAAAACCAAATTTTATCTGGGGTCGTCTTTATTCTACATGGAAAGGTTTTTCTTTAGCCCAGATAAGCTCATTGTGTCTATTGAACATACCGCAGTTAGTAAATCTAGTTTCATCTGACTATAACACCTTTAATGGAAACTGTGGATTCGTTGAGATGTGCCAGCTTCTACCGCAATGTCACGAGTTGATGTAGATGGATTTTGGTTTACCATTGCCAAAACATTTATTTGTGCTGCTTCGTTAATTTGATTACGTTCCTTTGGTGGTTTAGTAAAAGATCCATATCTGCGTAAACTATCGTAAGGCCTCTTAAATGTACATAGAGCAGGTTAACGACGATTAAAATATCTATGAAAGTATTCCTCAGCTGCACGAACTGAATTTGTATGGCATATGATATAACATTCCACCATATTCAGTTTTTCTTCGTTAGAATATTCCATTTTATTACGAAAACTTTTCAATATCGACTGTCAGTTCAGCACTACCAATGGAATTACTTTCAAATGAGGCAACGTCAAAGTGAAAACAATCTTTCTCGTGCCTACTACGTTAAAAGTGAAAATATGAGAGAAAAGCATCCATAACTCCGTTATTTTTATGAATAACTATATCGAGTATTATATCGTTGAAAAGCTCTAAAAATGTCCGATTTTTTGAGGTCATAGCCAACTATGGTTTCCATTCAAAAAAAGATAAGTTTGTGTCATATCTCGAAAACGAGAGCTGTCACGCAAACAAGGACATGACAATCATATTCGGGATACAATTCCCTTCAATTTTGATATATACACTTTTTTTATAAAATCAAAAAGAAAGGAGCTAGAGGGATTTGACTAAGTCGACAGAATTTCGTTTTTTCAAAATATCTAGTAAGCCATGACTTTTTACAAAAATCCGAAAGTGTCATTAAATTGGGCCAGTAAAACTGCAAATCTTTCCCAATTTAACCATTCCTCTATCTGCGCTAGTTTCCGAGATCCCTATACTAATCATCAAAAAAAACTCACCCTGTATACACATGAGCGCAACTTGGAACAGTTTTCACTTCAAACTGAAATAACTACCTTCTTTCAAATTTAAAAGAATAAGTTAAAAAAAATACATTCTGAAGGGTAATAATTTCGAGATTCTATATGGCTGTTTAACATAAAAAAATAATTTAGAGCTCCGGTTTATAACTTGGGACAGTGGTTTAAAAAAGTTTAGATTGAATATCCAACAAAAAATTGAAAATATATATTTTTTAAAAACTACATACAATGACAATTACTGAATTTCTGAAAAAGGATCAGTGATATACAAAGTGTAATGAAAAGTACAGAAATTAATTGAAATGAAAAAACATTTTCATTTTAAAATTAAAATCACAATATTGCACATTACAACAAGCTTATTGATTTATACATTTTGAACAGCATTTACCTACTGTAATGTTTTTATTTACACTTCTAGTTCTTGGAGTTATTTAAAAACAAACAAACTCATTATAATTTATTTCCGCGACTTTAATTCATATTCTACAATTTATCTTGAGCACCTGTTGTTTTCTATACTGCAACCAAATACTGAATGAATCCTTTCGCCAGCTGTCAGTATTTTTTTATTATTTATTCTCGGAATTCTCCAGAAGGTTTATGGATCATTCGATGAACTTCGATGAATTTCCATAGCGCCAGCCGCCGGCTTTGGGTCTCCAGACTAACTACATCTTGGATTAAACGAAATATCAGATAAATGCCGATTCCATGAAATATTGGATTAATTCTCGTCACAATACTAAAATTAAGCTAACAAGTTCATGTTAAA
This sequence comes from Octodonta nipae, assembly GCA_034190945.1. Taxonomy (NCBI): domain Eukaryota; kingdom Metazoa; phylum Arthropoda; class Insecta; order Coleoptera; family Chrysomelidae; genus Octodonta; species Octodonta nipae. Next base: position 40,507,746 of record CM067224.1, on the reverse strand, counting down.
ATAATAAGCAAAAAATATTATTAACTAAGAAATTTCAATTTTTAACGATCGCTACGTAGGTGGCTTTGCTTAACAATCCTCTGGATCACATCCAACGTGACATCGTCCACGTCATCAATTTCATGAAAATGGTAAATGTCACTTGTAATTTTAGCATAAAGCGGACGGTGAAGAGTTTTCTATCTGGTGCAACACTGATGGCCTTCCCCAAGAAATCTTTAATGATCTCTCTTTGTGCCCTTGTCATTTATGTAGTTAAAAACAACGAAATCGTATTGACCTGTTAAGGTGCCAATTTGGGCCTTGGCCTTCTGTGGAGCAGCTGACACACAAATCGTAGTAGATGGAAGAGAATCACGTGGCAGGAGCATATCAACAACCTCCTCTTCTTATTATACCATAACTGAAGCAATGACCATGTCCTCATCAGTACCAACCACTCAAACATCAAAACTGTATTCTTCTTCAAATGAGTGGCCATTATCCTCAACTTCTTTCATATTTTTTACTTTTTGATTTGAGTGTAACTTGAGTGGTAACTTGGCTTCACACTTCTCCTTGTAGTAATCGCCTTCTTGGTCTTACCTTTTGCTATTATTTTCCAACTGAGCAACTATTTCCTCGCAGGCCACACGTTTGCCAAGGACGATATCTATTTTGTTCCGTCTTGGAATAGTGATTGTCTATTTGTTCCTGGTTTCTGTTTGGACGTCAGTGAATGTTCTCATCCATTCAGAAACATTTTTTAGGTTCGGCAAGTGGTAGCTTTTTGGACAGACGACTCAAAACATGGTTTATGTCAAGAGAATACAGTCTACTGGTGGGAAACCCAGCCATCATGTTATCTTCCATTTTGCCCTTTATATTATTCAACGCCTGTTTAGAAGGACTGGAAACTACTCCTTGCGGATTTTTCCTCTTATACTAAATTATCGACCAAGTACAGCACTTGTATGAGTTAAATAAAGCGTATGCATGGTTTAAAAACTAAAACCTATCCTTTCTGGCGGCGCTCTTGTAGTCTTTAATAATGTTACTTTTGAAATTTGTGTTAAGAAATCGTTTTTTACTGTTGTAATATATGCTTAAATAATTTAAGACTTAATTTTCCTAACTGAAAAACAGCTTCAGTATTAATGTTTTAAAAGAATTGTAAAGTTTTCTAATTTCACACCGAATGTAAGGCAACAATAATAATACAATATAAGCTTTATTAAGATTAATGTAGCATAGAATTTTTGCTCCTGTCCTTGCGGTAAATAGGTATACGTCTTTTACAGGTAGTTATGCAATCCGTTATAAAGCGTAAGATCCAAGATGTTAGATAGGCTTCATAGATGTCAGAACATGTACAAAAGCGATTAAAAATATTTTTGTAGGACATGTTAAAAAAACAGGATTAGTTATTAAAGTGTTTCACATGACTGTTTATACGTGTATATTCCAACTACTATTGAACACTGATTTTTCGTTAAAGCAGATTTATTGTATTACAAAGTTTATTGCAACTTTCCACCGTTCTTTCTAATTAAGTTGTTTTATAATTAACCGACTTCAAAAAGGAGGAGGTTCTCAACTCGTCTGTACTTTTTCAGCGATTAATCGCAAACGGCTCAAGGAATTTCGACCGTTTATACTGGATCCTGTTCCGGGGAACCGGAACTGGATCCATATTTTTTTCAATAACATAGCTTGTAACGTTTCTTAGAAAATCGGGAAAAACTTTTTTACCGACTTTCTTATACAATAAACTTTGGTGAAGTCGCTGGATTAAAAATATGGAAAAATTTTCTGTTCGGAACATGGGTAATAATAAACTAAAAAGAAATTGGATTAGTTCCGGGGGATCCCGAAGTGGTCCCATATTTTGTTTCAATAACATAGCTTGTGCCGTTTTTTTTGAAATTCGGGAAAAACAATAACATACAAATTAATTGTTTTGCAAATGTCTTTAATTCTGTTGTGTTATTTTTTATTGCTATTAAATCCTGAAACGTTTGGAGTATTTGAAATATACAGACTTTCTAGTAATTGCGGTGTTATTCCCAAGAAATCATAAAGATACCACATCATCATTAAAAAAAATATATATTTTTTTGTATGTAGGATGTAAAAAGAAAAGGTTAACTACACTTAATTATTTATATTTCTAAATCGGAACCTAAAACTGAACCTAATTAACGTTCAAACTAATTACGGTCGAATTTTGACCATTGGACGACCATTAATATACGGACATACACAGTGGCGGATCCAGAGTTAATCTGTTGAGGGGTGTATCAGGGTGCGGGACGAAATTTACTAAAATATGACTTTGGGTCATTATATTCTCAACATAATAGAAAGAAAATTCATTTGTACTTTATTACTACAAATATGTATGCTTTCTCGAAGGTGTTACATGAAATTTACCCGATTTTATTTAAAAAGAAGGAGGTTCTCAATTCGTTGGCAACTTTTCTTTTGGTTGGATTCTTGAAACTATATTTTGTTAAGAAATTTCAGAAATTAGTACCGTATAGTTTTCAATAACGTGAACTTAATCTTTTCCAGAATATCAGAAAAAACATGGCATTAAGATGGCTATTCAGCGAATCTTCACTGACTTTCCTGAAACAGCTTAACCGATTTAGATAGCTTAAACTATATTCTACTTAGGTAGATGCACAAGTGATTCCATATATATATTTTTTTAGGTAACGTAAAACATACAGTTTTTCAGAAAATCGGTAAAATATATATACAATAATTCATAAATGACAACGAAGTGTCACATTTTCTTCACAGTTGAATATTTAAATTTATTAACATTATTTATTTTAATTTATGACACAATTTTCACAAACAGAATGATTCTGATGCCAACCATATTAAAACATTCATTGAATTTACTTCATGCGTATTTCTGGCACAATCTTTTAGATTGCTGAGATTTTACTATTTAATTTTTGGACTTTGCTTTTAGATTTACAACTAAATCTTTTTTATCTTCACTACTTTAAATTTCAAAAGGACAATCCATTGTTCCTTCTTCAATTAATTCATGTTATGCAAAAATGGAAAAAATAAATGACTATTTATTAAAAAAAACTGTTGATCATTTAACAATTTTAACAGAAACTATTGCAAAATAGATTTTAATACCGTTTACTGCCCACCAATTATTTATGAACACTCAAACTTTAATAGACTGGCAATTATTTATCCAGAATTTTGAGAATAGCATAAGTATACAATGATGAAAATCCACAATATGTTTAAAATAAAGTTATTCCGGTCAATTTACACATTTGAAGTTGAGTTTTAGCGCAAAATTACCTGAGACAAAACTGTAGATCATAAAATTCTCTACAAAAAACGTATTAATAATTTTTTCCCTAAGAGCCACTGTTTTATAACGATTTATTATTAGTAATCGTCATAATTTGCACACGTTTCCACGCTACCTATGAGGTAGAGTACTTACCGCGTTTTTAGGGTTCCGTATATACAATATACGGATACCCTTATAATATCACTCAGGATTTCTGCCTCTGTCACATCACAGCCATGTTGTCCTAAACTACTGGACGGAAGAGGTTGAAATTTGGTATCAATGTATATTTTGGTGACCCGATCAGAAGTACATATCGTAAAAGAAAAAAATTGGATTTTAGGGGTACTTCTGGGGGGAAAAACTAAAAAAATCGACCGTTCCCCCCCCTGATCTCCGAAACTACTGAGCCTAAAATTTTGAAAAAAATAGGAAATATAGAGCGTTGTCCGAACTTTACAGGAAAATTAAGGAGAAACCATTAATGTTAATTTTGGGGGGCAAATTTTAGAATTAAATAAAAATTTAAAAATAAAAAAAATTTCAAACGCATCATGTAATATATCAAATGAAAGGTCTCATTCTGAAGAATACAAATATATTTTTTTCATATTTAAAAAATATATATTTAAAAAGATATTAACGAAAATATACCAAAATTTACCCATTCCCCCCCCCTTATCTCCGAAACTATAAAACGTAAAGTTTTGAAAAAAATAGATTTATAGGTTCTGACCTGAAGTTTACTGGAAAAATAAGGAGAAACCTCTACTTTTAATTTTGGGGGGCCAATTACAGAATTAAATGGAACATATAAAATTAAAATTGTTTCTAACCCATCATGTTATATATCAAATGAAAGGGCTCATTACGACGAAAACAAATATATTTGTTTATATTTTTAAAATAAATTAATTAAAAGATATTAACAAAAATATAAAAAAATACCCATTCCCCCTCCCTTATCTCCGAAACCATAAGCTGGGGAATTTTGAAAAAAATGGAGGTATAGCCCCTCACCTGAACTTTACTGGAAAATTAAGGAGAAACCCCTAATATTTATTTTGGAGGGCAAATTATAGAATTAAATGGAAAATTAAAATTAAAATTGTTTCTAACCCATCATGTTATATATGAAATGAAAGGGTTCATTATGACGAAAACAAATATATTTTTTTCATATTTTTAAAATAAATTAATTAAAAGATATTAACAAAAATATAAAAAAAGTTTACTCATTCCCCCCCTTATCTCCGGAACCATAAGCTGGAAAATTTTGAAAAAAAATGGAGGTACAGCCCCTCACCTGAACTTTACTGGAAAATTAAGGACAAACCCCTAATATTTATTTTGGGGCGGCAAATTATAGAATTAAATGGAAAATTAAAATTAAAATTGTTTCTAACCCATCATGTTATATATCAAATGAAAGGACTCATTATGACGAAAACAAATATATTTTTTTTCATATTTTTAAAATAAATTAATTAAAAGATATTAACAAAAATATAAAAAACAAATATATTTTGGCCTCCAAATAATAGAATTAAACGGAAAATAAATTACTAGAAAACCCCCATAGTAATTTTAGGGACAAATTATACAATTAAATGGAAAATAAAGATTCAATTTTCAATCGCATCATGTAATATATCAGATAAAAGGCTCATTATGTGAATTACAAATATATCATATTTTTAAATCATTTGTATAAAAGATATTAAAAATATTAAACATCGACTTAATTCCCACTTTAGAAACTACACTATTTAAAATTTGAAAAATATATTTTATTTACATTTTTAAATAATTTGAATAACAGATTTAATAATTTATAATTTAAACTTTGACCTATTTTGCCGTTTTTCTTCCAATCTACAGAGCCTCAAAACTCAGACAGTAGATTATAAAAGGCATTTCTGAAAGTTTATTAGTAAAATAAAACTCTAATGTTACTTTTTGGGGGCCAAATTAGAAAATTAAATACATATGTATTGTGATAAAAATCAAGCGAATCCTAAAGCAGATAAAATAAAAAGTCTATGTGTGGAAAATAAAAGTGTATATTTTTTTATAAATTTAAAACGCTTCCTTTAAAAGATATAAGGGTAAGTATAAGAAAATGCACTCATTCCCTGCTTGTCTGAAACTGGAATATTCGAATCTTGAAGGTGCTACGGAACCCTAAGTATGCGAGTCCAACTCGCACTTGACCAAATTATTTTAACATGGTTTCCCCAGTAGGACAATTCAAATTGTAATTTAGACTTAAAAGATCTTGGTCGAATAGCAATCATGATAATATTGCGAATATCTGTGTATACTAATTTCAAATGATTAACATTTGATCGTTTATATTTTAAATAATTTTCTCCAAAAGAAATGTTAGTGAGTGTGGGATGTCATTATTTAAATCTTCAAACATTCGACCTGGTGGAGGGTAGTGAGAATTATCGAACACTGCGGACCGGAACGATGAGGACTTTTTGAGATCTCTTTTATACTTGTATTTTGAGCAATTTTACCAAGTTACAGCTTCTTATGAATTTTCGTAACATTCCTCCTGATTTTAGGCCTAAATTGACCGGATTAAGTAAATCTATTTATTAATCGACTTCCAAAAGGAGAAGGTTATCAATTTGTTTGTGTGATTATTCAAAACGGTTTCAGCAATTTTTATGATTTAAACTCCATTGTATTAGAGAATATTACGGAAAGGTACCATATGATTTTCTATTAATGTGAGATTTACGGTTTTCCAGAAAAACGCAAACAACACTTCAACCAATTTCAACGAACCTTCACTGTTTTCTCTAAAACTGCTGAATCAATTTGAATATTTTATATTGTATTTTACAGAAATATATTTCAACTTGATTCCGTATATTTTTATATAAAACAAAACGTACCGTTTTTCAGAAAATCAGTAAAATATGTGAAAAAAATGGTAAACATAAATGTAAATGTTAAATTGCGTGGTACATAAGTAGTTGCATCTATAGCATGGTTGAAATATTAGATGAAATAGAATTTTAGTTCTACAGGGTGGTTAAAAAGTTTGTATTGTATGCAAGGTGGAGTGGAATTCTAGTTATACAGAGTGGATCAAAAAAATGTAAAAAAAGTTAAATAAGCATGAGCAGTTAGGACATTGTGTTCAAATCCTTTGAGGAGAAAATTATTCAACAATGTGAATATTATATGAAGTTGTTGATTTCTTCCTTGAAATTGCTTGATGTAGGCAAGTAGTCTGATTGGAACTTGCACCCGAGTGAGTAAGGTTGTTCTTCTTTTTGGACTTGGTCACTGAAGTACTTGGAAAATACCTTGGGCAGAGTTCGTCAAATAAACTTGATATTTGTTGGTTTTGCTGATTGAGTTTGAGGTATATTTAAATTTAGCCGCTATTTGATTAAGTTTTAGGTTCCTGGCTTATCTGCATCTATTATTTCTTGACTATGGTTTATTGAAAATGTTTTAATAGATTTGTGCGTTCGAAGAGATGGGTTCTAGTCGCCAAATTTCGTCCCCGAAGTTAACTTCGTCCCCATCTGTTTTTCTGTCTTCCAACTAAAGACATCTAGTATTAATATGGCGGATCAACAGTTAATTAAGAAAACTTGTTTTGTCAGGAGAATTAAAAGATGCCTGGTAAACTCCGTATATTTCCAAAATTTTTACTTTGTTTAAATTTTATTTTTGTAGATGTTATAACAAAGTTGACGAGTTTTCGATTATTTTTAATAATAAAAGAGTACTGTACCTAATGTGTGACGTTTTATTTAATATTTTACGAATACTATTTTTTTTAATACATATTTTTTTACGAAAACGGGACGATATTTGGCGACTGTACCTTAGTGAAGTATTAACTGTGAATGTTATTTGTATTAGATCCTAGCTGGAAATTAAATCTGGGTGCGATTGAGAAATTTCATTAGTTATAACAAGGTTAACATACCTGGAACTTTATTGGAATCAGTAGACCAAAATGCAGGTGAACGCGTTGAAAAGAGTGAGTATTTTCCCTGGATGGGTTTTGCGAGTTTTCTACTATAGAGTATGTTTATGGTTATAATGACTCTCTGAGATGTATTTATTTCCCAGGCTATCGAATAATATAATTTTTTTCGCCTGTCAGTTCATCTGTTTTAATAATTAACAATATTTGAAGACTTACAATCCAAGTAAGTTTCGTTTTGAGTGTTTGATTTGTGGGATAAAAATCTTAACAGTCTCATTGTTGTATTAAACCTGTATGTACATTATAATGATTGGTTTGAATTCTATATTTAAAAGTACAGTTTTCAATTTTTTAAATCGAGTTTATAAATTATACGAATACTTTAAAATCTTATATATGTCGTTTGTTAGATTGCTTAATTAAACTGATACTTTTTAGCAGTAGATCCCCAGATGTATATTGCCTACCAAAAACATCATTCGCCCTTTGTATGCCCAATAAATAATGAACTCGTTGGAGCTTATCCGATAACAAATTACCATTACAGATTCTTTTAACTAATCCGACTTTGATTGAAAATGGTGGTGGTGGGTTGGCAGCCAAGTCGCAAGCTTTGCTGCCTCACTTACATACCAATTTTACAAGATTATCGGGCGAGGTGTTTATTTGCAGCGAATTACAACTTTGATATGGGGTGTTAAATGCCGTTTATTAATCATATGGGATTTGTCGCGGGCTGAAAATGTAGTTCTTTGAAAAAATACAAACAAATTAATTGGAAAATGTAGTTTCTCTCAAGAACTAATTTTTATTATTTATTTATTAATAGCTTTAGCTAACATAAATACAACTTTATACAATTTATAGATCTACTCACACACACACATACACACACATATATATATATATATATATATATATATATATATATATATATATTCAATCTCCCTAATTAGTTTATATCAATATAATGTTACAGCGCTAAAAGTATTTTTTTATATGACTAAAACAATGTTTTTTAAAATCACTTAATTTATTACATTTTTTTATGTTGTTTGGTAGCTCGTTGTACAGTTTAAGTCCTTTGTGGAATAGGTTTTGTTGATCAGATGTTCTGTGCACTGTTGTTATATAAAAGTTTTCTGCGTTCCTGGTTGTGTAACTCTGGACATTTTCTACTCTTTTACAGTGATTCAACAAATGGTTTGGAACTAGACCGTGGATCATTTTGAATATAAATATCAACGTGTTATAGTGAATTGACTGTTTAACACTTAGAAGGTTTACAGATACCAACATTGTCCTTATATGAGCATATCTATTAGTGTTCTATAATATACGTAAGGCCTGGTTCTGTCTTTTTTGCATAATTTCAATTTCAGAGTTTTTTAATAGAAATAAAATGGTTGGACAAAAATTAAAATGAGGCATTATTATGGTCTTATAAACTAAGAGTTTGGACCATTCACTTAACGTTTATCTCATCTTTCCTAGAGCATTCACTTTCTTGGCTATTTTACTTGTGTTATATAATGCATGGTTCGCGAATGTTAAACAATCGTCTATCATGACACCCAAATATTTCCATTCACTCACTTGTTCTATTCTCACTCCTTCTACCCATACTCCTTGATGATGTGTCACATTTACAGGGCTATACCTATTTCTCATGAACTTTGTTTTATCGATATTGAGGCTGAGATTATTTTTCTTTAACCATTTTGATACGTTTTTCATTTCTAAATTTAAGCTGTTCACTATTGTATTTATATTATCTGCAGCGAAATAGATTAATGTGTTGTCCGCAAAAAGTTGAATGTGGCTTTTTTCAATGTACTGATTAATGTCATTAATGTATATTACAAACAAATTTGGTCCCATTACAGTACCCTGTGGGACACCATGTATTGCTTCTTTCAGTGTAAATTCGTTTTTGTTGTATCTTGTTTCTTGACTTCTTCCAGATAAGTAGCTTGTAATCCATTTCAGTGCTTTCTCCTGTATTCCATATTTTTCTAATTTTAAGACTAACAAGTCTCTATTGACAGTTTCAAATGCTCTTCGAAAATCAAGAAACAGTGCGCCGATTCTTAGGTTTGAGCTAACTGAATTTTTCCATTGCGCCAGTACTGACTGTAAGGCAGTCTCACATGAGTTGTTCTTTCTGAAGCCTGCTTGAAAACAATTTAAAATTTTATTCTCTTCTATATATTCCACTATTTGATTATTGACGACTATTTGTAATAGTTTTTCATAACTGGGCACAATATTTATTGGACGAAAGTTATTGCATAAATTTGAATCTTTTTTATTTTCTATGGATATTATTGTTGAGGTTTTCCAGTTCTCAGGGAATTGTCCCATTTCGATACTTATATTAATGACTTGCAAAAAATGATTACCTACAACCTGAAATGATGTTTTTAGTATCTCTATGTTTATCCCATCTACACTACTTTTTTTGTTCTTCATAAATTTTTTTAAGCTTCATCAATTCAATTTTTTTATTTTTAAATGCTTTTAAACGACAATTAAGACACTTTATATTATTTACTATTTCATTAAAAGTTGAATTACTACAGCTTAAATTTCCTGTTATTTCTGTTATACTGCTTACAAAAATGTTATTAAGTTGTTCTGCTATTCTATTATTGTCTGGTTCAAGCTCATTATTAAATATTATTCCGTTTTTATTTTCATTTTTTATACTTCCTTTTACAAGGTGTTTTACAGTTTTCCACATTTCTTTTGAGTCATTTTTTACTTCATCTATCTTTTTGAAATAATAAGCTATCTTTTGATTTCTAATCATTTCGGTTACTGAATTTCTTTTTTGTTTAAATAATTGCCAATCCTGGTGTAATTTAGTTAGTGTAGCTTTTCTGTACAGTCTGTCTCTTTCTGTTATTTAGGAACCAATTTTTTCTGTCCACCATTTTTTGTTTTCCCATTCCTTTTGTATTGGTATTTCTTTTAAAGGTGCATGTATATTCAAAGTTTCTTGAATGTTTGATATTAAGATGCGTCGATATCTACGCTATTATTGTCCCATTCTTTTCCTATTAAATCCATTTGATACTTAGTTTCCTCAAAGACCTTAGAAAGGTCTCTTATGGTTTTCTTTTCCTTTTTACATTTTTATTTTTTCTGTAGGTCTATTGTTATAATAGGATGATCTGTAATTTTGGGTGTTAAATGTACATCATAGTTTATATTCTTCAAATCCGTAATTAGTAGGTCTATAATTGTTCCTTCTCGTTGAGTTACTCTTGTAAACTTCTTTATATGTTGATATGCCCCTAAACTTTCTAAAACGTTACTAAGTTTCCTTGAATAAAATGTATTCATTGCCATATTTTCACTAAAATCTCCAACAAGTATTAAGTTTCCCTCTTTGGATAATTCATTTTGAAGGATTTCATCTAATTTTTCCAAAAATTCAGTATGATTCGCATTTGGAGAATGGTACAGACATAAAATCTTATATTTTACATTATCTATATAACCCTCTATACCTATTAACCATAATTTTGTATCCATTATGATTCTAAGTATTTCTTTAGATTTAATTTCTTTCCTCATATAAATTATACTTCTTCCGGTGTGTCTACTTTTAGATTTAGTGATAATATGCTTCTATATACAAATCATTTTCTGAAAAATCTTCAGTTATATGAGTTTCTGATAAACATATGGCTCCTTCTCTTGTCTTCTGTATTAACTTTGTTTTGCTTAATGCTTATTTCTATAAATACATCTGTATCATTTAAATCATCTTTGTTTATATTAAAAATCTTTATTCTTGGATTCTTTTTTTCCGGTTCTGAAATTTCATAATTCTGGCCCATCTATTCTTTAATATTTACACATAATTGTTCTCGTTTTTCCTCACTTTTATAACTTATAGCAACTCCCCCATCCCGTACATATTTCACAGTAGATATTCCTACTCCCAAAGTGCTTGGCTCTATTCTTTTTTCTACTTGTCTTTTTGTTTTCTCACTAGTTTGCTTCTTATATTTTGGTTTAATGAGTATAGTCTTCTCAGCTGACATTGATTCCTTTACCATTTCTCTATACGTTTTTGGTGTTCCAATATGGTCCCGTTTTGCTTCAAGCTCCTTTTTTAGTAATTTTATTATTTCATCTTTGCTGTCAATTATAGTTTGATTGTCCTCAATTGTATTTTTTAATAAGTTGTATGTATCCATTCCTAGGCATTTTTGACAATGAAATTTCATTACTCTGGTATTAAGTTGTAATACTTTTATCTCTGATGAAGTTAATTTGCCGCATCCTTTACATACTCTCTTTTGGCAATTATCGCAATGAAAAACTTCTTTGTTTTTAACTTCTTCGCAAAATTCACATTCCATGATGCCTACTCAACGAAGTCAAGAGGCGGAGCAACAACATATTTGTTTATTATATTTATCTGAAATTATCTTATATTTTCAGTATCGGTTTTTGCACTAAAAAAATCTGTAGTCCCGCTGGATCCTGGTTTCGTGATCCTGCATGACTAGCATTACATTTTGAGAAAGTATCTGAAATAGAATTAGAAATGTAAAGAAAATATAAGCTTACTTAGGGACTACAATATACTGTGGAAAAGCTAACACATTTTGAATATCTCGCCAGCTTCTTATATCATTTGCTAAATAACCAGTTGCCAAAAACTTCTGTTTAGCTTCCATAGTATTAAGGGGAATCGATCAGACAATTTAAACTCATATGCAAGGTTTTTAGCTTTTTTAATGAGTGAATTTAATCTGATTTAGTTTTTGATACACACACTTTCGCTACCTGGAGCACATTCTAATTCTTCTCGAAATAAAATCCATGAGGAGGTAGAAGCTTTCTGAGTTTATTCAAGGTTAGAAAGAGGTCTTTCATCTTCTTACTCCTTCAGCAGTGAGGTTTCAGATATTCTTTCGAAATTGACTTGCTGATTGTGCCTGCTACTTAATATTTCGATTATTCATTTTATATTTCCTTATGAAAATGCTAATATTATCAAAAAAAATTACGTTATAACTTTTATATGTGGTGCTGCTGCTGATGGCGTCAGAGAGCTGACGTCATATTTTTACAGCTTTAAAAGTAACTCTTTGAAAGTTTGAATATTTGTGATTAAAATCAGATATCGCGCACGCGAAGCCGTCAAACAATAAATGACCTCTGACAAGGTAAAGGGGTCTGGGGGTTCGAACCCCCCCGCAATTTTGGAATGTTTGGTTTCGAAATTCAATTTTATCCAAATAATCATGTTTTTCATAGTATAAATTTTATGTTTATACAATTTTATATATCCTGGAAATACATGAACAAAAATATACATTTTTGAAATGTATATCAGCCCATCACAAATCAAAAAAATTATCCAACCCCCTCCGAAAACCCACCCCGAAAAAAATTCCTGGCTACGGCCTTGAAGTAGACGTAATGACAAATTTCACTTCGTTGGGTATCGTTGCTCAAATGGCACTAGATAATGACCACAAAACTAGTCTGAGCGTTCCCCACATTATATATAATTTGATATATTTGGGGGTCAAATTCGTCAAAAGAGAATATTAATTTAAACTTACTCCTGAAGTTAAAGCTAGGGAACGGTTAAGGTGCAGAAACCTTTTAAAAAAGTTTAGAAGTTTACGGGAAAACCTAAAGGAATATACCTTAATAATAATAATAAGCTTTATTACCCAACAGGAAAATCCCAATTACAAGGTACATATGGAATATGATTACTTATAACTATACATACATATATTTACAGAAATTAAATTAAATATATATTTACTACTGTAAATAGTTACTATATAATGATTAATATATCTTTATTAGTGTGATAACTAATATTTCATGAGAAATCTTGACGGTGAAACCCTTAGTAGTCGAGACCAAGATGCACTTGAGTTATTTAATCTAAAACTATCGAAACACATATTTTTTTCTTCCAAATAAAGATAGGAGGGAATTTCGAGGTATATAGGAGCTCTTGATGTGGATGCAATGTTGCCAGATCCACACCCATCTTGCATCTACATTTCAACTTAAATCTCATTGACGAAATAAGTCACTTACATTACCTACTAACAGAAAGTAGGAAAGTATTCAAAATATCATCACAACCATAAAACAATTCAAAACAATCCCATTAAGTACCTACTACCCTTCTTCTACCTGAAATGTCGGATGGCCAATTATTATTTCTCAAAATCAAAAATCCTGAACCAACGTCGTTGGCTATATCCAATGTGTAGTTATTTACAATTTGTGCGTTAGTGTGAGAAGTTTAATAAAGTGAAGTTTCAAAGTGTGCTGTGAGAAAAAGACTAAACTAATGTAGTCACCCCAAGGTAAGCATAATTTGTATTTTTCATCCTTGAAAAAGACCAATACAAGTGTGGAAAATTTTATATTTATGTTGGTTAAGATATATAAATAAATTAATTCGAAAAAATGACGGGGTTCAAATCCGGCAAAAAGCGGAATCAGCTATTACTCTAGCTGCGAAGACCTACGTTCTCGTTTATAAGTTAGTTCACCTACCATTAAATAAATCTTATACCAGACGAACATACAGTGGGCCAAACAATTCGTTCTAGATCATTGGTAAATTTTTAATAGATTGCCAACATCGGATAGATACAAGAAAAGTTCAAGCTATAATAATGCCACCTAAGCGACTACCATTGGGGCCACCACATGAAGTCGAGGAAACAATATTTAGATCCTATTACAAAACGGATCAGTCCATGGTCTGCCCCTGTCGTTCTAATGAAAAGAAGGATAGAACCAACCGTTTTTGTGTGGATTGTAGAAGTATAACAAAGAAGGACATTTATCAACTCCCTCAAATTGATAACACTCTGACCACCCTGACAGGATCCCGTTGGTTCTCTATCCTAGACCTGAAGAGTGGATTTAGTTCGACGACATGCTGGTGATGGGTCACACATTTGATGACTATGTGAAGAATATTGGTGAAGTATTTCTAAAATTCAACCCCAAGAAGTGAACTCTGTTTCAGAAAGATGTAGAGTTTTTGGGCCAAATCTTTTCTGAGTTGGGAGTCAGGACTAACGAGAATACCATGTGTAATTGACCCGTTCTGAGAGGCAAGCATGAATTACGAACTTTTTGGGTCTCTGTTCGTACTACAGGCGATCTGTTGAGGGATTTGCCATCATTGCCACACCTCTACAACAACAGACCACTGAAAAAGAGACATGGGGGTTGTAGACCATTTCCAAAAATAACTGAATGGTTGTCACGTCCTAGCCAGAATCGATCATGCTGTCCTGAAGAGGCTATATGACATGAAGGCACCGGAGGGGCAACTGGCCAGATGGAGAAGTTACAGCCCCGCTCCGGCAGGTTGCCTAATAATGCCGATGCCTTATCCAGAAGACCCTCCCTGACAGATTATAGATATTGCCAGAAGATGAAAAAGCGTGAAGTTGTCTTCATTCAACAGATTTGAGTGTAGGTCACTGAAGACTGGACAACGGAGTTATGCATCCAGGACCAAAAGGCCGACCATGACATTGTGCCAAGCCTTTCATTAAATAAGAGAGAGGCACCGAGGCTATGAGGTGACCAGGTAGCTAACTAATCGGGCGTGCTAAAGTCTTTGTGGGGTCAATGGAACTAAAGATAGTGAATCGAAGAGAATTTGGGAAAGCAATGATGGTAGAGAAACCGAGTTTTAACTGGTAGTCTCTTAGAGAACAATGTACTCGCCTTCTTGACCGAAGTACATAATGGGATTATTGGAGGTCATGGGGTATAAATAAATCGTCAACGATTGTCCAGAAAATTTGAAAAGGAATGGCCAACTATTTTCAATTCTTATATATATTTATAGCTTAAATTTTGGAAATGTGAGATGAGAGGTCTCTAAATCAACTCTTGTGCTTTCCAACGGTGGTTTATTCATAATGATAGGGTCATTCGGTGAGGTAATGTAGCCTTTCCAAAAATATGTCTTCTATAGGGTTGACTGAAATTTTGCAAAAACTATCGGGGCTACAGTACTTATTTTTAGAAGATGAATTGTGTATGTGTATGTGTGTATGAGAAGATCTATCGCTTCAGTTAATAAGAATGTTTTAGCTATAAAATAAAAAAAAATATATAAGGGATTATCTAAGAAACCAAATAACGAAGTTGACGTATAGTAGCTCATTTTGTAGGTTTTCATTTCTCTTCAACATTGCCTGTAGTAGCAAACACGGTTTCACGGGTAGATTTTGTATAAAAGGTAAATTTTTTAAAAATGTTTTATCATTATAACACGTTGATGTTAGAATTATTAGGGAAAGAATTTTCTGGAAGTGAAAAGTACTTTATTATTTTTTTATGGATAAAGATAAAAATTAACACCGCAATGAGAAAATATATAGGTATGTACTTTACGTACATCAACAACAGATTTATTTGAATTGAGTTTATTTTACTAAATTGTAATAAATGACAAACATTTAGATTGTACAGTGGACCTTAACATGAGATGAATCTTTGATGGCACAAGAAATTTATATTTATTTCGAAGAAACGTGTCTACATATCAATTCAAATTTACTAGGTTTCTACTTACTATTTGATTCCTAGATAAATTATCTGTATGTTTTGTAAGGCTAATTCTCTAACCCCTGCGGTATTTGTTTCGCAAAGGGCACCATGTTCTCATATAAAGATAAAACTATTTTTTTGTTTTCAATGTGTCATAGATTAACATATTTGTCTTCTGATGAGTAACTGTGCTCCTTCTTAGTAGGGAATAACTACCATATATTATATATACCATGTGTCCCAGATAAAAGTAACTAGAAGGGGATTACCAAAACGGCAAGAGATACAGGGTGGCTAAAATCAGAAAAAGTTGCGCTATTCCAAGCCCAATCAGGTGCTGGATTGAAATTAAAAATCTCTACCGGGGTTTTCAAAATATTGGTAAACACATTTGATGAAATTTATTAGTTTTGTGTTAGCGACACTACGACAAGCGATTAACGTTAACAACTTTTTTTTATGCCTTCTAGTTTTTTGCAATCATAGCCAACTTTGTTATTTCTTATGGTCGCCATATTGGATTTATAAGTCATTGAAAAGCATATAAAAAGAGTTTTTGAGCCATGTATAACATGCCAATCTTTAGATGATAGAAAATGTAAATTATAAAAAAACATTTTTCTCTTAGTTGGCTGCGAAACAAAATGCCGTAATTGTTTTCTTAAAATTTCTATAAAAAATAAGCAAATAAAAGTACTCTTTTATTTATGATTCTAAAGTAAACAATTAAAATATTACATATTTGTAATTTAATTCTAAACAAAAAAAGTAAAAACCGATGACAAAGCCTTGAGTGAAACTATATTAAATTAAATGTTTCAAAATTCCACCAATATTATTAACACACGTCTTGAATCGATTGGAGATATACATGCATCTATAACCATTTGTCTAGGCTTTCTTCAATGGCTCAGACAACGGCTGTCTCGGGTTCCTCTATCATATTATAAGTAATACAATAAACTTTATTTTGTAAGTATCCCCAAATGCAAAAATCAAGAGGCCTTTGGTTCCGCAGATCCAGTGGGCTAGACAACCGGGGCTCGATTTCGGATCCAATTTTTTCCATATTGCTGACTTAAAAAGTCAGTTATGATTCTTGCAAATCTTGCATTATGTGGAGGTACTCCATCTCGCTGGAAAGTTTGGTCGACGTAATTTTGTAATATCCCAAGAAATCGCGGAGCAGTCAAATTATCATTAAAAAATGTCAAATAGAAGGTGCCCGTTTATGATTCCTACCCACACATTAAAACTTCACTTGATTGCGCACCTCACTTCCTCACGATTTAAGAACGGATTTTGATCGGTCCAATATACGTTTTTGTGGCTGTTAAATTCATTACATACTCTATTTCAATTAGGTTTTTGAAATAAACCATATATGATTGGCTATAGCCAAGTACATTATTTCTAAGCATTCCGAAGATCGACTAACCTAGTTGCGGTCTATCGGGATATCATTGACCTCGTTCAGCGTTCCTGTGACACAAAGTGAAACTTCCCAATTTGAATACCTTGCCATATTTAATTTAGGTGGAAAATGTTCTGATATATATGAATGAATTAGGGAAGGTTCTGGGTGAGAACCGCGTCTGAATTTATTAAGTGCTCGACGTTTCGACTCCTGCTTTGGAGTCATTATCAAGAGACAAAAGTGAAAAAGAGTTTCAGAGTCTAGATCGAACTCGGGACCTCAATCTGCTACTCCCCAAGAGTCACTAGGTAACTGAACTGAATTTGAATCTGCTCTGCTTCTTTTATTTATATTTATCGGTGGGGTAGATAAGAGTGTCACGTAATGAAGGGGCTGTATTGTGATTGGTTGGGTGTTGGTGGGCGTGTCTGCTTTGTTTAATCTGACGAAGCTATAGAAATACAGAAAAGACCTCTCTGTCTAAACTGACGAGATGACAGCGTGACACCCCATTCTAAACCACCGATAACTAAATGTTTTAGGTGGTTTCCGGGAATTCATCCGCGTAGTTGATAACTGATCCCTGCCGGGATCGATGGTAAAATGACGACGTTTCGGCAGAGTCACATCTGCCCTCTTCAGGTCGGTTCGCATAATTCTCGTAGCCTTCTGCTTTCGCTTCTAGTTACTCGAATACTCTAGACTATATATATATATATATATATATATATATATATATGTTCTGAGATGTTCTGAGCAGTTATATATATATATATATATATATATATATATGCTTTAGGGATCTTATACAAAATTGGAGGACTCTAAAAATCCACAGTATGGTCAGCTAAAAGTTAAAAATACTTTGAGGCTCTATGAAGAGTTTGTATGTACATTTAGTCGCCTTCATGAATGTATTTCCTGCACCTACATTTATTTCGACGCCAACGACATCAGCAAAAAAAAGCTAAATTACAAACCACTGGCACAGAAAAGAGGCATTGAATTTTTGTCAGCTGGCAACTAGAAATTTAAGACATTTTGTACAAAAAAGTACAATTCAAAAATCTAAAACACACGATTTAATCGTAAATTAAAAATAAAATAAAAATAGCCTTTTATTATATTTTTGTAATAACTAATTAATTGAGTAGACTTTCTATCGCTGTTGTACAAAGTCGTAATAGTTAGAAATTCTTACGTTATGATCTCAAAATGTACATCTTGACCGTTCCTGTCGTTTGACCTTCTTCCGTGAGGCTAAAACATGCCGATTGTACCCCGAAGATAAGTTAAACAAATTTTAACTAAGAGCTGAAATAAATCAGTCAGTGAAATTTCTTCATTTGATTATTGAATGAAACAATTTTAATATAATTGTAATGTTTAGATACAATCATCCCAGATTGCCGGAACTATTTTAATTGTAACGTCATAATTGACATTTAGTGTGCATTAATACAAAATGTCAGTGCCATATTCAAAATTATAAAGTCGGAGGGAGGTATTCTAATCTAAATTGCAAGTATTCCAAATTAGCAAATGGAATATGGGTGAAAGTGAGAGCAAATTCAGACCAGAACCTCAAGATGTTTGGTACAAATCTCGCGTGTCAGGCAGACAACCAAGACTGATACAATCCGTGATGCAGGCAATCGTTGATCTCAAAGAACCATCAGGTTCGACTCAGTCTAGGATTCTGGAATATCTGCAAGGAGTTATAAACTGTAGAAACTTAATGCCACGTCCAAGAGGTTTGGGATTCCAGGTGAAAAAAGCCTTGAAACATGGTTTAGATAAAGGACTCGTTAAATGTAAAGGTGGCAAATTTTTGGTGGCGCTAAACTCTAAGGATTTTGCCATTTTTAAAGGTTTCAGAGCGTATGATCCTATATTCGGGGAATGTAAAAAGAAGAGCAATAATAAATTCGAAAACGGTAAGAGGAGACCTCGTTCCAAATTCAGGAAAAGATCTGGAGGCAGGAACCTAAGTAGTGATTCGAGTGTATTGAGTGGATTTCCAGGTGGTGATGGTATGGATAAAACACATACTGGCATTGATGATATTTCAAACAATTTGAGCATTTTGGAATAACGGACTAAATTTCTTAAGGCTATCATCGTATTTTCTTTCATTGTAAACAAATGTTGAGCATATTATATCATATTATTACACTGTTTATGTTTGTCAATAAATACATTTCAATACTTCTTTTGTCAATATGTATGTCAAACTGAAGTGTTATGAGCCTAAACTGGGTACGTCATATTTTTTTAGACATAAACTCCTAATTTGTAAGTAATTTTATGTAAAATGATATTTTTGTTAAAGTAAAGATTACAGGCGTTTTCCATACACTTACGCGAAAACAGTCTTAGGTAGACGAAATCTCTCGATTTTTTAGCTTTTTTGGGATATATAACTTTTAAGCTATACATTTTAAAATTTGTAAAAAGTATATTTGAATTCCTTATAAGGAGACCTTTGATCTGAGTCATCACATGACGGGCTTGAAATTTTTTAATTTTAATTAACATTAGTTATTTTAATTAGGTTTTCCTATACGTTTTGCGCGAGGTTCTATGTGCTCTATTTTTTGCAAAATTTTTGCATTATTAGTTTTGGAGATGAAGAGGGTAATATTTCCCTTAATATCTTTTATCCTATACCATTTAAAATACTAAAAAATATATATTTGTATTCTTCATATTCTTTCATATATTACATGATGTGCTTGAAAAAAATTTTCTTTTCCATTTAACTCTCTAATTTGGCTCCAATATTAGGATTTGTGCTTACGTTTTCCTGTAAAGTTTGAATGTAGGGCATATAGCTATATCAAAGAGGATAATGAGTCAGTTAATATATAAATATCTCGCTTTAGGGTGTTTGTGGTCAAACTCAAAATTTTTATGTATATTTGATAGGTATGAGAATAGGACGTAAAGTATATTTCATACCACTAGGTGATTAGGGTGTCCTTATCCTATATTTTTTCTATTTAATTGTTATAGAATGTAGCGCATAAGCAGTTGCATAGATAGCATAACTGAAATATACGGTGGAGTAAACTTATAATTACGATGGTTGCACTATAGGATGAAGTAGACTTACAGTTATACAAGGTGGGTAAAAACAATGTTGAATAACATTGCTATATGGGGTGTTACCATAAGCACTTACAGTGAAATATATTGGGGAATGGGGGTTGAGAAATATGTAGGGTGGTTCATAGGTAAAAAAAATTGATATATATGTTTTGAAAAGCTGTTTTTTGTAAATAATTGTACATTTCATGGCATATGTAACAGGGAGTAAAGGTTAGTTTTTTTTATATTTTTCAAGTTTATCAGATGTCAATGAGTACATATTATAGAGGTGTGATATTAAACCTCCAGAATAGATTTTGTAAACTCGAAAAAAAATTATCAGTAATATCAATAGCGATCCCAGTACCTTTTGATCATTCATTCGGGGCAAATCACATCATGGGGGTGTGCCACGGAGGATGGCTTCGAATATCGTTAGTTTTTAGTTTTCCTCAAATTTATGATGACATTTTTTCCAGCATAAAAAGTTTGAAGCCAAAAAACCACTGGCCCGGAGAATATACTACCATATATTTATAAGGGGTGTGCCCATCACTTGGTTACTATTCTAAAATCTTTAATCTAGCTCTAAAGCAGCGAAGTTTCTTTAAGCTTGTAACCCCAATCTTCTAATCCTATTAGCTTATTAAACAGTCTTGTTAAAATAGTTGCTAAAATTATATATAACTACATACTTACACACATAGCTGACAAAATTTCAGTCTACCAATCTGGTTTTCTTCCTAATAAGTCAACAGTTACAAATCCCTGTATCTTTTCTGAACATGTGTTGGAGGCAGTTCAGAAGGGAACCGTTTCACACTCCAAGAATATTCTTAGTGTGAATTAAACGATGTGAGTCGTGATTTAAATGTTTGGAAGAAATCGCCTGAACTTAGTATAGACTTAAAGGAAAGCAACATCCGCAGCAAAGAGATCAATGTTCTCATTGATTGTGGGACTGTCGTGCGAAAAATGAAAACTGGAATAGGAAGGACTGGCTGTAAAAAATAAATGTAGCCGTTGATAAATTGTGAATATAATTCATCCGCCACTGCATATTAAACTAGGGCTAAATAAAACAGTTCATGAAAGCTTTAGATATGATTAAGGATTGTTTCAAATATATTTGTCAATAAATTCATGTACAGAAAAACTAATTAATGCAGGCAACTTAATGGTCGACAAAAACTTACTCTTCTGAACAACGATGATTTCATAAACCATATATTATATGTGACAGGTTGAAGTCGAAGCTTAGTATCAGTGGTTCACAAAGCTCAAAGTTATTCCCAAACAGTCCAAAAAATTCTTCAAAAATTCGAAGACATAGGAGTTAATATGCATTTAGTTAAATTTTCTGACCACCTGGGTGATTAGAGTAAAGAGCAAGAGTAACGGTTGCAGCAGGACAGCTGGACAATGGAGGACCGGTAGTATCACCAAATATACCAGTTTATAGAGCAAAATTGAACCCATTTTCGGACATAAAATCAACAGCAATTCTCTTATACCATCACGTCAATAACAGTTTATAAATAATTGTTGCTAAGATTTTAACAGCAAACTCGTAGAAGTAAACGATTTAAGTAATAAAAACCCGCAAAAATACGAATTTCTTTTGTTGATTCCATAGCTGTGTGCAATTCTTCTAAGTTTCTCCGACAAGACTTTAGTATACGGTAAAAGTAGAGTTGCTACCGTGGTGTCCTCTTCCTTCCTAGGTGGTTTGTCCAGCTGTTCAAACGCCTTGGTAATGATCCTTTCCGGATATCCATTCGCCAAAAGGTCTTCTCTAAGTTTCACTTGTTCTTCTTTGAGGGCTTCTGGTGTGCTGCAGATAGTTTTGGCTCTATGGAAAAGTGTTTTGATGATGCCAGTTTTCGTTGCTTATGGGTGGTTCGAATTGTAGTGAAGGTATAATCCTGTATGCGTAGCCTTCCTGTAGAATGTTGTTTGGATTCCGGTCCTAGTCCTTTGACACTTTACATCAAGGAATGGTAGGCACCCACTCTCTTCCATCTCCATGGTGAATCTAATGGATGGTTGGGATTGGTTCAGGTGCTCCAGGAATGCCTGTAGTTCTGTCCTTCCATGTTGCCAAATAATAAAGGTGTCATCGACATACCTCAACCATAGCTTAGGCTGCTTCTTCGAACCATTCCATGTAGATGTTGGCGATGGTTGGTGATAACGGGGAACCCATAGGCAATCCATCTTCTTGCATGAAGAACCGGTCCTTCTCCTGAAAGTAGCAGTTCTTGAGGCAACATTCAAGCAAGTCCATGATTGAGTCTATTGGCAGATCCGTCCTCTCCATCAGGGTTTCGTCTTCAGTAAGTTTCTTTCTCACTATGTTGAGAGATTCGTCTAGTGGTACGTTCGTGAAAAGGTTTTCAACGTCGAAACTTACTAAGCGATGTTCTGGCCCAAGTTCCATGGATCCTATGATTTCGACAAAGTGCTTTGAGTTCTTGACGTGCGATGATGTTTTATCCTCCAAAGGCTGGATGATTGGTAGAAGGAATTTCGATAGTGCTGCTGTTGGTAAGTTGCGCGAACTTGTAATCGGTCTGAGAGGTACTCCAGCCTTGTGTATCTTGGGTAGTCCATAAAGATGTGGTGGTTTGCTGTGATGTGGCGTCAATTTCCTCCTTGTCTCGGGTAGAATGTATTCAGCATGATCTCTGAGCGTGTTGTAAGTTTTCCTTTCTATTTTGGATGTTGGATCAGTAGGCAGTGGCTTGTACTTTCCCTTCGACAGTACTTCGTCGATTTTCTTGTTGTATTCCGTTCTGTCCATCAGGATGGTGGCATTTCCTTTGTCAGCTGGTAGAATGATGATAGATTTGTCGTCCTTAAGTGTTTTTATGATTCTCCTTTCGGATTCGTTGATGTTTTGTTTGATGTGTTGTGTTTTCTCAATTGCGGTTCTGACTTTCCATCGGAATTCCTCCAGTTGCGGTGTCTCTTTGCTGCCTATTGCTGACTCCACGGAACTGATGATATCTAGTACTGGCAACTTTCTTGAAGAAAACAGTGGTGAACTTGTCATCCAGAGTTCTCACAGCAGTCGAGGAAACATTGGTTTCTAAGGGGCTAAACTACTCTGTAGCTCCAAAAAAGTTGCCAGTACTAGATATCATCAGTTCCGTGGAGTCAGCAATAGGCAGCAAAGAGACACCGCAACTGGAGGAATTCCGATGGAAAGTCAGAACCGCAATTGAGAAAACACAACACATCAAACAAAACATCAACGAATCCGAAAGGAGAATCATAAAAACACTTAAGGACGACAAATCTATCATCATTCTACCAGCTGACAAAGGAAATACCACCATCCTGATGGACAGAACGGAATACAACAAGAAAATCGACGAACTACTGTCGAAGGGAAAGTACAAGCCACTGCCTACTGATCCAACATCCAAAATAAAAAGGAAAACTTACAACACGCTCAGAGATCATGCTGAATACATTCTACCCGAGACAAGGAGAAAATTGACGCCACATCACAGCAAACCACCACATTTTTATGGACTACCCAAGATACACAAGGCTGGAGTACCTCTCAGACCGATTACAAGTTCGCGCAACTCACCAACAGCAGCACTATCGAAATTCCTTCTACCAATCATCCAGCCTTTGGAGGCTAAAACATCATCGCACGTCAAGAACTCAAAGCACTTTGTCGAAATCATAGGATCCATGGAACTTGGGCCAGAACATCGCTTAGTAAGTTTCGACGTTGAAAACCTTTTCACGAACGTACCACTAGACGAATCTCTCAACATAGTGAGAAAGAAACTTACTGAAGACGAAACCCTGATGGAGAGGACGGAGCTGCCAATAGACTCAATCATGGACTTGCTTGAATGTTGCCTCAAGAACTGCTACTTTCAGGAGAAGGACCGGTTCTTCATGCAAGAAGATGGATTGCCTATGGGTTCCCCGTTATCACCAACCATCGCCAACATTTACATGGAATGGTTCGAAGAACATGCACTGAGGAGTTTCGAGAAGCAGCCTAAGCTATGGTTGAGGTATGTCGATGACACCTTTATTATTTGGCAACATGGAAGGACAGAACTACAGGCATTCCTGGAGCACCTGAACCAATCCCAACCATCCATTAGATTCACCATGGAGATGGAAGAGAGTGGATGCCTACCATTCCTTGATGTAAAGTGTCAAAGGACTAGGACCGGAATCCAAACAACAGTCTACAGGAAGGCTACGCATACAGGATTATACCTTCACTACAATTCGAACCACCCATCAGCAACGAAAACTGGCATCATCAAAACACTTTTCCATAGAGCCAAAAATATCTGCAGCACACCAGAAGCCCTCAAAGAAGAACAAGTGAAACTTAGAGAAGACCTTTTGGCGAATGGATATCCGGAAAGGATCATTACCAAGGCGTTTGAACAGCTGGACAAACCACCTAGGAAGGAAGAGGACACCACGGTAGCAACTCTACTTTTACCGTATACTAAAGTCTTGTCAGAGAAACTTAGAAGAATTGCACACACCTATGTTATCAGAATGATCTTCAAGAGCAACGACACCTTGAGGAGCATGATAACAAGAACGAGGCCCGACGTACCAGCAATACCACATAACTGTATATACAGCATACCGTGTGAATGTGGCAATATTTACATTGGAGAGACAAAGCGACCGCTGGAGACCAGGATTAAGGAACACCGCACAACTACTCAAAGGGCAGAGGTAACGAAGTCTGGGCTAGCTAATCACGCATGGACCGAACAGCATAATATCAACTGGGACCAGGCTAAAGCAATTCACAAGGAGGAGCACTGGTACAAAAGAAAATTCATAGAGACAGCCTATATAATCTCGAACGAAAATATAATTAGTGAGCCCAGCGTCCAAATTAAAAATATTTGGAGAGCTCTTCTTCGGCCTCTGCCGCTACGCATCACCGGCAACCAACCTCCAGGGACGACGACGCTGATTGGACCAGATAAGACCCAATGACCATGACCTGCGACGCATGACCGGTTAAGGGTATAATATAAATACGACGGATACTCTGAATTTCCTATCATTCACCTGATGACGATAGCAGATACATAGCTATTGAAACGTTGTGAGATCAACTACTTCAAGACGATGGAAGTCCAAGGAAACTTCGAGGAGCATTTTATAAGCTTTCAAAAGATATTTTACATGTCGCTATCGAACTATCGCGGTTAATACGTCAAAATTACTTTACATCGGTTTTTTCAGCCTTTCTATATGAAAAATGCTGAAATCAAAATTTATAAACATTCATTTTGAGATTTTCTGATTCTCTACAATCATTACTTTTTACACAATAAACAAAAAACGAAAATATCCCATATTTTTGAGGTTTTTAAGGCTTATAAACTATTATTTACGTGATGTCACCCAAAAATCTCTATTGACTGGTGTAATATGATGGCAGGCTACTGCTCTAGGCCAATACAAAACGATTTTCCTTGGAAATATTATTGTATTTTTAATGTGCGTGATTAATTTCATTATTTATTGTTATATAATTTTAGTTTAGATAAAAATTACTTAAGCATTTAAAATTAATTGTTTTTTTAACACATTGCCCCTTATTGTGATTGCTTTTATTTCAAGATGCAGAGTTAATTCGAGAAACTTGTTATTATTTTCATATTCAGTAGGCTAAACTTACTAGGATTGGACAAAAAAATACCACGCCGCAGAATCAATCCATACAAATGCTTTTGCATTTTTAATTTGTGTGATTAATTTCATTCTTTTTTGTATTACAGTTTTATTTAAGATAAAAATTACTTAAACATTTAAAAATAAATAACGCTTTTATTTCAAAATAATTCGAGAAATTTTATTATTTTTTTATATTCAATAGACTAAAATTACACAGATTTGACTAAGAAATACCAAGCCCCAGAATCTGTGTTGTTGGATATCGAAACTTGGGCATATTAATTGTTTACAATACCAATTTAGCAATTTTTAACATGCCACCGAATGCCTTTATGGGATACACTACAGTTTTTTTAATCAACGTTTCATATTTATTTTATCAGTTCGACATTCGTACCTGTTCATTTGCTAATTTCTTTCACTCTTCGAGAGAAATGGCCGTACGAATTCAATAAATCCAAAGAAGCAATTCACATAGCAAGGCGAATCCGAAAACGCCATGTTGTTTCTCGCGTGCAACAACGCATTAAATTACAAAACAAATTAAGCCGAACCAATTTTTCCAAGTAAGCGTACCCTATTCATAATCGATAAATAAAATGGCAGTATTTTAAATGAAAATAAATATTTTTGACAGATCTAAATTACTCGACTTGTTGGTTATTATTTAAAGCTAACCGGCCGTTGGTGCGAGGACTCATTTGTTTGTTAGGAAATAGATGCTCTGGAACGGTAACTCGAACCTTGGAAACTGTTCATGAGAAATGGCAAACAACAAAAATGCATACATGGCGTTCGAAAGACCGAGACATATTGTTATTTAGTGCTCTCGGCAAAGTTGTAGTCAAATACATCGAGTAAACTGTAGAAAACGCTTATTAGTTGTGGAATTTTTACATGAACTCTACGAAGTTGAGGTTACTCGTTCAATAAAATGTTTTAACAGTCAGTATACAATGAGCGGCTAAAGTGTGGAATACATTCAATAAAATTATGAAATTATTTCATTTATTTATTTTTGCCAGTTTTTGGGCGCATCCGAATTTTCAGAAAGTTACACCAAAAAATATAATTGTTAAATAGAACAATACTGTAATAATAGGGGATATCGCATAGGCGTACCCTAGCCAGTTTGGGGCGTTGGAGGTCGGCCCGTGTTGAAAAAAAACTTCACAGAAAAAAATATTTTACTTTGTAACTATATTTTGTTAATAATCTCTTGTACAGTAGTTCTAAATGCGTAATGATTA
Organism: Octodonta nipae; assembly: GCA_034190945.1. NCBI lineage: Eukaryota > Metazoa > Arthropoda > Insecta > Coleoptera > Chrysomelidae > Octodonta > Octodonta nipae. The sequence goes on along the minus strand of CM067224.1, from coordinate 40,480,441 downwards.
GAATTCCTTCTCATCGTTATAACTACTTACTAATAACTGTAAATGCTGATGTAGTAGATAATGTACGTCTGTGGTATATCTCATCCTCATAATAAAGCAGATAGATATAATATATGATCAACCATTTTTAATAAATCAAAGGCAAGAAAAAACACTATTACGTTAAAAGCATAAGAAAAACAGTTCCAAATTATTAACTAACAAATCTTATTCACCAGCATCTTGGCAATAAATAAACCTAAGAACACAGTATTCTACGTGGTGAATAAAATAGCAATACTAAATTGTTCTTTTTACATTTCTATAGAAAAGCCAAATCGTCGATTTTGTAAAATGGTGCAGGATTTTGTATTAAATGGAACATCTGTATTTCAGTAAAAATGGGTATTGATGAGTGTTGCTCTAAGAATAAATTAAACATAAAAAAGTAGGGCACAGTAATATGAAGGTACGAAATAAATTGATTTTTGACAAATTACCTTCTAAATACCACCCAGTTGAAATTAATTGCTAGCACTTCATAAATCACCAATTTGTAGGTTCTTTTATAAGTAAAAGGTCATGTAAATTGAAAGGGGAGCTGAAAGGGTGGCATAATAGTACTATTTACGAGCATGTGCAAACTGTAAACGGTCATATCTAACTTAATTTTATCCTACAAAAAACATAAAGTAAAAAAAAACTACAATTTTGCCTATCTCTCATAGTTTTAAAGTTATTTTGAAAAAAAAACAATATTCTCTTGAGGCTCGACTATTTTCAAAACTATATATTTACTTTAAACCGGTCAAACTTTTTGAACCTATTTGAAATAAGTACCTAAGTCAAGTGATTTCTGAAGTGGTAGCAGTTAATTTTTTGTCAAAAAAAAACAAAAAACCAACCATATTTATGTCATAACTCATGCTAGAGACTTTTTCCCGAAAATGCATTGTTTTTCAGTTATTTCACGATAAACCTTTCAATTTTTGTTTTGATAAATAAAAACAAAATTTCAACAAGCCATTTGTATTGGTTCTACAGAAACCAGAAACCCAACACTTTTTTTTTGTATTTTTATAAGCTACAATTTTGACCCAAATGATTTTTTTGAAAATAATTGACTCTCTGAAAAACCTTATGGAACAAAAGTTACTTAAAATTGGTCAATTTATTCATTCCCTTTTTTCCGTATAATATTTTTCACCCCCGTGAAGGGGTGTTAATACTAATCCTCCCCCAGGAAAAGGACAACCCCTGGCACAGGGTCAACTTTGAAGCAGAAGGTAAGTATTACTCAAATCCAAATTTTTAGGAAAATCGGTGCTGCTTGGACAAATTACCCGGGAAAATGGTCATTGGCTGGACAAATTGAAAAAATCTGAGAAACCAAAGTGAGATACTGAGGGTATTCAGGAAAAGTTTGATAAAAAATATGTTCACTCAGATCACCTGGTAATCAAAAAAGTTTACGAGTTCCAATTAGATTGACCAACAGTGATATTTCTCCGGGGGCATCGATTGTGTCGAGTTTTGCAGATTTGATGATATTTTCGTATCAAGTTTCGATATATGTCTCATAACTATGATATCTCAGTAAAAAGAGATATAAATTAGTTTGCGTGCAACTAGATAATCAGTAATCAATATCATTATCAACATGTATATATTGGTGGAGTCGCCAGCTAAAATATAAGTTTAAAATTTGTAGCCGTGGCGGATCCAAGATTGTTGTTAGGGGGGGGGGTATTGGAACCGACAATAATTTGTAGCCTTAGGTGATCTGACCCCTGATGCCCTTTAATAGTTTACTGTTGAAATGTGTGTGTAAATATATTTTGTTTAAATAAACATTACTGGGTTTTATAATTTATATTGAAATTTTGAATTTCAAGAGTTAAAAAATGTACCTGAAACTGAATCTGTTGGTGTATTTTATTAAAAAAAGAAGCTATTTATAACTCAATAGCTTCTTTTTTTAAAAGTAACCGAATTCAAGTCTCAATAACAATAATGACACTAAAAAGTTAATAAAAATTCAACTGGATATTTTAATTGTTTTCTGAATGATATTTGTGGCATATTTTTCAATGTTTAAGTACTTCTTCTACTTCTATTCCAAACATACAACATAACTTTTGAAATATCTTTAAAAGAAAAAGACAAAAAAAACACGTTAATTGATATTTAAGGGGGGGGGAGGGGGGTCCATTTTACACGTATCGGTCACCCTGTAGTTTCAATCCCTAAGCGGGGGTGAATATCACTTCTTTTTCTAAAAGTTTAAATACAAACGGGTATCATGTGATACCTCTTTTTAAAGGTCTCTTTCTTACCAATCTTTTGACATATGATTTTTTTAAATTAGATTATCTTTTACAGAGTAATGGCCTAGAAACCACGAAAATTAAAAATTTTGAATTGTAGTTGAAAAAAAGCATGAGTATAAATATCGGGATAAACAAGTGAGAAAAAATCCTGTAGATGTAAACAATTTATTATTAGTAGTGGTTTCGTTGTATACTGACCATCAAATTTCGACAATGGTTTATTCTTTACAAGAAAGAATTCAAATAATATTTATTTATGGGGAAGAACAACACTGTACACGCAGAACTGCTCGTCTTTCATCAGAGACGTTCCGATAAAAATATTAGGCATCAGTATGTGTAGAATTTAGTTTATAAATTTAAAGAAACTGGAAGTGCGTGCGAATAAAATTGTCAAGAATCGTAGAATTTTAACTGAAGCTGCACAGGTTGAGATTTTAGATCATTTTGCCATGGATCCTCAAATATCAACTCCAAAGTCCCCGGGTTAACAAATATTTCCCCTACAAAATACAGCCTTCACAGCAGCTTGCTGAGGGTGAGTTAATGACTCAAAGGGCGAATGCAGATCCTAATTTTATTAAAAATATTATTTTCTGACCAAGCAGGATTTTTTTAAAATGGATTTGTCAATAAACATAATTGTAGATATGGGGACAATACCAATCCACAAGTTTTTCGGGAAGAGGACAACCAACATCCTCAGAAAATCAACGTATGGGCCGAACTTCTCGGAATAAAGTTATCGGTCCTTTATTCGTGGAAGAAAATTTAACTGGGGATTTGTACTTATTAAAAAATGTGATAAATCCCCTTATAACCGAATCTTTAGAAAACCAAATAGATCAAGGTGGAACTTTGTTGCTAGACGAAGTCAATCAACAGGACGGAGCACCTCCACATTATGCCTTGCCTGTACGAAATTGACTTAATGAGACATTTCCAGATAAATGGATTGGAAGAAGGGGGGCTATAGAATGGCAGCAAGATCACCCGACCTAACGCCCCTTGACTTTTTTATGGGGAGAGCTAAAAACTGTGATGTATAAAACTCAACCTCGCAATATTCCTGAACTTAGACGTAGAATAGTGGATGAGTGTGAGCGGATTACAGCAGAAACGCTTCAAAAAGTGAGGGAGGAATTCGAGCTTTGACTTTACCATTGTCTTACCAACAATGGTGGACATTTTGAACATCTAATTTAAGTACAAGGTAATTCTAACGCTAATACAATATTAATAATGTAAAGAATTATTTTAAAATGGCATTACTTTGTAAAAAATAATCTGATTTAAAAAAATATGTGTCAAAAGATTGACGAAAAAGAGTCCTTTGAAAAGAGGTATCACATGACATCCCTTTCTATTCAAACTTGTTAGAGTGATATTCATCCCCGCTTAGGGGTTGAAACTGCATGGTGCCCGATATGTGTAAATGTGCCCCCCGTAAATATAAATTAACGAGTTTTTTCTCTTTTTCTTTTAAATATATTTTAAAAATTATTTTGGGTGGCTAGTTTTGAAATGAAAGCCCTATATATTTTGATATAATTCCAATCACTTTTCAATTAAGATCATCGTAGATATCGAATAACATACCTATTTACATCATTTAATACTGTCGCATTCGCCATATGTTATAATAAATTAAAAAGATTACTCTAAATGAAAAAAGAGAGAGAATCTGATTTAAAAAAATATGTGTCAAAAGATTGACGAAAAAGAGTCCTTTGAAAAGAGGTATCACATGACACCCCTTTCTATTCAAACTTGTTAGAGTGATATTCATCCCCGCTTAGGGGTTGAAACTGCATGGTGCCCGATATGTGTAAATGTGCCCCCCGTAAATATAAATTAACGAGTTTTTTCTCTTTTTCTTTTAAATATATTTTAAAAATTATTTTGGGTGGCTAGTTTTGAAATGAAAGCCCTATATATTTTGATATAATTCCAATCACTTTTCAATTAAGATCATCGTAGATATCGAATAACATACCTATTTACATCATTTAATACTGTCGCATTCGCCATATGTTATAATAAATTAAAAAGATTACTCTAAATGAAAAAAGAATTATTGAAATCGGTTCACAGTTGACCTTTTTTGACGTCTGTTAAAAATGGCGTCAGCACACTGCTGACTTTTGAAGAAATAAATTCCGGCAACTAATTACCTACCTAATTTTTAAATTTATACGGCCGAAAATGGGCAGAAAACCTCTTAATACGGGCCGAAATCCCCCTTCACGCTTATAATTTGCATATCGAAAATTGGAGTTGTTTAACGTGAAAAGTTATGTAAGACCCATACATTTTTTTCTATTTATTTTCAACCGTTTTGTCAATATAAGAAAATAACACAGTTTTGCTTCAGCAGTTTTAGGGGCATATAACTTCCTAAGGGGGCGTATTTTAATGAGTTCTATACACAGCAGAAGTGTGGAAACACCTTGTATATCGGCATACTCATCCAATTTCGGCATTGATACATTTTTACCACGATTATTCCAAATTCATATCAACCTCTGTAATTCTTACCAAAGAAAAGATCGACCAGAATAAATATTAATTAATCTGGTATTAAATTAAAACCAAGTGTTCTTCATCATATTCACTGTCACATCACAATCATAGTCTTCTTGATGCAGCTAAAATAATCCAAATTTGTAACATAAGTTTCAGAAATACAGTCGTGTCAATCTGAAGTCTTAAAATCCTCTGTAAATAACAATAATTTTCGGAATGTATTTAAATATAACTACATTTAAGCTCCTAATTAAATATTTTCAAGCAAAATATACCTAATAAGCTGTATGGTATTTCCGTTCACACGATAAGTTTTATTAAATGATGTGGTACAAGCCGCATTCATAATTAAAGACAGCCATAGTCTTCCACAAGCGCATTACACTGCGTCGTGTGTAAATTAAATAAATTTCATTAAGATTACTTTCGAAGAATGAAATAAGGGGTTGATGGAAAAAGCACCCCCCGGAGATTTTATATGTTGACATTGCATTGGGGTGGTTATTAAAACATATCGTCACCCTGGGACGTTTTATTAAAGCGTTCTCTGGGTATTATATCGAAATATCTGTTCCATAATTTTATAGCATTTACAATTAATTTACCACAATTTAATAATATTTAAGGATATTTATGAAGGTGACGTTGAGAGTGAAGCGGAGGGTTAAGGAGATACCGTTTATTAGAATTTTAAGCTTAATTATAAACTTAAATAGTAAATAAATAGAAGTTGACATTTCTAAAGGATGGTAAAATCTAATAGCTAAGAACGATTACAAGATTTTACTAAGCAGTATATAAAGGAGGGAAATGCATTTTCCCTCGAGCTATACATTTACAAAAACAAAAAGGATGATTATGTAAAAAAACAAATGTAAATACCAATATAAGCATATAGAAGAAACGAATAGAATAGGTTGACCACTTCAAGTATCTATGATGCCGTATAATAAAGTAGTTGAATCTGGAAAAAGAAATACCCTGCATTGAATGATAAACTTAATAAAAAACCCATATTGTTTCTAAATATCCGTTATATCTCATATTTGTGTAAAGGATGATTCTAAAAATGTGGCCATATTTGTAGGCATCAACGTATTGTTTGAGCCCAATTCACCTATATACCAGAAGGCACACTGAAACATTAGAACATAATATTCAAATAAAAATTCGACTTCGACAAAAAAGCATCTTCGGCCGCAGGTTTCGGTCAAAAATCAGCTGAAACCGAAGTTTTCATATAGTGGTAGCGATGGTAGCTTACCTAAACTGCAGTTGAGTAGAATTATATAAGCTAGTGGCTGCCCACTGGTCGAAATTCGAGCGTATTTCATGAAATTATGAACATTAATGAAGTAAATTTGTCAAAAGTATATCTGTATAGATAGTAAATATGAGGAGAAATTGGAAAAATATGCCTAGTTTTTGCTATTTTTAAAATAATAGAAACAGTTGAAATTATTTTTTTATTTTGGTATATTATTGTAGGTATATGTAAAGCAGCGATCTGAGTGGAGGAGGGGGTCATATTGACAAACCTCTTAAAATAAGACAACTATAAGAATTTAATTAAATATTGATATTCTGTTTAATTTTGATAATTCCGTGACCCCCTCAATTTTTGACTGCGACCACTCTTGGATATAATGATTGGCAGATAGTTTATTGTAGCCTAAAGGCTTCCGTAAGTTGCAGTTTCAATCCATAAATATCAAATAAAAGAGATGACTAATAACCCGATTAAAACTCCATTTTTGATATATCTGTATTGTCCGCTGATTGGCAACTTTTTACACAACACTTTAGGAAAATTATGAAAATAGCATATTGGTAAAATAAATAAATTTACAACAAAAACTAAGAGAACAATTAATACGAAAGTTAGGACTATTTGTTCGAAAAATCAATACTGCCTTACAACCTTAACTATTGTACCATTGAACAACAGGTCTGATAACCCTACCACGGCCAACTCAAGTCATTTGAGAATCAATCTAATAGCATCTAACGCGCCCTCCATATATAACTACTTAATGGTTTGACCACAGATTATCGATTTAAATTTAAAATTTTAAAATGTTGTGGGGTTAAGAAGGATAACGCATATGTGCAATAAAATATATTTTATTTAGGATAAATGTAGGTACCTGAACTAACGTATGTAGATGCATTGAATGTCTTTAGATATTAAATAGAGATCTTAAAAATTCAGTCACCTTGTATTAAAAGGAGATATTTTGCAGGAATGAGGCTTGTAATCTAATATAAATGATCTATTGATACAACACATGAACAGAAAACAGTAACTGCCTGATATATTACTTAAATAAAAATAACTGAAAGATTCGGCCTTTAAATGTATATAATATGTAGTTCCAAATCTCAAATAATTTTAAAAATATTAACATTTTATTAAAAAATAAATTAATATTAAAAATAATATTTATAAACATTAGTTAATACCTGCATTTTTCCAAAAGTATTTTAGGATTTGAGGTTGTAAAATTCCAATAGTATTAAACTGTATGTGACTGAAGTCTTAGAATCTTTATTCCGGCATTTCACAGTTGTTATTTCAACTCGTAAGAAGAAAATGCAAGAAACTAACTCGAAAGTTAGTATGAAAATAACTACAATACATAAGTACATATTAAACCTTAAACTACATATCTTCAGATTCAATATATTTTCATGAATTTAAATGAAACATACGTATGACTATTTCTGTTTTGTGTGGAATATATATATATATATATATATATATATATATATATATATATATATATATTGTATAAAAACAACGCACCGCTAAAATATTTTCAAGCTCGTACTTGATACTTGTTTATTTCTTGTAAATTATTGTATCGAATTCTACGGTGTCATTCTGTTATTCCAAAATGTACGCAAGACAATATATATGATATATATTGTTTCTGGTCAGGAAACCTTCATCAGTTGCACTTTCCACAAGAGAATGTCCTCTCGAACACTTATTTACGTATTCTATACATATCGGGAAATTTCTAGACGTGAAATGTTAAGTCCGACATTTAGGATTTTTGAAGAAACTAGCACACAGAGTTTCGAATCTGGAGACTTTCCTAGGTTAGTAGGTCACGATAAAATTTTCAGGTTAACTTCACCTGTTAGAGATTTTGAACACTTTCTTCGAGGTGTCATTCTTTTGTACGCAAGACAATATATATAATATATATTGTTTCTGGTCAGGGAACCTTCATCAGTTGAGTCCTCTCGAACACTTATTTATATATTTGATACATATTGATAAATTTGTAGACGCGAGATGTTAAGATAGACATCCAGGATTTTCGCGGAAACTAGCACTCAGAGGTTCCGAATCTGGAACCTTTCCGTGTAATTAGGAGTTACGGAATAACAGCAATTTCATGAAAAGGCTCCAGATTCGGAAGCTCTGTGGGCTAGTTTCCCCGAAAATCCTAGATGTCGATCTTAACATTTCGCGTCTACAAATTTACCGATATGTATAAAATACATAAATAAGTGTTCGAGAGGACATTTTCTTCTGGCAAGTGCAACTGATGGAGATTTCTTGGCCAGAACCAAAATATATTATATAGATATAGTCTTGCGTACAAAAGAATGACACCTCGAAGAGAGTATTCAATATCTCTAACAGGTGAAGTTAATCTGAAAATTTTATCGTGAAATTCTAACCTAGGAAAGGTGAAGTTAACCTGAAAATTATATTGTGACATTCTAACCCAGGAGTTACGGGATAACAGTAATTACATGGAAAGGTTCTAATCCAAAAATGTCGGTCTTAATATCTCGCGTCTACAAAAGTACCAGTATTTGTTGAAAACATTTCGCTGCGAAATGAAACTGAAATCTTGAAAATACCTTGACCACTGTGCCTTAACATAACAGCTAACAATGTTATGATGTTATGAAATGTCAAAATGCAAATCCAATTCGCTACAACGACGATGGTCATAAATACTCGTAACAGGGGTACCAGATCTAACTATTTATCTTGAATCTTACGATCTTTGCATAATTTCACGATTTTTTAAATCCTAATCAAATCATATGAAACTTCTCCGGTAAAAATAAAAACAATGTAAATTAATAGTATAATGTTAGAACTAACAAAATATTCTGAAAAATAAATTGATCAGTAAAATAATTTTGATTTTAGTTGAGAAGCGATATTTACAACGAAATGAAAGTTGCAACCTAGCGAGAACCAAATAAGTGGCGATTATTATGTAATACAAATTTTCGATTTCAGTAGCATAAGTATGTAGAATAACAACAACAAAATTTGTTAGTTTTATGTTCGATTTAGTTTGTCTTTTACATTCGATTCAATCCATCTTAGATGTTCTCTTCAAGCAATCTGATGGCACTGGGACTAGAGTATAGATGTAAATAATCAATAATTTATTTTATTTTATTTAATGAATGAATAAATGTTATAAATAAACCTTAACATTCTGCTAATATACAAAACAAAAATAAAGAAAAGCGGTTGAGGGACAGAAGAAAATGGTACTGAACCGTTTTGACTCTTTATATATAGATTCTAACTCGTACTTGTTTTGTGTATACTTTCATGGATAATATCGACAACTTACTATACAACTTGCCCCGATATTATTATGGGGTATAGCCAGTTTTATCGAATTCCTCCTCAAAGTTTAAGCTTCGGTTTCGGTTTGAAACAAAATCTGACTTTGCGTCTTTACGAGCTACGTGGGAACCCTTGCCAGGTGACTGGGATGCTAAAGTAGGCAGAGATCATAATCGAGGATTGGAGTGCATGGGCGTAAATTTGAAGAATATATTGAATAGAAAAGGAATAAAATGATGCATTTACTAATAGAAAACATGACCAAAGTTTAGAAGATGGAAGAGAGAAATCCCAAAAAATTATGATAGGCTGTATCGTACATACCCAAAATCTATCCGATAAGCTGCAGCTAATTCAAACGATAAAGGAAATAGAAATAGTATCGAACTGTAGATTAGTAGTACCAAATGGTAAAAACAGTTTAGTAGCAAGGGTATAACTTAAAATAGAGAGAGAATGAAGTAAAGTATTAAAAAGAATCAAATGAAATACAAAGAAGATAAATCGATAAAACGTAAAGAAGGCAGATTACATATATGGTAAAAGAAAACATGAGACGTACATAAATGTCAGACAATGGTGACATGCAATCAAAAATCTTGCAAAAGAAATTAAAATTGCATGTAAAGAAAACACAGTGTTACTAAAAAAGCATGATTCTCGAAATTAATCATCTGTACAAACACCATCTATACGAAATAAACAAATACTGACAAAAACTATTTCCTGCAAGCACAATTGTTGGTGAATAAATATACCAAAACTTCCAGTTCTTTTCTAGAGAGACAGTGATTACTATGGGAACATTCGAGAGTGAATGCGATATGATATATATGCGGCCGTACAGATGCAGTGAAGTTCAGTAGATAGCGAAGTATTGGATCAGCTAATATCCGATTGTCTAAGAAAAGTAGTTAGGGAAATTTAGTTGTGAATATGTGAGGAATGTGGTGTACATAAATTGTGTGAACTGACGGATTTGATTAGAAGTTTATAGGGATGCAGTTGTAGGTGTAGGTTTTCGATAATTCTGATTTTGATTAAGCTATTTTCATAGTTATACCGGAAGTAGATACCAACTATCTTATTTTAAATAGAACATTTCATATTTGATTCTTTATCAAAGTCGGAATACATTTCATGTACATTTCATGACCTATAGTTAAAATTGTTAATTTTTTGAGATATTTCAAATTTTGATTATTTTTCGAGAAAAAAGTTGTCCTAAATAAATCAAGTTATTCCTGTTAACAAATAAGCTAGTGACTCAAAATGTGGTACAGGGAATTATAATACTTCACATAAATTAGTGTTATTATGTTTTAAGTAAAATAAAGAAATTCTCCAAACTAGTTGTTAGATTTAGGTATAGGAATGCTAGTATCAATTAAATGGGAATAAAAGTGGAAGTAAAAAACTGAAATAAAATTGTTGGTATTAGAGTACGTAAAATCCTCACATTCAGTAACCTATTCAACGTTTGGGTTGGCATAATAAATAACAGAATAATTTCACTATATTTTTTAATTGGGCAATAACTGTGGTTAGTTACTTGGATTTTTTACAAATTGTTTGAATACGTGAATTAAGACAACTTTTTACTGATACGTGTAAACCCGCAGACATTAATAGAAACATATGGTTTCAAGAAGATGGAGCTACTGGACATCATGCAGCATTAGTACAAGCTTATCTCAAGCATTTTTTTCCGTATCGATGGATCGGTAGACGTGACGAAATTGAATGGTCCCTGGATTATTTTTGTGGGAGCATGCAGAACACAATATTTGCAAGAATAAGGCAAGAAATGAATGGTGCCCAGTCCGAGCATATTACTTATTGTAAATATTGTTAATTATTTCAAACTATAGTTCTTTCTATGACATCATTATTTTAGAAATTTAACAATTGTTAAACAAAGATCCACCATTACTAACCTTTTTTGTTTAACCCAGTACATTTCTCAACATGTAGATATGCATAAACAAGTTGATGTTGTCTATACGGCTTGCTTTTTCAGAAGCCTTCGATAGACTTAATCTCCCTCACTTATTGTTAGAATCATATTTTACGAACAGAAGGCAATATATTGAGTGCCGTGGTTTCAAGTCATTAGAAATTGTGTCCACATCGGGAGTTTTGCAAGGCTCCGAGTTGGGGCCACTATTATTTCTCTCTTTTATAAATAACATTGTTGGTATTGATGTTCAATATCATCTATATGCTGATAATATTAAAATCTATACTGTAATAGAAAATGTAAATAACTGTTTTAGGCTATAGAAAAGTCTAGACAATGTAAATGCCTGCTGTAAAAAAACATTTACCATTAAATGCATCAAGGTGTCACGCCATGACTTTTACCAGACGCCAAAATCTTATTATTTTGTCAAGACCGAAGAATATTAGAGATCCTGGTGTTACTTGATGGCAGATTAAATTTTTAACTTGCATGTTGAAAATACTGTACAAGTAGCTTATAAAAGTCTTGGTTTCATAATTCGACACTCTGAGGGCTTCTCAGATCCAAGCACTCTGATTTTACTTTAAAACGTGCATATGAAATCTAGGATTGAATATGCTGCTTTGGTTTGGCACCCAGGGTATAATAAGTACAGTGAGATGGTCGAAAATATTCAGAGGCAATTTTTCAAATTTCTAGCTGTTAAAATTGACGGTTCATATCCTCTCTTAGGTTTTCCTCTATCTGAACTCCTGAAGTGATTCTCGCTTCTTAGTCTGCACGATTGGAGGAGAGTTCACTCAGTTGTCTTTCTAAGTAAGTTGTTTAGAAACCAATTCACAATTTACATCAATTACCTTTGCATGTTCCTCGACCTAGCTCGTGTACAGATAATACATGTTAAATAACATGGTAAACAAAACCAAGAACTAATATTTTAAAGTTTTCACCTCTCTATTTGGTGTGCGAAAGTTCCCTAAAATTAGACATTTTTATTCCTCCATAGATATAAAAAAAGTAATCACCTTTTCTATTAATCTGATGTGTAATGTTTAGTAACGAATTGTCTTTATTTTTTATATTTCTATGTTTCTCCCTGTCCTATAATTGGTTTGTGTATTGTTGGATAGTGTAATAATAAATAAACCGTAAACGCGGAACCAAAGGCTACCCCTATTCATTGAAAAAAAAAATAGGGGTAGTTATTACCACTACGGGGTTGAAGGAGTAGGTGAATAATTTTATTTAAAAAGTGTGGTTTCATATGTAAAAAAATTACCTGTTTCAGGATTTTTCATTTACATTCATAATTACATACAAAAAGAATTTATCTATTACTTTAGGACCTCACTATATATTTATAGATATCGTTCTCGATATAAAAGCTATTGAGAAATCCATCGTTAGAAAGATTAGGTCGATATATCATTATTGTAAGAACTTGGAATTTATCGTAAAATGCCTCTGTTTCTGGAATTTTTCCTTCTCCGGAGAATATATAGGAATGACTGTTTGGTCACTTTAAGTTTATTATTTAAGTCATAATCTTGTACCTTATCTTCCCACTTGTGGATGGATACATAACGTTGTTATCGTACTTGAATCCAGTCCGCAGAAAATATATCATTATTTGCCTATTATTCTACATTTTGCATTCTTTCAAATCTGTTTTTGGTGTTGGGTATCACTGAGAAATCTATTTCAATGTTGTTCAGGTTCTACGCTGGTTCTGCATCTTTGTGTGTTAACTCCAGATTCCTACTTACATTTGCTTCGTTTATGATTAGTTGCTTGTTGATTTCTGTCCTTGTCGTCCTCTTGTTAACTTTAGTATTACCTGCGTTTTTTTGGATAGTTATAACTATGTTAAAGCATTACGAGTGCTGGTTATTAATTATAGTTACAATGTTAAATTACAATAAACTGTATTGAGTAATTCGACTGTACTGCTTTTTAAAATTCAAATATTTGAATACGAAGATGTAGTATTAATAAATCGCTAAAGGTGAAAATCGCGTAAAGCATACCTCGGCAGCAGCAAATTAAAATTACTTACGTAATTAGTATGAATACCGAGCAACAAATAATAAGGAACCTACGAAGTTAAATGAATCGCGAAAACGCCGCAAAATCGGAATATTCATAATGTTGAAGCCGAGTTGGCCATGCCTCCGTAACACGCTGTTCACTTGTTAATGATTTAACCCGATGATGTATTGTTTTAATTGCTCGGCAACAAACTGCGTTGATTATTTTAATGAATTTTACGGGATAGGTAGCGAACGATAGCAGCTGTCAGTAATTTTGGTGTTGCTGGCTGTGTTACATTTACTTACCTGTCGTTAATGTTGTTTATTAGGGATCAACTAAAATACTTTTATTTTTTGTATACAAACTGAATTTAATATTAATATTAAAATCAGAGAAAACTTTAGGAGATAAAAAATTCACATATTTATGTACAACGTATGTATGTATAAATATACGTATGTACAATGTGTCCAAAAATTCAACATTAAGCCGAAACCCAGGTGTAAACAAATTTATGACTACCCAGGGAAAAATAATTTAAAAATTGGAAGGCTTTTTATAAAAGAGTACACACTTACCTAGGGAAAAATGTCCAAAATACCCTGGACTACATTTTTCAGTACTATAATTAAAATTTTGAAAATATGACTGTTGAAATGTTTGTATTGGTAACCTAATTAACTATTGTTACGAGAATTCATCCGATAGCTGGTGCAATCGGCCATCATCCAATTCGTGGAAGGGACATTTTTCCGATACTTCTGGGAATCCGAAATGTTTTGTCTCTCAACAGGCCGATCGCTGCCGTTACTGAGAATTCTCTTGAAGCTTGCAGAACACATGAAAGAAGTCTCCCGATGGTTCGTTGACTTGCCAGAATAATTCCGAGAGAAATATATAAATACGGACAGCTGCCGATGGATTCATTCAGTATTCGACTGTCCTATTGCTAAGTTAAGATAAATTGTAAAGAGTTCTTGTGAATATAAATTGTGTTTAAGTAGTGAAAATAAATTAGAGTGAGTTGGACTGTATTACATTACACTATTGTATAAGAGGAATAATAATTAAACCGCAATGTACGTTGTTTTATCAAAAAAAAATACATTGCTACATTTTTAACAGAAATTTGGAGAAATGATTATCAATTAAGTGCATGCAAAAGATACCTAAACTTCTCTTGCAAATTATTACAAAAGTTGGCACGATTAATATAGTTTGCAAAATGTTATAATACTTCTTCCAGAACTCCCAAATAAAAAATCATGGTAGGTACTTTTCTGAATAAGAACCAACTATTAAAGTAATTCCAAAATTCTCGACGGATTTGAAATAAAACGAATAGGGAAGTTCAAATAAACAGTTTTAAAAACTGTATTATTATAGCTACTGTTTGCCACCAGCACTAATACATGCACGAGATCGTCTTAAAAACGACCTTTTCACTAATCGTGCATAACGCCGAGAATTGATTTGTCCGGCAGCAACCAATAATCTTTGACGTAAGTCACCAATTTTTGATATAGATTTGGAATAAATCTTGTCCTTCAGACTACCCCAGTAAAAAAGTCCAATAGGTTGAAATCGGAAGATCGTGTTGGCCATAAAGTTGGACCAATGCACCCAATTCAACGGCCTGCATACTCTTGGTTCAGATAATCTCGCAAAGGACGGGCTAATAAGCAGGACAGTCGTTATTTTGGTACCACATTATTCCATTGAGCAAATCTCAGTATCAATTTAAGGTGAACTTGTAGAGTGGAATATTAAACGGCCGTATTTGCCAGTGAATTTTTTGTAGATGTTCTTCAATATTGGGGGCAAAAGCAATAATAAATATTGTTTTACTCCAGTGCCCTTCCATTCAAATGAAAGTCAAACATATTTCGTCAACGCAAGGTGCTGAATAATTAACACCAGATCATTACATATAATAGCAGAGCCTGGATTCTTAGCTGTTAAATCTTTATTTACAACTTCAAAACCGAAACGAGGAATATCAAAATTCGACCAATTGTGTCAATTCCTAACAAAATCAACATGTTTTTCATATGTAATTAATAGGATTTTAGTTGTGTGCACATTCTTAATGCTTAGCTTAATGGTATAAGGTATGGCAAAGAGGCAGTAACTGGAAATTAAAGACAAAAATTTAGTTAACATGAAATGTCTTAAATTTAAATAATTCAGCTATTAACCGGTAGAATAATATGACAAATTAACGTGCAATTTCTATTCAAATAGAATTGTCAAATGAAATTGCAAAATAATCTGTTATATTTTACTATTAATACTCATTCAATTTCCATTTATACATTTAATGGGTGACCGAGCGTTAGTCGTAAATTTAAGGGTTCATCAAAAACGTTAGTACATAGATACTTGTAAGCGGTCATTTGCTCTATTTTTTCTAAAGATGATTCTATAACACTTAATAAAATACTCATTATAATAATTCCACTTTATAATATATTTCCACCACTCTGTATATGTAAATGCCCTTGGACTATATATACACACTCTGTGTATGCAACTGCTTTCGGGTCACCCAATAAAACATTTGGTTTCTAACATTTCTGGAATCACCCAGTATAATTATAATCTAAGCGCCTTATTTTTCAGGCAATTTAAATATGCATATATAACTGCTCAAGGCAACTTCAATGGGTACATCAAATTAACATGAGAAGACATAACTTTTTACCCATCCAAAAATCGCTTAACCAGCACTTTTTAATTTAAAATCGAAAGGTTCAGCTGTAAAATGCTAGAAAACATCAAATAGTGATAAAATTCTTATAAGATTCTACACATAAATTTGCATTGTAATATTTTTTCATGAGTAGTTTCATTCTCAAGTGGAATCTCAAAACAGCTATCCTAATTGTCACAATCTCGTTCTATTCTAAAACCCCGAAGTGGAATTTCGACAAAATTGCAATGCCGTTAGCGAGAATTACATATATAAATATATATGTATACAAATAAACAAACATTATATGTATTATATTATTAGATAAATAAGTAAAATATATTTGCGGCAATCACATCTCGTTAAAAGAACATTAAGCAATTTTTGACTAACTAATGTTAGACCAGATGTTAAAATTAATTTAAAAGATTACCTTATATCAAAAAAAAAACTGTAAAATGATTTGTCTTATTTTATTACTAATACTGCAATAATTATTCAAGTTTCATTTGAACGTGGCATAAATATAAATAATTAAAAATATATTTGCATATCACATGTCGTCAATGTTTTAATACCTTTTGATAATGGATGTATATGGTTTTCCAAATTGTTATTAGATTTGTGAAAAATTCAGGACCGAAAGAATATACTTACTCAACTCGTGAGATTCGGATATCAAATGTATCAATTAGCTTTAGAATCTCTACAAGTCTAAATAGTATACTTACGTAAAACACACTCAATTTGTTTCCTGAATGATATTTGTGGCATATTTTTCAATGTCTAAGTACTTCTTGGGAAATAACACCACAGTTAAGAAAATTGCTGTATATTCCAATATACTTACTTAAAAAAGAAGCGCCATAAATGAGTAGAAAAGACGGTTTTAGAGCTTACACCTTTGTAAGTAAAACTCGATTATTTTAGTAGATAATATTTAAATCTCGCTACACTATTGTACACAATTGAGTTTTTACTGTCGATTGCTGTCAAATTAGATAAAGGCTTAAGCTACTTGTTCATAGTGGGCGCAATCTCACTTGGAGTTTATTAATAATTTATCTTTAAATTAATTACTTTAAAAGACATAAATAAATATTCTTTATATATTCTGCACTGAAGGTCGTCAATAGCTACTAAACTAAACAAAAATAAAGAATATCGGTTGAGAGAAAATGGTACGGTAAGCGACGGAGGAAATCGTATCAGGACCTGCTTGCCCTCATTAAAGCTGATATAGAAGAGGCTGGCGGATCTCCGTCCAATACTCCTCTGCCCTCCCCTCAACCGCCTCAAACACCACCCCGAAAACAACGAGCAAACTTCCTTCCACTCCATTGAGTATCCTAGTATTCTAACAATTTCTCCCTCTGTCTTTTCCCCTGGCAATAATCCTAACACTATACGACATACATTGCCTGAACCTACTATCTCCTCGCACCCCCCTGCCCCTTCAGAATCTTTTCCAAGTTTACATCCCTCAAACCTTGATTCTCCTGTCCCTACATTAAATTCTAGTGTTCCTATTAGACATCTGGGAGACACCCCACCTCCATATCCACCAGTCATCAATACTACACATCCTCCAAACCCCCTAGCTCCTACAAATATAAATGCTCTAAATGATCCAGTCAAAGAAGCCTTAGCCACCTCCTCACACTCTTTCCAATTAAGCTGCGACCGACATCTGGCCAACCGAATGAGTGACTCTAATACCACTCTTGATGAAAAAATTGAGCTCTTCGAAACATGGATTCACTAGCTATTAAAGAAACGTACAAACCATAAACCAAAGAACATGTGTTGCAATTTCTTTGTGACTATACAAAACTATCTACATTTTAGCTTTTCAAAAAATAATAAGTTAAATGATTTTGGCTAAGAGATGAGTTTGACCAATATTTTATTTGATTGTCAAGCAACAGTCAGCCGTAGTTTAAGGAACAAATTAGTAACAATATATTTCGCAAACTTTAAAGAGTTTAATGACCTGTCATCTTTAAGTAACAAATTAGGAGCATAATTAACCGTTTGTTTTATTTTGACAGTCAAATACTCACCTGGGTAATGTAGCTAAAGACCTTAAGCTGCAGTAGCAGCCGTTTTTCGGAAACGTGTTGTGGAAAATACTACGCAAAGGATTTAAAAAATATAATTAGTTTAATGATTTTGGCAAATTAAAGGTGCACCGAGGTGAGTTTAAACAATAGTGAATGTTTTTGGCCGTAATATTTTATGCCATTTTCAAGCAACAAATTAGCAACAAAATCAGGCAAGCGTTCCTTTTGGCAGCTATATTTATTTCTTAAATACCCATCTGGCTAATGTAACTTAAGCTGCAGCAGCCACTATTTTTCGGAAACGACTAGAGAAACCAAATCCTCACTGTCAGCAGAAATTAGCAACAAAATCAAAATACAAACAAAATATGTGCTTAGTTTGAATGATGCACTATGAAATTGCTACAAAGTTACTTGTGACAGTATTGACCCAAGTTTGCAAAAACATACTATAGAAACTACAGGAAAAGCATCACTAAAACAGCAGAACTAACAGTATGATGTATGATTTAAAGAATTCCACACCGATTAAAGCAAAACCAAACACACACATAAACATACAAACAAATATTCCATTATAAAAATTACAAAATACCTATCGAGGGTGTATTCGAAAATGATAAGTCCACCTGACGCCGAATTTCAATGACAATACGACTTGATTTAAGGGGGCGGGCCAACTTCTACCTTTAACAAAACGAATTAACTTCTTTTCTAAGTTTCATAGCTGAATCGGACACATGTCTGAACAACTGAAATCTCAACTTGGAACGCAGAGCTTTCTGGCTTGGCGCCCTTATCTCGCTCGCCCGATCGAAGACACCCTTGATATATTTCAGAAAATATCATAACCGTAGTTATAAAACGTTTGTCATATTTTTTACGGTTTTCATATTTCACTGTGTCCGTTTTTTTTGTGAGTTGTTTTGAATAATTTTGAATAATCTCATAACAGAGCGTTCGGTTTGTTTTCTTGGTAGACGGTCGTAAATTATCTTACGACTTCGGATTGGTTTGTATAATTTTTAATGAATCTCGCAATGTCATTTCGGAAGAAGGATTAGGGGAGGTTAGGAATTTCATTATCAATTATGTTATATACTTTCACTGTTTTCTTTTAGTTATTAAAACAAAACCATTGTAAAAATAGCTTGGAAACAATAAAAGTAAATTTCGAAAATTGTAACAAATTGTTTATTTGAATAACCAATGAACAAAAGAGATGAAAAGTAACAATAAGGAACAACTACGTATGTAGATTTTTGTTATTTATTTTTTTTGACTCTTAGATATCAAGGGATGTTTTGAAAATATGTTGAAACGGTCCTTTATCAGCACCAACTGATAATAGGGTTAGTAAGTGTAAGTGTAATTGTGGAATATATTTTTTTCATGTCGTATTTTCTGTCTATTGATTACGTTTTTTTAAAGTAATTATATTATTAATTAGTTGTTTTAGATTAGCTTATGTTTTTAAAAAGTGCAGAAACTCACTGAGTGATTGAAAAATATTAGAACGAATCCATGAAAAATGTGGCAACAGAATTTTATGATAAATAATAAACTGAACAAAATATCATGAATCAGCATAAAAACAATAAAAGATAGATATTTACTTAATTCTGGGAAAACCGTATAAATATATGTAAATAGAGAGCAAGCTGTAATCTTCAAGTATTAACAAATAACAAAGTAGCAGCTACATGTGCTTACAGAGGACGTGGAATAGGACGTGATCATGCTTGGTAATATCAAAGATACGTATATGTACAAGTGACATAAGTTGAGCCAAGAGAGGAATACGAGACATATAAAGGTTTCATAGTTATTAAACATAGAGATGTCAATATAACATGTTGCTATATTTCTCCGAATATAAGAATAGAAGAATACAGAAGTAGGATAGATGATATAGCACAATCACTAAGGAAATTACCACGGAACAAAATCATGGTATTGGGAGACCTCAACGCAAAATCCCCGCTATGGTTCGCTCCTAAGACGGATGCTAGGGGAGGAAGAATAGCCGAATTGGCTGCTACATACAATTTAGAGATATTAAATAACGGCAACCCAACTTTCGTTAGAGGTAGTACACAAACACACATAGACGTCACCATGTGTTCGAGCAACATGGTACGGCACATTAAGAAATGGGAAACCATAGATGAAAACATATTTACAGACCACAGATATATTCTGGTCCATTTATAAGAGGGGGAAAGGCGAGAGAAATCCTTAAAACAAGAACACAATATAACATCGAAGAATATGAAAAAATGTTTAACACAATAACCGGGGAAATAAACAAAGAATTGACACCAGAAAAAATAACGACAGGAATCAAAAAATGCCCGAAGGCCAACAGAAGGCAGATAAACAGAAACGAAAACAGAGAAATCCCATACTGGTGGACAGCTGAAATCTCGGAAGCTAAAAGGAAGTGCGTAGAGATACGGAGAAAATCACAAAAGAAGCAAAGAAAAAGAGAACAGAACTACCGGATATGATGGAGGAAATGAATAGGAAAAGGAAAGAATTAAAGAAACTCATAAACGGAAGCAAGAGGAGGAAATGCTGGGAAGAATTATGTAGACAGTTGGAAACAGACGTATGGGGAAGGGCATATGGGATAGCTATCCAAAAGATACAACCGACACCATTGTTGACACTTAGTACAGAGAAGAAAACAGAAATAGCAAATACTCTTTTTATAAAGACCAGAGGTGAATGGAAAGAGCGAATGAAAATATCAAGAGATTTAGTACACGAAATAACAGAAGAAGAATTTAAAATAGCAATTAAGCATATCAAGATGAAAAAAGCACCTGGACCAGATAATCTACCCCCAGAAGTTATAAAAATAACATTTGAAAAGAACCAAGCCACAATAAAGGATATGTATAACGAATTAATAAAGAAACAGGAATTCCCTACAATCTGGAAGAAGGCTAAAGTAATATTTGTGAGGAAGGGCGCTAAACCTATGAATGACCCAACATCATATAGACCCATTTGCCTGTTGGATGTTATGGGTAAGGTATTAGAAACACTAATTAGAAACAGAATAGACAAAGAATTAGGAGATGAAAAAATGTCAGAAAGACAATTTGGGTTTCGGAAAGGGAAATCAACAGTAAAAGCAGCAAACTGGATTCGTGACAAAGCAAGGAGCACTAGAGCGGGCTGGGTGATACTCATCACTTTTGACGTTAGAAATGCATTCAATTCGGCATCATGGAAACGTATTGTTAAGGAAATGGAGAAGAAAGGAATTAGTGAATATCTAATAAGAATAACTCCAAAAGAAGTATTATACCCGGGAAAGAAAAAACGTTAAAAATGAGCACAGGCGTACCACAAGGATCAGTACTAGGACCGACGTTATGGAATATATTGTACTATGATCTTCTAAGTCGGAAGCTGCCAACTGATGCAAAATACGATAGCATTGGCAGACGACCTGGCACTATATGTGGAAGGGCCAAACGCTGACAGACTGGTTGAAAAAGCAAATGAGGCAATAAAAATAATAGGAGACTGGATGAAAGAGGCAAAGTTGAAATGAGCACCGGAAAAGAGCGAGGCGATGCTATTCAAAGGTACAAAAATGCAGAAAATAAGAGAAAAAATAAAAATAGAAATAGGGGATCTAAATATAACACCACAAAAGAGCGTAAAGTATCTCGGTATATTTATCGATCACCAAGGTACATACGGGACATATATTGTAAATTTACTGCATTTACAAAAGCGGGTGATAAGTTAGCAAAATTTGGAAAAATTATGAAAAACATAAAGGGACCATCACATGGAAAGAGACGACTGCTTTATGGAGTGGTACAATCAAACCTTTTGTACGGGGCACCAACATGGCACAGAGGTATGAAGATAAAAATATATAAGAACATGATGTTAAAAATACAAAGACAGGCGCTGCTGCGGGTAATAAGCGGATATAGAACGATCTCGTATGAGGCAACTGCAGTTATAGCCGGTATTCCTCCGATCCATCTGACGGTAGAAGAACTTCGAGAAAATTACGAAAATAAAAAATACAGAGAAAACAGGAATAATACGCTAAAAGAATGGCAAAAAGAATGGGATGCGCTAACTGGAAAAGCAGAATGGACAAAGAAACTAATACCAGACCTAACAAAATGGGCGAGCAGCAAATATATTCTATATTTGCTATGATGTACTTCTGTACAGATTACTTTATGACACAATTTTTGTCTGGACATGGTAGTGTCAAAGCATATATGAAAAGGATAGGAAAAATGAGGGAGAGTAACTGTGATATGTGCCAAATTGAGGAAACAATGGAGCACGTGGTTTTTGACTGCGAAAGATATGCAAGGAATAAAACAAGAACAGAAACAACGATTGGTGAAAGGATAACACCATCTAACGTGATAAAACTAATGATACAAAATTAAAGAGAACAAGGAAATTATATACAAATGGATAAGGGAAATTATAGAGGAAAAGGAGAAAGAAGACTTAAACAGAATGGTGTGATGAAGGCAAAGAAAGGAAGGAAGGTGGCGAGGCAAGTTAGAAATAACAGTACCACCACCTTCATAAACTGCAGAAACAACAAGGTGGTTTTAGTGGGTGTGAGTCCCACACTAATTTGAGTGATAGACTCTAAGCTCAAATTGTCCATAATGGATTTCCACCTTCAAAAAAAAGTTGAGCCAAAAAGAGAACAAACGACCTATATAAAAGAAAAATGTCGAACGGTGAGACAAATTTACAAACAGGGATGGGGGCAAAGTTAATGAAGTCATAACAAAAAGAAGGGGAATAGAAAACTGGTAACTCTACAAATCTGAATCTAGAAGTACAGAAGACAATAAGAAAAAAAAACACAGAATATACATGTATTAATAACTTACTATGCCAAACTAATGATAAGATAAGCACGCGAACAATCATTGGATCCATTTGTAGGCGACATTCAGACTGACTTCTAGTGTTTTTGTAATTTTGAGAGTCAAGTTAATACATCGGGAGGACTGAATTAGAAGTTCAACCACGATTTTCTGTCCTGCCTTCTGGATTACTGAAAGGTTCAATGAGGTACTTACAATTCTTAGAAAAATCCTAGAGTTTCCTAGGGGATTTCCATGTGAAAATTAGATTTTCCAAACAAAAAAAGTAGGTACTGCCATGTTAATAAAACGATAGGTTATCATCGATTTTATCACGAAATTGTTTTAAGATAAGATATTTTAAAAATTATTTTGGGTGGCTTGTTTTGAAATCAAAGCCCTCTATATAAAGAGTGGATAGTCTTGAAACATTGTCGTTTTTTCTTTTGACATGACATTTGTTTGTCTTAACTTTTTGACAATTATGCTTCGGACAATATTTTGTTTAAGTAGTTAAATTTACAATTTTCAATATGAACTCTCTCAAATTATTTCGATTATAAGCCTTGTTTAAAGTACTGAACTTATGGCACGAATCACGATTGTTAGTGAAAAATGTCAATAAATTTATTATTTTTCTCGCTTTTTTGGGTTTCATTGTAAACCCATTGACACATTTTATCTCTTTTATTTCTTTTCAAGTTAGTTGAGACAAGTTTAAAAAGTTGATACAGATAAATGTTATAACAAGTTAATTTAGTTGTTACTGTTAATAATTCTTTGGATTCGCCCATATGTATACCTAAGTTTCATCTACATCGTGTGCTCTTATACATTCAGGTAATTTGTTTACCTTTTTTTTTAATAATTTTGAAACCAAGATTCCAACTTAATCAGAATAAACTTTCAAATTACTTTGGTGCTGACTCAAACATTATACTCGAACAATAAAAGTTAATATTAATCGTACGATGGTCTGATTTGTAATGGGAATTGTTGATCACAAATACATTGGCATTGTAATTCGTATTATTATAATTCCTTTGTCGGCAAATATCAAAAAGAAATAACAGTATCAACTTCCATTTAAAGGGCCAACACTGTACAAAATCTCAAGTAATAAATAAGCTGATGAGTTCTTTTGTTGACACTAATAAGTTTAGGTTTAAACACGCCATTCGACGATTCCGATTTCATTTCGATTATAAATCATTTGTTAGCTAGAAAGTATAAACTCAAAAAGGGTGAATCTGGTTGACTTCAAATAGTTTCTAGAGACTACTAATTATTGTAGAGTAATTTTACTACTCTAATATACTGTTTTCTGAATTTTAGTTGTGACATCTTATAGTTTATCTATACTCTATATTTCGAAAGTACCAAACGTTTCACGGTTTCAAGGTTTGATAGAAATGATTGTAACATGCTGATTTATTGTTTGATAATTTTGGAATAACATATGAGAATTTACGGTTTTTTTATATGTATAGGGAAGCACAAAAAGTTGTTTCCGCCGACAGTTTCAAAGTCATTGATTTTACAACTAAAACGTCGAAATCTTAAGTCCAAGAGCTTGGAAGACAGCAGCTTCTAGGAATTTAAACCGCAAATCTATTATTGTTAATGGCAGTGCAAGTAATACAATATATCCTAAATTCCTTCATCTTCTACTATCTTTTTTAGGTAGTTTTTTTCCTTCTACCTATTGGTGATCTATCTCTTGCAATTTTTACTATCGTTATATGCTTATGTAATTGGTCTCCTCTGTTTTTCTTTTCCATATCCATCGTTATTATGCGATCTCTTAGTGTTTTCCCCAGGATTCTTCTTATAATTCTCATCTCTGTCGTTTCTAGCATCACACAGTAGTGTTTTAAATCCTTGTTTTAGTTTCCATTCTAATTTGTTTGTTTCTCCATATTATGTTATTTAGGCATCCCGCTGCTTTATTCCGTTTCTGTATTTGGTTTTTCACTTCTGTTTCTACATCTCAGCAGCTGGTTAAGGTGATTCCCAAAGTTACTAGGTCGAACATGTGGACCAATTTTTGTAAGTCATCGTCAGTTCCCGCTATAAGAATGGCGTCATCTGGGTTGCAGAGAATTTTTATTTCCCATTTTTAACATTTTTATCTTTCTTTATTATCTTTATTATCTCATATCGATAATGAGATTAAAGAGTAGAGGGCTTAAGCAACTCCCCATATTATATATGTGCTTGTTTCTATGTTGTTTGTGAGTTTTCCACCTATTCTGACTGTATTGTACTGTTCTTGAATATATCTTCAATTGTCTTAATAATCTCAAGCGGTATGAATCACGTCCTTTATACTGGCCGTATTGAAGACTTTTTCTAGATCAGTGAGGCAGATTACCGCCCGTAGGTTGTACTCTAATGCTTTTTTACTTATTTTTCGTTACAAATACTGCATCTTGAAAGATACGTTTATTCGTTTTTTTAGGACCTGTTTAGTGTGGTGCTCAATGTATTGATTCATCTATACTTCTCCGGTACTTTTCTATCACGTTTTCGAATAACGGAATTAGTATATTTGTCCTCCATTCTTTGGATACCCAAAGTCCATCATCTATTCCGGTAAATTTAATATGAGATCCCCCCCCCCCCCTTGAATCAGGAGATTGCCCTTTCGGAAGGCCTTTCTCTATCCGCCCCATAATGTAACACCTGGTGTGAACCCGGTGTTTGATTTTAATTTCTCTACGCGAATAATAACAGCGTTTCCTTCTAAAATCTTCACTAAATTCTAAAGAACTGTTAGACAATGTGATTCTCTCTAATAAAACACAGGAAAGTAGGAGGCATGGAGGCTGTAATCACCCACGCGGGCCAAGACCATATAACGTCCAAGGACAACGGCCGTGGGTGAAGAACAAACTAGGATGCCCGTTTTAAACTTCAACTGTTGCATAGGTCATGATCAGATGCATTTCATTAACTGTAACATATCGTCTTAATTAAAATAAGTTCCACATATTTCATATTCACATATGTGGGTCGTTTTGACCCACATAAGAATGGTATTTTGATTTAAAGTTTTCCTATTCCGGGGTTAAAAATTTGGAAAATTAAAATACAGGTCCTTTTTATTTGTCCCCATTATAGCATTCAACTTTTGTAGAAATAATTTTTTGAACATTCGTTTTTACATCTTTCATCAAACAAAAAAAACATCGATCACCACAATCGGCTTTCTTAACCGATGTAGAAACTTTAAAAATACTTTTTCCTTCAAATAAATTTTAACGCTTTTGACAAATCGAAAATCAACTCGTTTGAAAGACTGTTGAAAGACATAACCTTCCGTGTTTCTGAAGTTTGTTCGTTTGTAGGGGGTAATCCTTGGAAGTAGTGAACCGATTTTAAAAATGCTTTGACCAAAGGCTACACTACCAGGGAGTAACATTAATTTTGTTAAAATGTTTGATAACGCGATAAGAGGGGAGTTGGGGATCTATTGATTTTATTTCAATTTATTATCTTGGAAACAAAAAGTTATACAGGCGTGGAAATTGTTGTATATTTCTGGATGGGTTTGAGTAATTTTTAGGGAACAAAAAAAATGATGCAGGCGTGAAAGTTGGTATATATGCTATTCCCCTGAAATAACTAGGACCAAATTTAATCACTTATCCGATAAGTGGGATAAGTGTTAAGGGGTTATTTATTTTTTGCATGAGAATTGATAAAATGAGTCTTTCCTTTAAATGAATAGATACGTTATTCGCAGGTGAAATCTAAAAAAAGAAAATATTTGCAATGTAAGACATGTTAACTGACATTTATAAAATAAGATAAATTCCAAAAAATTATATTAAATACCCCAAACAATATAAAAATTAAAAAAAATCTTCTATCAAAAACCTAAAATGCGAGACACCGAAAAGAATTCAAAAGGTACAAAACGTCAAAAATGCCAAAACTAATACAAATATCTAAATAGCCGTTACCCGCGGTTTCACTGCGTACGGAATGTGCAAGTCTTAACTATAAATCCACCAATCCCGATAATATTTCACCCAAACTGCAAGTGCTTTTGCCCCCCCCCTATATAACAATTTTATTCCACATTTTTTAAATCACCTTGCATAACTAACTCTACTTCACCCTACAATGCAACCATCCTGTATATGCTGCTCTTTATTTGTCACCTAATATAAATTTTTTATCACCTGCTTATAACTCTACTCCACCCTATGTTTCTGCTATGCAACTGCTTATGGTCTACGCTATATAACAATTATTTTTGATATTTTTTTAGCCACCTTGTAATATTTTAATCACCCTTTATATGCAACTTTTTCTAACATTGTGTTAATCACACTCTAAAACTATAATGTTGCTTCGTCTCATGTTTCAGGTATTCCATATAGTACGATGCAACTGTTCATGTCCTATATAACAATTTTTTAAAACTTGTGTGTGTCACAAATGTAAAAACACAGTTTGGCACCCTAACACCAAACCTTTATTCAAACACTCACCCAAACTGCAACTACTTTTTGGCCACCCTATATAACAATTTTAAAATTTTTTTTTAACAGCTTGTATGACTTTAATTCTACTCCCATCTACATTAAAACTATCCTGTATATACTGCTGCCAATCGTCAAACAGTTTAACTTATTTTTGAACCACCCTATATAACAATAATTTTACTCTACAAAATACTTCAACCACCCTGTATGTTCATCTGCTTAGGGGCTACCAAATATAAAAACAGATAAGTAAATATATATACAGATATATAAATCCACATATTTAGAACTATATCATTCAACGTATGACAGCCGTTTCGAACCAGGAGTTCTCGTCAGATACGCTTCCTTGAATGACAAGTTCTAAAGTGAAATACTCGGATGTTATACACATCAGTAAGACAACAGTCAGTGTATTGAACCTAATAGATGTCGGTGACATCTACCGTCTATTGAGTAATTTAAGTATATGAAGGCATACTATGGTATAACATATACCATCTGTCAAGAGTATGGTATATGGCTGTCATACGTTGAATGATATAGTTCTAAATATATATATCTGTATATATATTTACTTATCTGTTTTTATATAAAACACTCGAACCATCTGTCAAGAGTATGGTATATGTTATAGCATAGTATGCCTTCATATACTTAAATTACTCAATAGACGGTAGATGTCACCGACATCTATTAGGTTCAATACACTGAGTGCTACCAAATATAACATTTTTTAAACACTATAACTCTGCTCCACTCTGTATCTTTTCTACGCAACTGCTTATGGACTACTATATAACGATTTTTTAACCACCCTGGAAAGTATAATTTGTCTCCACCTTATATTTCAACCACCCATATATGTAACTTTTTTAACATTGTTTTAATCACACTGTATAACTATAATTTTACTTCAATCTACGTTTCAGATATTGCATATAGGCAGCAGCTCATGTTGTATCCTTCAAAAAAAATTATCTAACCTGTTTAACTATAATTCTACTCCACCCTCTATTTCAACTACCTTGTATATGGAACTAGTTATTTGCCGCACAGTAAAACACTAAGTTTCCTATATATAGAACACCCTGTAAAATTTCGGTTGATATATCAGTTTCCCACTTATTTCAACCACATTGTATATATGCAGCTGCTTATGGTACACCTAATATAACTTTTTTTTAGATTTTTGAAATCCATGTCATTCTCCTCCGTATTAAGTTACCTATAGAGAACACCCTGTAAAATTACGGTTGATATATCAGTTGATTCTTTTGAATAAAAGCTAAGCTGATTCAAGTATCTAATGTTAGGTGCGTAATTCTGTTATCAACATGGTAGAAGTTTTTTCGCTATATCTACCGTTTCTGTCAATTTAGGGAGATAAAATATCTACCAGATTTTAAGTCAAACTATAGGCTTTGCAACCAAAAAAGATTCAGCAAAATCAGTCCAGTAGTTCTTACGTGATGCCCGAACAAACAAACAAACAACAAACAGACAAACTTACAATTTTATGATAGTATAGATGTAAAGGTTCAACGACACCGTAAATATGAAAAAATGTAAGGAATGTCAAAAACACCAAAAAAGGCAAAATGTCAAAAAACTAAAATGAAAAATAGTGAAACATTGTCAAATTTGTATTTTTCCGATTTTTTGTGAATTGCTGCAAAGTCTGTATATTTCAAATAGTGCAAACGTTTCAAGGTCTAAATCAGACCCCATTTTCAATGGTAATAAAAATTAACATAACTGAACAAGAAAACTAAAAATTAAAAGGTTGGCAATGACAAATTAAGTAATTCACAATTTGAGAATTTACTGCTAATTTGATATATACAGGGTGATGATCAGTATGGGGATCTCGGAAACTAGTGGAGATAGAGTAATGGTTAAATTGGGAAAGATTTGCAGTTTTACTGGCCCAATTTAATGACACTTTCGGATTTTCGTAAAAAGTGATGGCTTACTAGATATTTTGAAAAAACGAAATTCTGTCGATTTAGTCAAATCCCTCTAGCTCCTTTGTTTTTGATTTTACAAAAAAGTGTAAATATCAAAATTGAAGGGAATTGTATCCCGAATATGATTGTTATGTCCTCGTTTGCGTGACAGCTCTCGTTTTCGAGATATGACACAAACTTATCTTTTTTTTGAATGGAAACCATAGTTGGCTATGACCTTAAAAAATCGGACATTTTTAGAGCTTTTCAACGATATAATACTCGATATAGATATTTATAAAAATAAAGGAGTTCTGAATGCTTTTCTCTCTTATTTTCACTTTTAAAGTAGGTAGCCATGAAAAAGATTGTTTTCACTTTGACGTTTCCTCATTTGAGAGTAATTCCATTAGTAGTGCTGAACTGACAGTCGATATTGACAAGTTTTCGTGATAGAATGGAATATTTTAAGGAAGAAAAACTGAATATGGTGGAATGATATATCATATGCCATAAAAATTCAGTTCGTGCAGCTGAGGAATACTTTCATAGATATTTTAATCGTCGTCAACCTGCTCTATGTACATTTAGGAGGCTTTCGATAGTTTACGCAGATATGAATCTTTTACTAAACCACCAAAGAAACGTAATCAAATTAACGGAGCAAAACAAATAAATGTTTTGGCAATGGTAAATCAAAATCCATCTACATCAACTCGTGAGATTGCGGCAGAAGCTGGCACATCTCAACGAACTGGAGTTAAGGTACTGAAAGCGCCCAAGTTCCACCCGTACAAACTTTCAGTTTCTCAAACTTTGCATGCTGGTGACGAACATTGACGTATTTTGTTTTGTACATGGTTTAGAGACATGTATCTTGACAATCCAAAGTTTCCATTAAAGGTGTTATGGTCAGATGAAACTAGATTTACTAACTGCGGTATGTTCAATAGACACAATGAGCATATCTGGGCTAAAGAAAACTCTTTATTATTATGTACTTTAATTTCTTAAGTTTTTAATAAGTAGTACCTACTTATTTAGTTTTTTCGTTATATCTGATATACCTAATAAAAAAATCGTTCAAATGTTGTTTTTGGAATAGTTAATAATAAATCAATCTATTTCATGGCAAACTACGTTAAAAGTGAAAATAAGAAAGAGAAGCATCCATAACTCCGTCATTTTTATGAATAACTATATCGAGTATTATATCGTTGAAAAGCTCTAAAAATATCCGATTTTTTGAGGTCATAGCCAACTATGGTTTCAAGATAAGTTTGTGACAGATATCGAAAACGAGAGCTGTCACGCAAACGAGGACAAGACAATCATATTCGGGATACAATTCCCTTCAATTTTGATATTTACACTTTTTTTATAAAATCAAAAACAAAGGAGCTAGAGGGATTTGACTAAATCAACAGAATTCCGTTTTTCAAAATATCTAGTAAGCCATGACTTTTTACAAAAATCCGAAAGTGTCATTAAATTGGACCAGTAAAACTGCAAATCTTTCCCATTTTAACCATTGCTCTATCTCCGCTAGTTTCCGAGATCCCCATACTGATAATCAAAAAAACTCACCCTGTATAGGTTAACACTAAAAAATTCTAAAGATTATGTCTAATAACAAAGCTTCCTTCTAATTGGAAGAATTTGAAAGAGTTATCTTGAGAATTTTAGGTGGGTGTCGCTTCTAGGTACGACTTTGTTATAAGATACTGCATTCGCCAAAAATGAGATCAAAGATATTCTGATGTTTCAGAGATCCTATTAAAGTCATAAGGGAAAACCTAGGAAAAACCTTCTGAACTATATAGGGTAACACTAATAACACTAATAAAATAACAAAACTTCCTTCAATATGGAAGAAATTAAAAGAGTTATTCAGATTTAGACCCTAAAACGTTCAAAAAACAACTTAATAAATCTATTCATACTAATTCCTAAAATAATGTATTTTTAGAAGCGGTTGTTGCCATATAAATTTTGCTCACGAATGATAATGTTAAATGGTTTTCACAAAATAAAAAGTTAAAAATGTACCTACGGGATGTGAAAATTATCAAATGAAAAAGACCGTCATTCCGTCTATAAACTTGGCATTTTTTGTGCTGTTCTCAAGAATGTCATTAAAATAACCCAAACAGAAAACTGAAGTGTTTATTAGGACGAATAGCAAATTGTGTGCAGGTAATCTACATTAATCGGATGTTATATTTGTTTTTTGCTATAAGTTATTAATTTTCTATAAACGAACATATTCTTATTATATTACCTAGTTCCTGTTTCTTACACAAATAAAACTAAGTCGTATGGGTATTTAAAAATTAAGGTAGTGTGGTGTCGGTCGGAACGAAGTGTCGAAACAAATGCAATTTAAGTTTGTGCATTTCATTACCATTGTCACCTATTTTAATATATGTAGATGTGGGCCTCCATTAAGAAGCTTTCGCTTTCCCTAAAGCGATACGAAGAGATCTTCCGGACTGATGTAGATCCACAAGGCACCAGTCAGAGATAAAAAGTAATTAAATATGCCTATTTCTAGAGATCGACTAAAGACGGATGCTGTTGAGATAACAGTGTCAAGCTTTCCAGCAGAATCTTCTTTCACTATCTTTTTTTTTTCTCTTTACTAGCTAAAAAGGGTAGAATAATTTTGTAAAAGGTTATTTTATTGTAAATAACATTTATCTCAAATTTTTTTATATAATGTTTATGCTACTAAACCTATTAATCTTTAAGTTATGATAATATCATAAAATTTAATTTATATCCCGCCGAAATCAATGAGAATGAATGACAAACAAGACAATTTACAATAAAAAAGTCTATTCTCCCAAACATTCATTGTGCCCCTGTAATGGATAAACAAACGTCAACTTGGCGAATGCCCATAAAGCAACACCGTTTATATTGGCATGTTAATCCAAGTAATCTCTGCTGCGAGCGGCTTTGTCCTGCCTGTTTACCAACACACACCAAAATTAAAAACTGCCCCTCGATCTCATTTTAATTAAATTATTTGGCGGACGTGTCTGTTAGCTCAAGGATTAGAGGATTTCACTTTTGATGCTGATGCTGCTGATACTCTTTGCTTCGTAATACCGAATGGTAATGTTGAAAATTCGTCACATAAAAGGAGGGGTTCTGTGACTGATAGATCAACACATTAAAATGTTATTGAGTATATTTCCCGTTATTGACTTACAACCTCGACTAGTTTTATTGCATTTACTTTGTATTTAGGTTAAAAAATATTTTTGATATTTTTATATACTCCATGGGTTCAATTAATTAAAATTTAAAAACTAATATTCACTCTCACTTTCTAGAAACTTTTATTTACATCAAAATATTCACAACAGCTGTTTCGAATATCTAAATAATAACACGACAGAAGCTCTTCGCCGCCTAACTAACTCCTGCGATGATGGGCCGCTCATTTCAAAATCAGCATCGAATTCTCTCGTACAATCGAGTGTCAATTTTACAGTTGTCGAGTTATTTCGAGATAAGTTTTTTTTCCATCCGAACCTTCTGGCTCTTCTTTTTTTCTTTCCTAGCGATCGATGTGTCAAGGGGATGACACCAAAGACGGACTGGATAAATTTTTATAACACTGTCGGTTTGTTGGCTACCTCTGGTTGGTGATCGTTCCGGTAGCCTTACTCTGCAGTCACGTTGAAAGTGTCCTGTCCGTCAATAGCGGTAACATGCCCCTCTGGTGCTAGTTCTTTGTGACCGTTCTAATAGTTTCTTCAGACCAGCCAGCAGCGCTTGAAATGGTGACTATGACTCTTCCTGGTTGAAGGAAACTGCTCGCACCCTCGGCTTGGACATGTTTATGACGGCCTCTACCTCCAAAGCCCGGAGCAAAGCTTCGTTCCTCTTCTTGTTGGCGCTAAGTCTTAGGTTTCATTGTACTTCCACATCTCTGTTACCGTTTATGAAGCTCTGCGTGGCCAATTGATCCTTGGTTTCCTCTGGCAGGTCTGGGTAGGACAAGTGCATCAAACGTCTAAACTCTGCTTCGAATTCTTGAAGGCTCTCTCC
Organism: Octodonta nipae; assembly: GCA_034190945.1. NCBI lineage: Eukaryota > Metazoa > Arthropoda > Insecta > Coleoptera > Chrysomelidae > Octodonta > Octodonta nipae. Next base: position 40,446,858 of record CM067224.1, on the reverse strand, counting down.
GGATTTTTGCATTTTTCCGCTTAGTTGCACCTGGTATATTTGGCTCAGGGATCTCTTGTCCAGGATAGCGATGATCTTGTCAAAATTGCCTTGTTCATCTACTGAAATGCTTTGGAGGAGTTCAAAGGCCGGACCACTTATGAAAATTACAAGAGACGTAGATTTTTCTTGGTTATCCCATCCATTAGCTGTAGCCACGGCTTCAAATTGCCGTTTATACATGGGCCAAGATGAGCTGCCATCAAATTTGGGTGGTTTGCTAACGGAACCTTTGGTACCCATGATGTTCTGGTATTTTTCTCGCTGTAAGTCCTGTGGCATTTTTTTAATTTCTGTTTCTACCTTGTCTTGGATGGCACTGATTGTATCTTGTACTTCACGTTATTCTGTTTTTTAATGGAACTGATTTGGTCTTGAACTGTGATTTGAATTGAACTGATTTCAAATTTTACCTGGCCGTGGATGGAATCGAGGACATCTACTTTGGTTTCAAGAGTGTCCACGGTATTTTTTATGGTCTTCATGCCATCATTTATCTCTTTTATGTCTGTATCTTTTTTTCTTTCCCAGTGATCGATGTCTAATCGGAATGACACCAGGGACGGACTGGAAAATTTTTCATAATAATATAAAATATATAAACAATTTACTTAATAACCCAACACATAATGGGTACAAACCTTAAATCATTTGCACCCTATTGGTGAAGGTTGATCCTTCAATTTTATCAAATTGTTTTATCGCGATTAACAGTTCACAGTTAAAGAAATTTTGAATTATGTAATATTTACACTAAGACTCCGTTCTTAATAACAATAAAATAACACAACAAAACGAATGGAATTGAAAAAAGTAAAAAAATAGCAATAGGTATTCCGCAGGTCTTATGTTGTAAGCCCTACAGCGTAGGCTGTAGTTCAGTTAAACAAGTCTTAAACTGCAGGAAGTTTAAATGAAATAATTTAAAAAATTGAAAATTGTGCTATAGAAGCGTTTGTGTTTTATCTGTTATCTCATCAATAGGGTAGGTTTGAGTAAATTTAGTGACTTCATTTCTAATAGTCAGGGCGTGGTATTTAGTGGCATATTCCAAAATATCAATGCTGGTACGTTCGAAGGGCGTTTTTGGGGTTTTCTTGATGATAAGTGGAGCACTCAAGTTTTTTATACAAACGTTTACCTTTTGGCAAGTTTCACAGGACTTCCACACTTTTGATTATTCCATTCCAATTATATTTTTTCTTAGTACGTCGGATTGTCTCGTTTATACCACCAAGGAGATTATTCTTGCCGCAGTGAAACTGTTGCACTATAACGGGAATTTCGTCTTGTGAATGTTGTGACAAAATTTAAATTTTACGCCTTTAGGTAGTTGTTTTCAACCCAGAAAGTTATGGAATCATCGAATTGATCTTGGTTTTATAGAAGATACTAAAAAGAGTTGAAACAGCAGTTTCAGGATCCCTCTGTAAAGGGACAATGAAATATTTGACAGTTGTACTGGCTAAAATGTTTAGTGTTGGTTGTGAATTTGGATCTTCTTCGAAACTGGTTTTATCATGTAAGTTATTGAGTTTATTTTGTGAAAAGAAAGTGACTATTCGTTAGAAATCGATTAAGCTCTGTTGTGATTCGGACGTCATGTTCGTCGCGTCTTAGATGGTTATCGGAGTCGTTGGAGTTATCGCCAGTACTACCTGGATTGGGTGGTTCTGGTCGGTTTCCTTATTTGCAAAAATTTTGATCTTTAAAAGAAAGTCTGTGCATTGGTAGAAATGGTGAATATTGATTGGGGAAAGAGCGTCTGCGTTTAAGTTTACATTGCCAGGCTTGTATTCGATCTTCTAGGTATACTCTTCTTCAAAAAGTAATGTAATCTACCATCCAAAAATGTTGGGTTTGTAGTGCTTAACTGGCCAAACAATGACTAGCAGTTCCCGTTCGACGTGGGAGTATCGTGTTTCTGCAGCACAGAGTGTACAGGAACCATAAGTTATGGGGACTATGGGAAGATCTTTTCCCACAGGGCAACAACAACAACAACCGCTCCAATTGCAAAAGCACTGGCATCAATAATGAGAAGGAATGGTTTTTCGAAATTTGGATAGATCAAGATAGGGTCAGATACAAGCGCTTGCTTTGAAGATTAATTTTACTTCTTTCTGTAGGAGTTTAGTTAGAGGCTTTGAGATCTTAGCAACATTTGGAATAGAATGTCTGTAATATCCGATGACCAAGATAAGCCTCTTCCTTTCTGAGAAACTCACACTTGTGGTTGAAATTTTAAGTAAGACTGTCTAAGACTCTTAAAGATTTCTGTCAAACAAGAAATATGGATGGATGGTTGGTGAATAGATGATGATGTCATCCATGTAAGTGAAGCAATGTTCATACCGTATAGAATGGTGTCCATGACCCTCTGAAAAGTAGAAGATGAATTTTTTAAACTAAACGGAATACGAATGAATTCGTAAAGAATATTGCCAACAGAGAAACCGGTCTTAGGAACGTCTTCCTCAAGGATTTCAAAATGGTGGAACCCGGAAGCGAAATCTATTGTCGAAAATTACTGACACTTTACAAGTTGGTAGAAGAGATCAGGAATGTTAGGCAGAGGGTATTTATTTTCTACAGTTAGTTCATTTAACTTCCTCTAGTCGATAAAAACTCCTCACTTTTGCTTAACAGAAACCTCAGTTTCTTTGGAACGACACATACGAGGGAGAACCAAGGAGAAGAGTGGCTGATAATATCTTGGTCAAGCACTTTGAAATTTGTTTTCACTTCCTTCTTGTGGACTTGAGGATGTCTGTAAGATTTTGTGAAAACGGGCTTGAATCGGTGTCAATAGATTATTAGTCAAAACGTCGCTTTATCTTCAAATTCTAAGCAGAGGTTCATGCTAATTTCTGGCTTTTAAGTTGTAGTGTCCATTTTTGTCCCCTAACAATTAAATTTAGAGAGTCAGAGTAATTCTTTGTGTTTACATTTAAGAGGTGTGTATGGTCCTAAATGGAGATCGCAAAATTTTATAGTTTTAGTCATTGCATTCTCGGTTAATATTGACGTCAGAAATTCTTCTTTTGAATTGACGTGTACAACTGCGTTGAGAAGTCGTACTTAGTCAATTTCTTGTGTTGGTAAAATTGCACCAATATTTGAAAGTTCACAATTGAGTTAGGAAATTTGTGGTTTTAAAGTTCGCAATTCACTGCTTTGATTTTAACTCAACAATAAATTCGTAGTGCTCAAGAAAATCAAGGCTTAATATTCTATCAAACCAAAATCTAGCTTGTAAATAAAAACCTTCTGAATAATAGGAATTTTCTCGTGAGTAATTCCTTGAATTGTTATTTTCTTTAAGAGACGTTTTTGGTAGTAGCTTCTTTAAAAATAGAAGTATCAATAATAAGTTTTACTTTTTCAGGAGCATCGATAATATAATAGAGGTTTTTACATTTAAGGGGACTTATAAGAAATGCTTGTTCCGACAAGTACGCACTTGATTCATAATTTTCCAGATTTAAGTTCTGTATTTGAGTGCGGAAATGGTAGCTGTCGTTACGGGGGGCTGATATACACTCGGAAGAATATCTTGATATTTTAATCTTTTTATGTATGTTCAGCGATTACCCAAAATCGAGGATATCCCGTTTTGTTACGACGTGAGATACAGTTTCTCAGAATAACCAAGAATTTGCATTTTTATGATAAAATTCGTTACTGGCACATCCACCAAATATTAAATGAATGAAATACTAGGAAGAAAATAGTTGAACAAAACGAAATGTCAATTAAGCGACTTGGAAAAGTTGGACGTATTCAATTATTTGTGGAAACAGTATATATACTTAATATGGAGTCATAAGAAAAACTTGATAATTATTATTATAAAAAGAAATTATTCTCCACATCCTTCATGATCTGAAACCTAAAATGAAATCATCACATGGTAACTGCATCCAACAATGGAATTATATCTATCTACTATGAAAAATCTGGTTTTGATTTTTTCTTATAAATTTGAACTCCACCAGATCCTTATGGAAATTAACATTCGTTCGAAAAAGGCCATTAATTGTCTTCTTCTACGAGATAAAGCTTACCGGTGACCATTTTAAAGCAGATATAAATATAATACATATTTTGTGAAAGATTTACCAAAATAAATTAGTCTCCATTCATGTTTAACCTTTAGACATTTTAACCTAACTACTTAGTAAACTTAGCATATTTTTAATTTTACGTTCAGTTGATTGATACCGTTACTAATAAAATATGCACTGTTTTGCATTTTGTTTTGTAGCAAAAATGATCAATTGTATTCTCTAGACAAAGGTTTATTGCTTGCCATATTACCTATACATATGCACGATGATCTCGAAACAATTAATCAGGTTCCATTGTCCACTCTTTTCGCCTTCGAAAACCGATTCATTTTTTCTGCATTCCATTTTTCACAGAGCCCGACGCCGATCTGTCTAGATTGCCGGAACAAATGAAGGCCATTCCAGGAATGAGTCTCGTTTAAAACAATTTATTTCTCAGCCTTCTGACACCTGCCGCATCGCGGTCACCTTTGGAACAATAGAAAGATCTGTGAGAAATTCTCCTTCGGAGCCCCGTTCACAAATGACACGAAATCTTTGATAATAAAACAGAAATGATGGTTTCTTGTTTTTGTTGTTCGGACAAATCCCGGCAAATGATGTGAAATGGAATCGAATATTTCGCATTTTGGGGGTGAAAGTTACCTGAATGTTACACACTTGTTATTGTTCAGAAACATCCATTAAAGACAATAACCTATTATTTCCACTTGTAAGATTCAGTTCTAGACGCCATTTTCTTTTAGAAACTAAACTAATGTAATGTCAATTATGTTAAAATAAAATCGAAAATTATGTTTTTTTACGTGACGATTACTGATTTGACAGAGGTTCTGCTACTCTTTTAGGGAAGTAGCTAGATGATGCCAAGGTCCCTTTTTTGCTGAGGTGAAATCCAGATAACGGATTGACGTGCGTTTGGTTCCAGTCAAATCATGCTATATGTGACACTTTCACTCATTAAAACATCTCGATTCATCCTCAGGGTATTAGGAACCATCTTCTCAGACATATACATCGGGTAGTCTAGTCCCAAATCAGATCTATCTACATCATTCAGTCAATCATGCAACATTACACATGTTGGTCAATTTCCTTTCATCTCTCTTTTTTTCACAACAAGTTTTACAAACTTATTTATCTTTTCCATTTTCCCTACTCTCCATTATGGTCTCCACCATGTTTGCCTGATACACTCTCATTCCTAGAAACAATCCTATTCTCGCAATACACTTCCTAACACTGCTTGTCGTATAGACAGTTCTGTCGTCAAAATGTAAAGTGTATGGAAACTGTTCTATACGCTCACGCTACACTAAGCATCATACTTACACAATGTAGAATCTGGCACTGAATCTAGCACTGACCCCTGTGCACTAACTGATTTTCCATGTCTTTCTCCCCACCTAGACCATTCTGTCACCTGGATACTGCTTTAAAATATTTACCAAGTACTCACTCATACTCAGCCCCTTTACCTGTTGTGATGTTTTCTCACCCTGCGTAATTGAAAGAGTTCCTAATATCATTACTTATTACACCAGCCTTGTAGTTTCGTGCTGTCTTCACTTTTTCCAGGACATTTCTTTATCGCATTCAGTGTCGTCCAATCCTCGCGGACCTCCTTTCTAACTCATCATTGGTTCTCGCCGTTTGCATGGTTTCATTCACTTTTCTCAGAGTATCGATCAACATTAAGAGGCTGAACGCCGCTTCCCTTTTAGGGACTGCACCCGTTTCTCCATTACCTCGGACAACACCTCTCCCCGAGATGTCGGTTGAAGACCCTCAAGATCTCACCTGCTTCTTGCTAGATCACATGTTTGATCGTATTACTATAGATAGCGATAGGGCCCGTACCTTTAAATGTTTTGATCCTTTTTTCCGCCATTTCCAGTTCCTCCGACGTTAATTTTTCTCTCGACACGTCGTCCACAATCTCCTAGAAGCTCAACTTTCCTGGCTCCCGGAAACAGTTATTTGGCGTAACTTATATTTTTCAATTACCTCAGATTATATAAGTCACTATCTTATATGAGCGCGTTAATTTGCCTATAACCTTTAAACTCTTGTGACAAGAATGACTGATGACGTCAGTCGAATGAAAACTGACATAAATCGGTATTCGCTTTCGTCGCATTGCATGATTTCAAAAATTGAGGGCCTGATTCCAAGTTGCGCTGCTTGGCCAAGCAGTCTAGGTTAATTCCTTTTTCTGTCCCCAAGGGTTTTTCGAAATTTAGCTTCGAGTTGATGTATGTACATGTGGCTTATGATTTTGCCTGTCGTTAAAAATTCGGGCTTTATTTATAAAATTTTGATTTTGGGAACCAAAAATAAAGATCATTTCCACAAACTCAGAAAAGATATAACCCGTTATTGTTATTCAGATTGTTATTTACAGTTAACACGATCAAGCAAAACGTAAAACTTTACACACAAAAAACAAAGAAATGGTAAAAAACGTAGTGTTTAAATTAATAATAACTCCGTTAATTGATAATAAAATAATATACTTCGAGGTGTCATTTTTTGTATGCAAGACAATATATAGGTATAATATTGTGCTAGTTTCTCCAAAAAATCGTCGATATTGCGTCAACATAAAATAATATATTGATCTCGAAATGGCTCGGCAGCTGTAGAATTGATAAAGGATTGTACGAGAGTTTTCGATGCTGGTTTTAAAAGGAGCGACCCATAATCGCGGGAGTCAATGCAGCGAAGAGCTTATATGTAGAGTGATTATTGTGAGATTCGAATCAGTTGTTGTATATATTTGATGAAAATGAAAGTTCTAGAAAGTGGTAGTGAATATTAGTTTTTGAATTTTAATTGAACCCACGGAGTATATAACAATATTTTGATTAATTATTTCTTAATTAACCGAATAATAGCTTAGTAGGGTATCATTGAAAATCATATTTTCATAGCTTTGGGTTAGGTTGAGGTGGATGGGGATGAGAACGGATTAGTTAATACATCAATTTAGTTCCCGCTTCATATTATAGAAACTGGTTTTTCGTTTTTTTAGTTGTAGACAAGCCTTCAAATTGTCACCCTGTACTGTACTGTATTTAAAGCCCATGCCCCTGTGGATAAGGTACCTTTTAAATGGTGAAAGAATTCTTCAAGTATGTTCAGTGGTTCAGGAATTTAACCTACACATCTACACAAACTCAAAATTTGCCCCACTCTTTATTCTATTGGTATAGACCGAATTTTAAACATACCAAAAGATTATTTATTATCAGTGCCAACAAAGTGGTAGTGAATATTAGTTTTTAAATTTGAATTGAGCCCACGGAGTATATAACAATTTGGTGATCAGAAGTGCAGGATTAAGTGAAGTTAAAATCGTAATTTGATTTATGGAAACCCGTAGCACGGAAAAAATGGACTAAACTACCAAAAACAAATAGTGAAGGTGGTTACGGAGGGATTAGACGAAAAAATAGCCGAGATTCTTGAAAAACGTGACAAGAAGGAGAAACAACATCAAGAGGAAATCCAGCAAAGGTTAGTGAAATCTTTTGATGAAAAAACAACAAATCTTGTTTCCAGGATGGAAGAAAAACAACAAAATTATTGGAAGGATTGTTCTCGAAATTTGAATTAACAAGACAAAATGAATTTAAGTTATTTGGAGAAAAACAAGAACAAATTGAATTAAAACGACACGAAACTGAAGAAAAAAAGACAACTACAATTTGAACAATTAATGCAAATAGTATCACAAGTTAATCAAACAGTTAATGAAAGAATGCAAATGGTTGAGTTAGACATAAAAGAGATAAATGATGACATTAAGACCATAAAAAATACCGTGGATACTCTTGAAACCAAAGTAGATGACCTCGATTTCATCCAAAGTAAAGTAAAATTTGAAATTAGTTCCATTAAAAACACAGTACAAAGCGAAGTAAGTGAAGTACAAGATAAAATCAGTGCCATCCAAAACAAGGTAGAAGACGAAATTAAATAATTACAACAAGATTTGCAGAGAGGTAAATACCAGCACACTGTGAGTACCAAAGGTTCTTTTAGTAAACCACCCACATTTGATGGCAGTTCATCTTGGCCCATGTATAAACTGCAATTTGAGGCCGTGGCTACAGCTAATGGATGGGATAATCAAGAAAACTCTACGTCTCTGGTAATTTAAGAAGTCCGGCCCTAGAACCCTTCTAAAGCATTCCAGTCGATGAACAAGGCAATTTCGACAAGATCACCGCCATCCTGGACAAACGATACGACAATCAATCCCTGAGCCAAGTATACCAGGTGCAATTAAGAGGGAAAACGCAAAAATCCGGAGAAAGCCTACAAGAATTCGAAGCAGAGATCAGACGTCTAGTGCACTTGTCCTACCCAGACCGGCCAGAGGAAACCAAAGATCAATTGGCCACAAGAAGTTTCATAAACGGTATCAGATATGTACAACAAAATCTAAGACTTAGTGGCATCAAGAAAAGTAATGAAGCTTTACTTCGGGCCTTGGAAGTAGAGGCAGTCATGAATATGTCGAAACCAAGAGTGTGAGCAGTTTCCTTCAGCCAGGACGAACCAGAACCATCCCTTCAGGCAGCGTTGTCCGGAATCCATAAACTTCTAGAACGATCACATAGAACTGACCAGAGAGGAGCATGATACCGGTGTGGACGGACATGACACTTTCAACGTGATTGTCGAGTGAGGCCACCTGAACCATTACCGACCAGGGGTAACCAACAGAACAGCCACATGTCCAGGGACAGTCAGCCAGTCAGCATAGGGGGGCGAATGCCGACTAACCCTCCACCAGCCCCAAAAACGTTATCCATCCGGAGATTTTGCCGAGACAGCAGCAGCCTAGTCATCAGGCGCACCATCAATGGCCGAGCAATTACCATCACCATCGACACCGGCGCCGCTGTGTCTATCGCCAAGTACAGGGTCTTGAGGGCATCGGAAATCCCGCCAGCTAACAACAATATCCAGCTCAGAACACCGGCGAGTCCATGTCAATACAGGGTGAGGCAGATGTCGTCCTACAGATAGGGGACAACATAATCCGGTATACGGTCCTGGTAGAGAATATTCGGTTCCTAAATGAGGAATTTGTATTGACACGGCCCGTTAACAGCTCATCGACCTCCATAAAAATTGTATAGTTAAAACCACACGAGATATACCAATTAGAATCATGAATTTGTCCAACCACGAAGAATTGTCAATGGTTAAGAGATAGCTTGTTTCGAGCCAGTAGAGAGACCATCATCAATTGCGAAGAAGAGTACCTGACGTCGGTGAAGGAGACAGGGCCCAGTAAAGAGTTCCTACAACATTTTGCTGACTATTTGACACATCTTACACCAGGGGAACAGAAGAAAGTCAAGCAATTTATCACAAAACACTGGCAAATTTTTAACAGTCAAGATGGGACCACCGGTCGCACTAACATCATTCAGCACCGAATATATACGGGAAAGGCTCAACCCATCAGAATACCGCCTAGATGACTACCATTGGGGCAACAACAGGCAGTAGAGGAAAACATCGAGTCCATGTTACAAAATGGAGTTCTTGAGCCATTCATCAGCCCATGGTCCGCTCCCGTCGTGTTAGTTAAAAAGAAGGATGGAACCACCCGATTTTGCGTGGATTACAGGAAGCTGAATGACGTCACCAAGAAAGACAGCTATCCACTACTCGAATCGATGACAGTGACCACATTAGCAGGCTCCCGTTGGTTCTCCACACTAGACCTAAAGAGTGGATATTAGCAGGTTTCAGTTCACAGTCATGCCCTTTGGGTTATGTAATGCTCCCGCTACATTTGAGAGGCTAATGGAGTATGTACTGAGCTGGTTAACATGGAAGACGTGCTTATTAGACCTCGACGACATTCTGGTCATGGGTCAGACATTCGACGACCATCTGAAGAACCTGGGCGAAGTATTATCCAGAATTAATAACGCCAACCTGAGACTCAACCCGAAGAAGTGTTCCTTGTTTCAAAAAGAAGTAGAGTTTTTGGGCCACGTCGTTTCCGAGTCAGGAATCCGCACCAACGAGGACAAGATAGAAGCCATCTGTGATTGGCCAGTCCCAAGAGACAAACATGAACTCCGAAGCTTCTTGAGCCTCTGTTCCTACTACAGGCGATTTGTTGAGGGATTGCCACTATTGCCGCACCTCTACATCGGCAGACCACTGAGAAAGAGACCTTCCATTGGAGTCAGGATTGCGAAACATCATTCAGACGACTGAAGGCAGCACTATGTTCCAGCCCAATCTTAGCCTTTCCTACACAGCATGGCAAGTTCATTTTAGACACCGACGCCAGCAACACAGGTTTGGGGGCCGTCCTATCCCAGGTGCAAGATGTTGAAGAGAGGGTGATCGAGTACTACAGCCGTGGATTCTCGAAACCGGAAAGAAATTATTTCGTCACCAAAATTCGCCCCATTCTTTATTCTATTGGTATAGACCGAATTTTAAACATACCAAAATATTATTTATTATCAGTGCCAAGTTGTCAAGTAAAAGCGTACTGCATTTTATCTTAAATAATAAATATACAGATAATTAAATAAATAGTATAAAGTTTTAAGATAATCTTCTTATATATGTTTGAAAATCAATAGCTGTTCATTAGTCCCTAAAACTTAAAACTGGCTTGACCAATTTCAATATATATTTTTGTCATATTTGCTCTAATAAAACAGTTAAATGAAATAAAACATTTTTTTAAAAAATATAACCGACTTCCAACTATAACTAAAAAGCAAAAAATATTTATAACAAAATACAACTCTAGCAAATAAATAACACATTCAATGTTGTTAGGTACCAACCCAGGAAGTAAAAAATGTAAACATTAAAAGGTGCTCATGCTGTACAAATTAATTACCTACCAATATAATATATTTTTGAAGTCGGTGCCAAGCAACAATCAAGATTGATGAAGTGGTAGATAAGTACGCAACAAAGGATTTTAGATTTGCTTGGCACCGACTTCACAAATATATTAGATTGGTAGGTAATTAATTTGTACAGAATGAGAACATTTTAATGTTTACATTTTTTACTTCCTGGGTAGGTACCTAATAACATTGAATGTGTTATTTATTTGCTAGAGTTGTATTTTGTTATAATTATTTTTAGATTTTTAGTTATAGGTGGAAGTCGGTTATATTTTTTTTAAAAAATGTTTTATTTTCAACTTTTTAGTTTTTCTGAACTCAGGTAGTTTTCATTCTTAATTTTTTATTTCGTATGTATAACCTTAATATATAGAACCAGGTGACATCGAAAGCCTCAACATTACACATTGATACATTGTCATTTAAATTAACAGGTAAATGTTTACCAACAAAATGTACTAATACGCGTTGACTTAATAAGCCCAAAATATATTTATGCCTTATGGACCACGCCATGTAACCTTTTTTTCACTTTTTTGACAACTTTGTGCAACTATAGATAATTCCACTCCGCCCTATGTACCAACCATCCTGTACATACGACTGCCCACGGACAAGCATAAATTTGTTAGTTGCCTTCTGTAAACTATAGGACGAAGTAGAATCCATCCAATATTTACGGAGTCAAATTCGTCCTATATATCAACCATAGTATATAAGTCCTTGTGGGCTACTCCATAAATTATTTCATTTTTAACATTTTATATTATCGCCCGGTGTACATTAATTCCTCTCCACACTTTATGCAACTTTATGGGCTATAAAATAAATATTTTTAATCCAGCATATATTTCAACCATCCTGTATATGATTTGTTTACACATCATATAACAGTTTTTTAATTTCCCTATATAATTTTAATTACACATTTTTTTTAACATATTTATACCACCAAACGTCCACTGCACCCTATATTCCAACCAATCTCCGTCCTATATTTCAGTCATCATATAAACGCAACTCCTTCTATCACTTTACTTTGTGATTTTGTTTGCTATAACTAAACACCCTGTGTATAAACGCACCAATTAGGATGTTAGAGTTTCACATGTGTTGTCACTGAATTTTCTATTAGGCCGGGAGAATGTGATAACCAAAAGCACCGTCTTCGCAAAATGGAAAAATTTGCATTTAAATAGGTATTTGCCTGGTATATAAACAAATCGAGCTTGGTACTCATTGATTTAAGGAACCGAAAATACTATGCTTTACTACCTATATGCTTGAGATGGACAAAGAAAATTTTCAAATTCGCAATTAAAACTTCCAGTGCGTAAAATTCCCACACTAATACGTTGGAATTAAAATATTTATGAGGAAATGTCATTTCGATGAAATTTTTGATAAGAATTTTGGAAATTTCGGCGATTTTCTGCAAAACTGCAAGTTGCACGTCGCAGAAAAGTATATGAGATCACCTAGGGATCTTCCTTAATAGATTACACGTTAAAAAACTACACACATCCATAAGGAGTTTTCGAAAAATCGACCACAAATTTCATGGCTTTACCAATAGAATTCTTTTCCAAGATTTGAAGTTTCACCAATCCGGATATATACTCTATTAAACAAGACCATATTCATCCAAAACGGTTCACCACAGGAGAAGAAATCAGGTAACATACATACAAAAAAAAAATACGCGACGAATTGATAACCTCCTCCATTTTGGAAGTCGGTTAAAAAATGAGGAAAACCCAAAAGGACAGCGCAAAATAGAAAAATTAAAAATTGTCAACTTTTGATGAGAAGGGAATAAAAATCAGTTTGGCACTGAGTCTGGCAATTACGAAGGAACTTCTTGGATGAAACGAATTCTTATATAATACCAAAACCACTACAAAAATAAAACTTTTACCCAAAAAGAATTAAATATATTTAACGTTATGTATATGAAACAAAAAATATTGAAGCCATCTGATACCAAAGAAATTTTACAATAATTAATAAATCTTTTACACACCTGTGAAATTCTTTTGGAATGTTACGGTTTTTAAACTTAATGACAGGAGGATTTCTCAAACAATTCATCATGCTGAAAGCGTATAATCTTCAATTTGGCGTAAGGAATTTTAAGCATCCTGCATTTATATTGTGAAGATGTATTGTAACTTGCAAGTGCATTACACTTTTTATTTATATTATTTATATTTAACTTGAAATGACAAGGCGGATGATTCATTTAGTAAATTTTTAAATATATATCATTTAGGTTTACTATATCAGTATCAAATCAGAACAGAATTATAAATGACTGCAGACAGAGAAAACCAAAGACAAATAATGGTACAGTAAAATAACTAACAATACCGACCTTGAGTAAATTATCCCAAAGCAGACACACATGAAATATTAGTGAATATTCTAAATCAAAATCTTAAGGAAGAAAATACCGAAACCATTTTTATCCACCCACTTTTCCTATACGTCATTAAGTCACACCCAGAGGCCTCAGCTTTTGTACATCATACCTGAAACTCTTTTTCTGGATCCTTACATTTGCTACAATAAAGTTTCTACAGTCTGTGAAGGTTCTTTGATCCTAAATTTCATAATACCGTTTCCGTGGACAGTCTTTTTTTTGTCTTTTTTATTCTTCCAGTACAAGTATGACTAGTAATTTATACTTAGCAAATTCATAACTAGTCTGTTGGCTGTTTTGACTTGAACCTCCTTGGTAGTACCGTAGGTGCTAATTATGGAGTTGTCCATCGATTTCTTATTATCATTACTAACACTATGCAACATTAGTTACCACATTTCTTGTTAGTTCCTTTTTGTCGAAGTTTATTGTAAGTCCCATATTTTTTTCAATGACACAAAATACGTTTTTCAGAAAATCGGAATAAGTTTGAGCATTAAATGAAAATAATTTATCGTTATTTCAGGTCTAAGATACTTGAAAATAGACTGGAATTCTTCCGATTCTTCAAGTCCCATACGCTTATAGCCTGTAGACGATTTATAAACTGCCTTTTTAGTTTTTAAATTAGTTTATAATACGTAGTTGTGCTATTTTTGCCGTTGACAAAATGTCGGCTGCATTTCTCAGATTGGAATTAAATGATTTAATCGACTTAAAAAAATGGAAGTTCTCAATGCGTCTATACAGTGTCCTCTAGAAAACGTTCTTATTATTAAACCAATCTGCGTGGATGCCACTTATTTCAACTATATAAGAGGTTTTTAAAAGATTTGAATTTTGCTTAAGAGTATTAAATTTATTTTTGGCAATATCCGAATTGTTAAGAAACAAAGTTAATTAGAATTGAAAACTGGATCCATTATATCCCTAGAAATTGCAAAATATTTAAGTTAATAAAAACAAAAACCTAGTCCAAATAAAAAAAACTTTAGTAAGATGCAAGTAATAATATGTTTCTGAATTAGATACTGAATTTGAAGTTGGTGCCAAGTCATACATAAATTAAGTTGGAAAGTCCAACACGTCTTTCACTCTTATTGTATTAAACATTAAAATAAAATGAGAAGAGAGAGACGCGAGGAGAGATAAATATAAATTGTCTATTAAACAATTATTAACAAGAATAAAAATGTAATAATAATAAAAAAATAATTAAAAATGAAAAAATTGATGGACTTTCATTAATATCTATTTAACGGTTATGAGTGCAATAGGCGTTATTCCGTCGCTTGGTGTCGCTAGTGGACCAAGGTGTACGATAATGACATGAGTTGAAAAAATATTTTTTGATAAGTTATTTATTAATAACCATGCAGATCAGACGAACATTACGTATTTATTTTTACTCATTTTATCAATTATAAAAATTTCAAGGCATTTCATAACATTCTTTTAGTTGACGATATGGAAACAGTTTTTTTCAAGTTGCTGAGGGAAAAATACAAAACAAGGGAGAAAAGTACAAAGAACAGTTTTTTTAAGTTTGAAAAAGGCTTGTATCGATGTCGTGACTTATTTACCTACATGAGCGAGTTGGTTCAAAGTATAGAAAGGCAATTATTATTCTTCTTTGTGCATTTACCCCTTTCTCGCTGTGTATTTTTCCCACAACAGCTTAAAAAATAATGTTTCAAAACCATCCTCTAATAGAATGTCATGAGGTGTATTGACATTTTTATAATTGATAAGATCATGTACGATAAATACCTAATTTTCGTCTGTTATGCATGGTAATTAATAACTTATAGTGTTGTAACCTACCTATTAAATTATATAAATAATGGAATTATTTATATCTTTATAAAATTATCTTCTAGCTCGAATCAAGTTCAGCTTTTTTCTGTTGACTTCTTTATTATTTTTAGTTCCGCTATTTGTCCCTTTCATGTCCTTTTACCATAATTAATGATTTCGCGCAATCGTACCCCTTGGCCCACTAGCGACACCAAGCGACGGAATAACACCTATTATAGAACAAAATAGGGTTCATCCTAAGGATAAATGAAAATTTATTCGAACATATTGAAACAATCCACTGCATATATTTTTTAAAACCTGATGACAAAATGTGCCCTATTCATAATTTTTATTTACATTTATAATTTTTGTTTATATTTACATCTTATATATCCGTTTTTATATTGACTGGACGTCTAACTTGGGATGGAACAAGGATTTTATGATGCAACATCGTCAAATAGCGGCATATCAACAGTAGAAGAGCGCTTCCACAACGCTTGCGCAATAATTGATCTTTCAATAATTAGGTAGGTAAGTATTTTATTAAGTTAAATTTTGCACCGAAATGAATTTAATTATTGCAGACAAATATTATGTCTTGCTTTTTAGTTAAATAATTTTGGACTTTAATGAAGTCGTTTTCTAAATTATCTATTTACATATCTTTCTTTAGCTTAGCGCTGCATGCTTTTTATCGCATCTTTAAAGTTCCTTATGCACAACCGTATTTTATTTTTTTTACATACTTTCCATTAGCCCTTTCTTCCTTTGCCTTCTGTTAAATTTCTTTTGAGTAACACTTTCTTCACTGATTAGATTCTTTTTGCCTCAGTTCAATTTTGTTTCCTCTGTTAAACATGTCTTCGAACTTAATCATGTGCTAGGTTCATACTGACATGAATAATAACTATTAGGTTTGAATAGATGAGGAGGATTGAAACCCGAGAACATAACATGTATTTATTATTCGATTATTTTTGCCAAACACCAAAAAAATAGTAAGCTTACAAATCAGCTATTTAAACGCATTTAATAATTTATCAATTTCTACTCATGCCCACCTATTTGACGTAACTATATTAACGGAAAATATTTCTAATTAGCTGACTTGTTCCAACAGTTTACATAATAAACATCGCAATATTAACTGTGGCTATATAATTAACTGCTACTTGATTGAGTGTCTTCAATTTTAATGACTCCCATGCAAAAATGAATAATTCATTAACCATTAGAAAATATTCTGTGCCAGCAAAAGAACATGAGAGCAGTACCAGAGGTACACCTATTCGCCTGTTCTTAATTTGCAAATCTTAAATGCTTGTATTCTGAAGTAAAGCAATAAAACGTCTTTTGATTCCTATAACTCATAAATGAGAGTGACTCGTTATTCACGGTGATATAGGTATAACTTGTCAACGTTTAAATGTTACGGCTATGATTTATTTTATGACTGGATTGTTCTATTGTCAAATTTTTATTTTCAGAGGGTAGAATCGTAAAGTTTGTGTCGTAAACTGTTTGCATTTTGTTAACAAATACTGGGCTAATAAACCGAATAAGGATGGATGGTAGAGAGATATGAATAATTTGAATGAATATGCGAAGGTTAAATACTCATTTTTAACCGACTCAGTTAATCACGAATATTTTGAGAGGTCGCTGGAAAATAAATTAAATTGATGGAAATTGTAAAGCATTTATGTGACAAAATCTAGAGAAAATTTAAAAATATGTATTTTGTGATACTAATAAAGAACTGAGTTCTCCGTAGTCTACTTGGAAATAAATGGGAGCACAGTTTTTATGAGCATGTAAACTCAAACATAGCATCATAAATCAGGAACATGGAATTTCTAAAATAAAATGTTTGGCTTTTCAGTAAAGTTTAATGCCAATTTTTTCAAAATTATTTCGGAATTTTGCATGTTATTTTAATTAACAAATAATATCGCGATATAATGCTTTTTTGTCGAGGTGAGATCCAGACAACTGATTGGCATGAGCTTGGTTTCGCGTCCAGCTGTATGTGAGAATCTCACCAACTAAAACACCTCCAATTGCGCTATAAGTACCAGGAGTCATCTACGCTGAGACATGCATCGGCTACTTTGGCCCCAACTTTTTATAACATCCATTAAAAAGTCACGTATCCTTCTCCAGTCTTCCCTTTTCTTCATCATCTTCTCCACCAAGTTTGTCATACCTATTCTCTTTACCAACAACTTCTTCTTTATCGCATCCCTTTCGTTCCACATCTCACACTCATCTGCCACGCTGTAGAAGCTTGTTCCGTCCCTGGAGCTTCTCCTTGCTCTCTTTCTTCATAGGGGCCGTTCAAGTATTACGTAAGCACTATAGGGGGGCGGGTCTTTGCTTTACTTATTTTTGATGACATTGGTGTTAAAAGCTTTGCTTACTTTTGCCGACAAGGGGGAAGGGGGGTTAATAATTGTAATAAATCTGTTTACGTAATACTGGAACGGCTCCATACTCACTTTGTCATACAGTCCCACCCCCCTACACTTCATATTCATCTTGTCCTTATACGTTCTTTTTGTCACCACATTTTCCTAAGAGTGTCCCATATAATACAATAGATCTCACTACACCTGCAAACATTGTCCGCTAATTTGTACTCGGTCATCCCATAAGTCTGCCCACCGCCGCCAGTCCCTATACTTTGAACCTTCTCTGTTACTTTTCTTATATGTTCAGTGAATATATACTTGTGATTTTATACGACCTCCAAACCAAATTACTGGGTCATACATTATGTTCCTCAATGTAATAAACCACATCGTGCACAACTAAACCTACCGACTAAAAAAAACTTATGCCCATGTTAAACCTCTTTTTAACAACTTTCACAGCGCATTTTCATCCCGGTAGGGATCGCAATTGCAAAAAGGCTGAAACTCCATTTACTCCAATTACTGAAGCTCTCGTTCAGCTAAATTTTATAAAGATCACATCAGCGGGTTGAGTTCATCCGTACACAACGAAATGGGTCTTCATACGCTTTTATTAATTTACAAAAAATGCTTAAACTATATTTATTCTAAATACACTTCCAGCCAATTGTCACCAATAACGTTTCAGCGATTTAAAATCTTCTGTACAAACTTTTGCATTTCTTTTCAAATATTTATTCCAAATACTCGTACTTAATTTATGGCCTAATCTAATTTTATCATGATCGGTTCAGCAGTTTAAGTTCTTCAGTACAAATTGACAAATATACCAAAGACTGTAACATCTCACATCTAAAATTTATCAATATCACTTTGGCTCTTGAGCTCATCCGTACAAACTTTGATATCAGTTTCATCCCCTTTCATCCCTTTGGGTGTCGAAAAATGCTTAAATTATATTTACTTCAAATACTCAATACTCAAATTCCCGCCAAATTTTGTCAAGAGAGGATCTTGACCCTTTAAAGATAGAATTTACAAAAAATGCTTAAACTGTGGTTATGCCAGATACTCAATTCCCAACTAAATTCTATTAAGTACGTTTCAGTAATTTAAGTTCTCCCATACAAATTTTGACGTGGTCAAGTGCGAGTTAGACTCGCATGCGAAGGGTTTCGTATCACCTTTGAGATTTAATACAATGTAGGTAAATCAAAGTATATATTTTTGTAATATTCCAGTTTAAAAATCTTAGGTCATATAGTTTCGGAAATAAAGAGGCGGAACAAAAAAAATACTTTGAAATAGATCATTATCATATCATAAATACCATTAACACTCTTTTATTATACAATGCTAATATAGTGGTAGGTGTTGAACCAGATCATTTCCTTCCATCCCCATAAACAAAAACATAACGTATGTTTATTTTCGGTGAGGCGGCAATGAATTCACCACCCCACCCTCCGCTCATCTCGGTATCGTCAGACGCCCCTTAGCGCAAGCAGATGTTCCCGCCGGGCATTGTTGTCTGACCGCAGGAGAGCATTGTTATGCCCTTAAGCACACCTCTTCTTTACACTGATGCAAGATTACCAGTGAACATATGATGCCGATAAAGCTCTTTTTCATTTCCAATGCACTTGACTACTTCAAAAAAGTAACTGTCAGTTGTTTTTTGCTGATCGTTCACTGTGCGCCATCAGACTCAACTGTTTTCTAATTGAATATAATAGACTGTTTGAACAACTGTTTTTATATTGAAAAGCTTGTTAATCTAAAATGTTTTGTAACTTTGATTTTTTTTCTGTTTCTTAGTTTGTTGCCTTTAATTACACAATTCCTTTTATAATGGTGGTCCTATAATAGATCGGTTTTAAAAAGCTATACATTCAATACACAAACACCTACAAGTCAAATATGTTTCGCGTTGTCCGGGGGCAGCTGGGTTTCATTACTGTCTGAATAACCCAAAAGGGGGGGAAGGCAGGGAGTTGTTAGAATATTCGAAATATTCGTCTGTTATAGCAGTGCAATATGCTTTCAGAAGAGAGTAAGGAAAGATCCGTATTTGAAATAGTTTTAAGTAAATATGTTTTCTTCCGTGTATCATCTAGAGAGAATTAGGTGTTTTCAACTGTACCACCTTATCCTAAGGGATTATTTTCTTCATCCTAAATATTTTATTGCAGTTCGGTTTGGACAGTTATCTTATCTATAGAAAGCTTACTTTTTGCCAGTTTGGTGGCAATTCATTCTTCAAACCGGTATTGACTGAGAAGACATCACAACAAGATATGTTAATAATGGCTAAGATTGTCAGATATCGATACACACTCGTGACGTGATACCCTTTACCTTGTCCGATAAGGTATCGATAAGTTCTCAGGTTTGAACAAACCTATAATGGCATGTAAAATGGAGATTCACTACCTCACAATTTCATTTTCACAACAGAAGGTATTGTACCCGTTCTCTGGCTGACTGCGTCTGGAAAAATAATGATTATTTTAATTTTTTCGACTTGTAATCATGACTGGGAAATTAAGTTAGTTTCGTTCTTAGACATAACCATATTTTTTAATTTCCATTGTTTTTATACAACTCTATATACATTGGTGAAACAGGTCGATCTATAAACACCCGTCTATGTGAGCACAAATGTTGTTTGAAAAACTCCGCTGTGGCTGAACATCATCACAAAACGGGCCATCAAATCCTCTTCGACAGCTCCTCTGTCGTGGCAAAATCTCCGTATTATTTCAACAGAAAATTTCGTGAGGCCATTGAAATCTCCAAAAATCCCAAAAAATGTCTTTTTTTACCTGAAATGTCCAATGGCCAATTATTATTTCTTAAAAACATTGCTAGATATATCGAAAGTGTAGTCATTTACAATTTGTGCTTCAGTGTGAGAACTTTAATAAAGTGAAGACTAAACCAATGTAGTCGCTGCAAGGTAAGTAACATTTGTATTTCTCATCCTTGAAAAAGCTCGTTATAAGTATGGCGAAACCTCGGAAAACTTTAGTTATGTGTTGATTCAGATATATAGATAAATTAATGAAAAAAAAAAAAATGAAGCGGTCCAAATCCGGAAAAAGCATAATCAGCTATGACTCTGGCCGCAAAAACTTACATTCTCATTTGAATTTACCAGTTTAAGGAAAAACTGTTCAAATTCAGTTTCGAAATTTTTCTAGTCTTCATGGTTTTTATCAAACTAACAACACGCAAAACGTTGCTATATAAATTTCGCTCGCACAAGATGTTTTTCAAACTATTTTCACAGAAATCTGAAAATCTGAAAATGTAGTTATTACAAAAAATATCAGATCAGAAAGTTGTTCAAAATTAAATTTTTCTAGCCTTCATGGTTTTCATTAAACTAATTTAATATCAGAATGATTGTTAAGAAGGTCTTTGATTATTTGCTTGAACATTAGGGTTTTCTCTCCTCAGTGTTTCCTGCAACAGTTGAGTGTTTGAAATTTATAAAATGGGATCAAAGTGATTTAGGCAATTTGCCTCAATTACTGATTATTTTTACAGAAATTCTTCCTTATAAATATTCTCAAAGAACTATGTACAGTATGATACTACTTATCTCTGTTTGGAGAACTTCAAATCTGTATTCGATATCAATCACTGTGTGTTTCTGCTGGATATTTGCTTTGTTACGATTTTCTTGAGTTTCAAAAGTTTTTGACAGTGACAATTGTCTGGTTGGCGATAACTTAATACTGAGGTGGCTAGGGTACCTTTTTTAACCCTCGACGCGAAAATAGGGGTGTTATAAGTTTAAGGTGTGTATCTGTGGATCTGTGTATCTGTCTGAGCTATCGTAGCTCCTAAACAAATGGACCAATGTTGATATGGTTTTTGGTGTTTGAAAGCTGACGTGATCGAGATTGTTCTTAGATATAATTTATGAAGATTTGTTTAGCCGTTAGAAGATCATTAGCTCCTTTTCTACTTGACAGAAGAGTCTTACTAAGATTCTTTCTTCAAAATATGTCATACATATAATACTAAATATACATTTTTAATGTTGGTTTGTTATGTAAGAAAATACCTTGTAATTTATTCTTTATTATTTGTAATGAAATAAATGTTTGTAATAAATAGGTACATTACAAAAAACAAAAACCGACTTTAAAAAAATAGTAACATAAGTAAAAAGCACAAAATATTTTTCTCCTGTAAGAATTAAAGACTTTTCTGAAGTTGGTTGAACAGCAAAGTTGCAAAGTACAAGTTATAAATGCACTTTAAATTATTTTCCCTTTAACTTGACATCAATCTCAGAAAAAGTATTAATTGTTTGCTTTTTAGTTAAGTTAGTTTTTAGGATTCCGTATATACAATATACGGATACCCTTATAATATCACTCCGGATTTCTGCCTCTGTAACATCACAGCAATTTTCTCCTAAACTACTGGACGGAAGAGGTTGAAATTTGGTATCAATGGATAATTTGGTGACCCGATCAGGAGTACATATCGTAAAAGAAAAAAAATTGATTTTAGGGGTACTTCTGGGGGGGAAAACTAAAAAATCGACCGTTCCCCCCCTGATCTCCGAAACTACTGAGCCTAAAATTTTGAAAAAAATAGGAAATATAGAACGTTGCCCGAACTTTACAGGAAAAATAAGGAGAAACCATTAATATTAATTTTAGGGGGCAAATTATAGAATTAAATAAAAATTTAAAAATAAAAAATGTTTCAATCGCATCATCTAATATATCAAATGAAAGGTCTCACTCTGAGGAACACAAATATATTTTTTTCAAATTTAAAAAAATTATTTAAAAAAATATTAACGAAAATATACTAAAATTTATCCATCCCCCCCCCCGTATATCTGAAACTATAAAACGTAAAGTTTTGAAAAAAAAAGAGGTATAGGTTCTGACCTGAAGTTGACTGGAAAAATAAGGAGAAACCTCTACTTTTAATTTTGGGGGGCAAATTACAGAATTAAATGGAAAATATAAAATTAAAATTGTTTCTAACCCATCATGTTATATATAAAATGAAAGGGCTCATTACGACGAAAACAAATATATTTTTTTCATATTTTTAAAATAAATTAATTAAAAGATATTAACAAAAATATATAAAAAAAATTCCATTTCCCCCCCCCTTATCTCCGAAACCATAAGCTGAAAATTTTTGAAAAAGAATGGAGGTATAGCCCCTCACCTGAACTTTACTGGAAAAATAAGGAGAAACCCCTAATATATATTTTGGGGGACAAATTATAAAATTAAATGGGAAATATAAAATTAAATTTGTTTCTAACCCATCATGTTATATATCAAATGAAAGGGCTCATTATGAAGAAAACAAATATATTTTTTTCATATTTTTAAAATAAATTAATTAAAAGATATTAACAAAAATATAAAAAAATTTACCCATCCCCCCTTATCTGCGAAACCATAAGCTGCAAAATTTTGGAAAAAAAATTGAGGTATAGCCCCTTACCTGAAC
This sequence comes from Octodonta nipae, assembly GCA_034190945.1. Lineage (NCBI taxonomy): Eukaryota > Metazoa > Arthropoda > Insecta > Coleoptera > Chrysomelidae > Octodonta > Octodonta nipae. The sequence continues at coordinate 40,423,703 of CM067224.1, read as the reverse complement.
TATACTGGAAAAATAAGGAAAAACCCCTAATATTCATTTTGGGGGGCAATTTATAGAATTAAATGGAAAATAAACCCCTAATATTCATTTTGGGGGGCAATTTATAGAATTAAATGGAAAATATAAAATTAAAATTGTTTCTAACCCATCATGGTATATATCAAATGAAAGGGCTCATGATGAAGAAAACAAATATATTTTGTTCATATTTTTAAAATAAATTAATTAAAAGATATTAACAAAAATATAAAAAAAATGCCCATTCCCCCATTCTAATTACTTCTGTTTGATACCAATTTTAGACTTTATCAAAAGTAAAGGGACTTCACGTTAAGCAATATTCATATTTGATTCTGCTTTTCCCGATTTGGACAGCGTCATGTCTTCTCGAATTAATTCATTTAATATCTGAACCAGCATATAAACAAAGTTTTCCGACGTTTCGCCCACACTTATAAGGGACTTTTCAAGGATGAGAAAAACAAAACAAATGTTACTTACCTTGCAGTGACTCCATTCATTTAGCCTTTTCCTCACAAACACACTTTGAAACTTTACTTTATTAAACTTGTCACATTGACTGTCATTTACAATTAATGGGTCAGCGTGACAAGTTTAATAAATTTGAAGACGCGAGATGTAAGACCGACATCTAGGATTTTCAGGAGAATCAGTACACAGAGGTTCCGAATCTGGAGCCGTTCCGTGTAATTACTGTTCTCCCTTAACTCCTAGGACAGAATGTAACGATAAAATTTTCAGGTTACTTCACCTGTCAGAGATATTGAATACTCTCTTCGAGGTGTCATTCCTTTGAACGCAAGACAATATATATTATATATAAATATAATATATATTGTTTCTGGTCGGGAACCTTCATCAGTTGCGCTTCCCACAATTGAATGTCCTCTCAAACACTTCTTTATGCATTTGATGCATTTCGTTAAATTTGAAGACGCGAGATGTAATACCGACATCTAGGATTTTCAAGAGAATCAGTACACAGAGGTTCCGAATCTGGAGCCGTTCCGTGTAATTACTGTTCTCCCTTAACTCCTAGGACAGAATGTAACGATAAAATTTTCAGGTTACTTCACCTGTCAGAGATATTGAATACTCTCTTCGAGGTGTCATTCTGTGTACTGATTCTCTTGAAAATCCTAGATGTCGGTCTTACATCTCGCGTCTTCAAATTTAACGAAATGCATCAAATGCATAAAGAAGTGTTTGAGAGGACATTCAATTGTGGGAAGCGCAACTGATGAAGGTTCCCGACCAGAAACAATATATATTATATTTATATATAATATATATTGTCTTGCGTTCAAAGGAATGACACCTCGAAGAGAGTATTCAATATCTCTGACAGGTGAAGTAACCTGAAAATTTTATCGTTACATTCTGTCCTAGGAGTTAAGGGAGAACAGTAATTACACGGAACGGCTCCAGATTCGGAACCTCTGTGTACTGATTCTCTTGAAAATCCTAGATGTCAGTCTTACATCTCGCGTCTTCAAATTTAACGAAATGCATCAAATGCATAAAGAAGTGTTTGAGAGGACATTCAATTGTGGGAAGCGCAACTGATGAAGGTTCCCCACCAGAAACAATATACATTATATTTATATATAATATATATTGTCTTGCGTTCAAAGGAATGACACCTCGAAGAAAGTTTAATAAAGCTGTCGTCATGGATGATGTCAGCTTCGCTGTTGAAACGTGCGTTAAGTGCAAAAATAAAAGTTTGGTGTTAGGGTACAAAACTTTGTGTTTATATGTCTGTGATACTTCAAACACATTTTGAAACTTCACTTTATTAAACTTGTCACATTGACGCACAAATTGTAAATGACAGTCAAATTAGAATTAAAAATGCATCTAATTATGCCATATCACTGTATACTAGGCTTGACAAAGTATATACATCTTATTTAAAAGTGAAGTAGATACCTTAATTTTTAATAATAACTCAAATTGTTATGAAACAGTTTATAAGAATTGAAAAAATAATGATACTCAAATCGTCTACAATACAGGGGATTCACGTCAAGTTGGAATCATGTGCAATAATTTCTTAATGCATATACATGTTCCGAAACAAGCATTCTATTCAACAGTAAACGAGATAGGTCAAATTAATAAATGTTGCTTATAAGTAAAATTCCTTAATTTGGGCGATATCAAAAAAGTTAATTGGCTCTGAAAACTGGATCAAATTAAACCTGAAAATTGTAAAATAAACACCTTAAAAAAAACAAAAAACGACTTAAAAAAGGAACTTAACCTTTGAATAAAAAGATCAATTTTTCTAAGAACAAACATTGATGTCATTACAAATAATAAAGAATAAATTACAAGGTATTTCCTTACATAACAAACCAACATTAAAAATTGATAAAGTAAGAACTCTGCTTAAAACCCACGTATTTTCAATTTGAATGAGATTTCTATAAACAAGCATTTGGTATGCCAATGACTTCTCCTTTGTCACCTATAATTAGTATTACATGTATGATAGATTTTGAAGAAAGAATCTTAGTAAGACTCTTTTGTCAAGTAGAAAAGGGGTTAATGATTATCAAACGGCTAAACAAATCTTCATAAATTATATTTAAGAACAATCTCGATCATGTCAGCTTTAAAACTCAAAAAACCGTATCAAAATCGGTACATTCGTTTATGTGCTATGATAGCTCAGACAGGCACACAGATCCATGGATATTAATGTTATAACACCCCTATTTCGCGTCGGGGGTTAAAAAAAGGTACCCGTAGTCACCTCAGTATTAAGTTATCGCCAACCAGACAATTGTCACTGTCAAAAACTTTTGAAACTCAAGAAAATCGTAACAAAGCAAATATCCAGCAGGAACACACAGTGATTGATATCGATTACAGATTTAATTTTGAAACGTCTCCAAACAGAGATAAGTATCATACTGTAGATAGTTCTTTGAGAATATTTATAAGGAAGAATTTCTGTAGAAATAACCAGTTATTGAGGCAATTTTTCGAAATTGCCTAAATCACTTTGATCCCATTTTATAAATTTCAAACACTCAACTGTTGCAGGAAAAACAGAGGAGAGAAAACAATAATGTTCAAGCAAAATATCAAAGACCTTCTTAACAATCATTTTGATGTTAAATTAGTTTAATGAAAACCAAGAAGACCAGAAAAATTGACTTTTGAACAACTTTCTGATATTTTTTATAATAACTACATTATCAGATTTTCAGATTTCTGTGAAAATAGTTTGAAAAGCATCTTGTGCGAGCGAAATTTATATAGCAACGTTTTGCGTGTGAAGGCTTCTAATAAAATTTATAAAAATTCAGTATTTAGTTTCTTAATTTGTATTCAAACTTTCTGACATTTCACAAATCATTACATTAGATATGCTAGCTATTTTAAACACTTTTCTACGTTTTTGATATTTTTCGAATTTATATGTTTAACATTTTGAGATTTTTGTGATCTTTGGCTATTTGAATGTTTTTGTATTTGTTGTATTCTTGATATTTTTATCACATTGTATTTTTTATTTTAATTATTCTATTCTATTATTTTACCCATTTTTTCAAAATCTTTTTTTATTTTTGCGAACCGAAACATACGGTTTTTGCATTTTTGTATAAAATAAATTTCTGGTCAATGTTCAGTAATTGCGAGTAGAGCCTAAATTAGGCAGCAAAATGCTGATGAATAAAATTATTTGCCTCATGACTCTGCTATGAATTGATTTTCAAACATATTCAAATATTCATGATAGCTTCGATCTCACAAAAGATAAAATGAATGCGTTTATTGATAGAAACCCCAATTGCTCAGAGCTATCGTTACGCTCATTAAGTAAACAGTCCTTATCTAACAATTCGTTCGTTTGTACAGCATGCGGTTGAAGAACACAACAAATTACGAAAATGCCGTTCGTCTGAGATGAAGAAGGAGAGAGGGCCCAGCGGTCGGCCAAAGATAATCAGGTGATAAGTATATAAGTGATTATGTAGCCAGTCTGCGACTAACATCTAATTGAATGTTATTGTCCTCGAGTTTTCGTCAATGGGGTTCATCAGACACGTGGCTGTAATCACTCACCCTCGCCTCTCTGCATCCCTGTGCCTTCGTCTTCGGGGATGATTTTTATGCTACTTAAGTTTGTCAATACATGCCTTTGAACAGGATACTTCAACTTTTCGAGTGTACTGTGAGATTGTAGTTCGAGTGGATGTCAAGTGGGTGTTTAGGAATATGTTTGCGTCTCTTGATTCCTTCAGTTAGTTGATTGATAATGAAATGAAGGCTATTTGTGTATTTTGTAATTATTTATTTTCTGTTTTTTAACCTTGTATGCATTCAAGTACATAGTTTCGAAACTCTTACTAGTTGTTATAGGTTTTGGTCTATACGTTGGGTGCCAATTTTGTAATTGAATAATTTTGTAATTTAATATTTAAATGCTCAGGGTTATTTAGTTGGATTCTGTAACATACAAAATAAAAATTCTTTTTCAGTTCAGTTGTCTAGTGACACCTGAGGAGTAGGCCAATTGAGGCCCCAAGTTCGATTTAGACTCTGAAACCCTTTTAAATCATTTTCTGTATTTCGTCTCTTATAATGGTTCAAACAGGAACGTCGAGTCACACCCTGAACGTAGACCTATTCATAATTATGATCGCGGAAGCCTTTCAGAACATATTTTTATACTAATAATAAGTAAAGTAACAGATAAATTAATTTTCTATGTAATTACGAATGTAAATGCCAAATCCTAAAAAAGGTAAATTTTGAAATATGACACTTTTTGAATAAATTATTCGCCATTCGTCAACCCCCTATGGGTATTAACTTCCCCTAAAATTGAAAAGGTGTGTAATATCGAGTTTAAAAGAATTTTTTATTTTCCATTCAGCAAAATAAGACTTTTTGAATTTTTGGACGTTTGTAAAAAGAAACATCAATAGTTATAATAATTATAGTCTAAGTCAAATGCTCAAACTGGCACCATTCATTTCTTGACAAAATTAGACGAAGTTGTAATTTTCGAAATAGAATTGTAACATCTTTGTGCTGATTTGATTAATTTCTGGTCTTATTCGGTGTCTTAAATCATAAGTATTAGTTGGTTTACTGTTATAGATGTATGATTTTAAATAACCCCACAAAAAAGTGGACTTAGATCGCAAGACCCCATTCTTGCGATCTAAGCCATTCAATTTCGCCAGGGCCACAGAACTATGGATGAGGAAAAACTTGATTGAGATAAGCTGTTGCTGCATAATGTGGTGTCGCCTTAACAGTGTCAGGAAATAGTTGTCTTAATTCAGGTATTAAAATATTTTGTAAATAAATACTTTTTTTAAAAAAATCACCGACTTCAATGCATAGCAACAATAACAAAGACACTAAAAAGTAAAAAATAATTCAATTGGATATTTAAAACGGAAGATATTACATGTTCTATAAAACTGCGTTTGAAGTTGATGCCAAGCCTAATAAATGCATATATTTTACATAGGAATATAAACAGATTTATAAAGTAAACTGTTAATTTATAAAGCTATTCATACGCCATGTTACACACATATTTTTCAGGCTTGGCACCAACTTCAAATGCAGTCTTATAGAACATATAATATTTTTCGTTTTAAATAACCAATTGAATTATTTTTTACCTTATAGTGTGATTATTGTTACTATGCGTTGAAGTCGGTGATTTTTTTAAAGTATTTATTTTGTGCTTTTTAGTGATGTAATGGCGTAACTGTATGCATGTTTCAATTGTTACTAATTTTGTTTTATAACAATTTTTTATAGACAAAGCAGGGGTACTTTAGTATTAAAGAAAATTCAATTTTTTTGACGAATCTCGTATAAAACTGAAAAAACCAAAATGTGACGATTTTATTATAGGTTCCGGATCACGCAGATCATTCTATAAAAAACGGGAAGAATATATATTTTTAAATATTAACATATTATTATTTGGGTAACAGAACTTCAATCGCAAATTAAAGGTTTCGAATAAAATGTGGATACGTATATGTAAATATGCCACGTACATAAATTTAGCCTGAGACTAAATGAATCAGTTTAATTTCAATTCTCTAACATTTAATGAGTCACTCTTTATAATAATTACACTTCATAATTACTTCAACCTATATGCTTATGGACCGAATTGTGAACCACCCTTTATAACTATAATACTTTATATTCCAACCATCCTGTATAACAATAACATTTTATCTTCCAACCATTCTGTATACGCGACTGTCTGTGGACCACACCATAAACACTTTTTGTTTGGATTTTTTTTAACCACCTACTATCTTTTATTTCTATTCGCCCTATATTTCAACCCATCGTATACATACAACACCTTGTAGGGTACCCAATAAAACATTTTTTTAAAAATTTTATTTAATCATCATGTATAACAACAATTATTATCCAGCTTACATTGCAACCACCCTATATATGCAACTGCCTATGGCCTACAAATATAGCACTCTTGTTCTAAAATTTTTTAAATCAAGCTGCAAGACTGTAATTATACTCCAGCATATACGTCACCACCCTGTATATGCATCTGCCAATAGCCACCCAATTTAACATTTTTTGAACCACCCCTGGTAAACTATAATTCCATTCTACCAGTTTTTCTTGCTCTTAAGGGCCATGAATACAAAGAGGCAGATGTGTGTTCAATCCGGCTCGAATTTGATCATGAAGAAGGGAAATACTGTTTTACTCTCTTCGTATTTGCGGGTACAACCCATAAAAAGTTTCAACAATAACAAAGTTTATTCAATTTTAACAATCACAAGTTTCTCCGACACTGTTTTTGAGTCTTACGAAGTTTTGCAAAGTACTCGTTTCACTAATGTTCAAAACTATAATGGCCGACACCAGTTGCAATTTTGTATTCCAAGAAAATTTTACTTACAAAAGCTTAATGAATTTTCATCTCTTTTCTTCTAGCAATTGTCCTACATTCACGTTGTTTCACGAACAATGCTGTGTGAACTAAACGAGCTTCTATCCAAATTAAAGTAGCAACGTTTTACTAATATTGCTTCCAAGAACTTTTTATTCACTTAACTATTACGACGATTCACTAGTTCGAAGTATTAGCTAACACTGTTTCTTTTAACGGTCTACATTCCCAAAATGCTTTACGACCTTAATTGAAAACCAAACTGTAACAAAACTACCATTAAAACTACTTGCATCGTTTCAGATACGCAATCTAAGAACTCTGCTTTCACGACGACATATTTTTTGACTCTTCTATATTACCACAACGCTACTTCTCGTGCGCACAGGTTTCTTTGCTACCAACTGAGTTCTGTTAGTTCACAGGCTAATAGTTCTAATGCTAATGTCAGGTTAGGCTGTTGAGTAAACCAATCGTTAGAGTGCGCCACTACGCATCTCTCTTTAGGTACTCGAGGTTATTTAACCCTTTCAAAAAAAACATTGTTTTCGAACAGACATTCTGGAGGTAAATTATGAATTTTTTATTTTATTTAATGAATGAACCAAAATTATAAATAAATTTAAGCACTCTGCACCGAAGCTACTATAAAAAACAAAAATAAAGTTAAATCGGTGAGGGGCAGAGGAGAAAATGGTACCGAACCGTTTTGTCTTTGACTATTTATATATAAATATAATCGCTTACTGAAAACAGTAGCTCCCATAAAACACCAACAGAAACAGAAAAAAACAATGCACGACTGAAAATCTTGGCAACCTATTTATTCCAGAGTTTTCGTGTATAAAATAAGTCTGGTCGAAGAGGGGAAAAAGACTGAGTTGGATAAGAAAAGTGGGTAAACTACTATAAAGCTTTAATAACAGAACAAAGAAAAGAATTTAAAAAAGTCATTTATTTACGACCTTCAGATGTTTCTGACTGACTTTACAACAGAAGAAATATAAAAAATTATCGTGACTGAAAAACAAAAACCACCTGACCCATGAGGTCTAGCTGTGGTCTACCTGTGGAACTTTCAAATTTCCCCGATTGTGGTATTGGAAAATAGTAATATTTAATAAATGCTTGAATAGGGAGAGATGGCTCTCGAATACAGATAGGAGCAGAGTGGCTTCAGATCAGAAAGTTCATGTATTGACAATTTGTTCTTTTATTTATATAAAACAACTGATGGTGAAATCGTTAGCATACCAAAGTCAACTAAATATATTATTTATATATTTAAGGAAGGCCTACAATTGTGTGAGGGTAAATAAACTTTGAGAATCGTTGACAGAGAACAGAATACATCCACAATATATATATATATATATATATATATATATATATATATATATATATATAAGTGCAGTGAAAAAGTTTACGAAGGAAACATCACTGGTATTAAGAAGCGACACTCAGAATAGCGACACTCAGTCAAGGTCTGAGACAAGGATGCTGCCTATCTCCAAGTCTTTCAACATTTATCTAAATTCAGCTCTAAAATAATGGTTCAAGAAATGTAAAAGAATGTGAGTACAATTGGGGAAAATAGTATTACTATGTACCTTATTATTTGCTGACGACCAGGTTGTTGTCGCAGAAGATGTTGAAAAACTACATATATAGCTCGAAAACTCATGGAGGATTATAAGTGGGGTCTGGACTAAATACTGAAATGTTACCTACATATGGCTCAGAAGTCTGGAGATTAACTAGGAAAATGCAAAAACGACTTACACTACATGATCATGTAAGAACAGAGAGAATTAATGAAATAATGAATATAGAAACAACATTAACATATACTAATTTTTCAATCCATTGAACGCAAGAGAATATGTTGTTTCTAGTCGACAACCTTCATCAGTTGCGCTCCCGTCAACTGATTGAATTATCGAATAACTATTTATGTATATAGTACATATAACTGTATTAAATATTTTTTCGCGAAATGAATTCCGATATCCAGGAGTTTTAGGAAAATCTAGCCCAATGAGACTCCAAATCGGGAGTCGTACTGAGTGTAATGCCGTTTCCCTCTGATTCCTTGGATACAAATAACACGAAAAAATTCGTAGGTTTACTAAAACCTGTCAAAGGAATTACAATACTAACTTTTCGAGATTTTTTAATCCATTGAACGCAAGACAATATATTTTCGCGATAAAATAAACATTAACAAATGCTACAGGGAAATACAGCATTCCTGGTACAGCCACCTGATACGGATGAATAATGAAAGGTTCCAGCATAAAACTTGGGAATTGGTCCCAAAAAGAAGAACGCAAAAGGAAGACCAAAGGAGTTTTGGGAAAAAGGAATCAATACTGCCTTGGACAGAAGAGAAATTGAAGGCTGTAAAACAGTCGCTTACACGAGCCGTATAATTGGAAATACATAAATGTTATCATAGGAAATCCCAAGCGCAACCCTTAGTATCAATTTATTGAAAATCAGTCAAATTGAAATTTTAAAATGTATTTGGCAAACAAGAAAAGTTGCAAAGAAGAACTCATGCATAATGAACCCACATAATTATTGGCAAGGATAACAAAAGAGGCCCTTGCATTAGGATTTATAGACTGATATGAGTTTAAGGAAAAATAAAATAATTATAGCCATTTTACTACAAATTTAGTATTAATCCTAATTTTTAATAGGAATATATAATTTGAACTGTTATTTCTTAAGTTCAAAAAGTAAATTATTTAATGCAAAACTAATATACAATTAGTTTGTTATTATATCATTTTATTTAATTGACTATTTTCTCTAACTGATGAAATAATTTTTTAACATATGCTGCAGGCATTTCTCATTATCTCTACTAATTATGAAAGGTGTCGGTGTCGCTATCGGGGTCATTTAGCGAAAATTTCTATTTAACCAACCGCTGATTTTCGCGTGCTGATATACCCCCAATTTCGTTAAATAGATTTCACTTTAACAAATTATATTTTAAATGTTACATTTTTCAATTAAAATTCAAACAACTGTTAACAATTCATATGACTTGACAATAGCAGACAATTGAATCGACAGTTTACTGCACACTATAGGAGTCGCGTATACAATAACAAGAATTCAATACGTTTACAGTTACCGTTATCATATGAAAGTTCCACCGGTCATATGAGAGCAACGCAAAGACCCTACACCAACAGACAACAGAAGTAAATATCTGAAAGAACAGTTTCGGTCTGTCGTCTGTCTATGAGAGAGCTTCTATCACGCGAGAGAATCTTTTCACCTGGACAGGTGTGGATCATGCTGTCTGATTGGTAAGCCCGAGGCAACTAATCTACTATGATTCCCCATTGGTTGCTTGTCTTTTGTCTTATATTGCCACCATTACGTTGGGCGTATTTGGATTGAAAGTATACGATTCATTTTTTTGTGTGTGGCCGGATTATTTGTGATGATGATTGTTACGATTCAATGGAGTGATGATTGAATTCATTTTTTCGATTGTAATCGAGGTCGTTATTCGCTATTAAAAATTGAATTCATTTCCGAGAATGTTGATATCTAATGTTTTGATCTTGAAAGTTTTTAATTATGCGGTTTGGTGAATGCTGCAGTGACAAATAGAAGTACATTATTTAAACGCGAAATGAACAGTGACTAGGAATAATTTAGTTCAACACATAACCAAAATATGATGAAGAAGCGGATTGATAGAAGTGTAGAAACGTAAAGTGAAATAATGCAGAAAAAAAATTGTTTTAAGAATTTAAATATTCTTAAAACCTTGAGACATTTGAAATAAAGCCTCCAACTTTTAAGAAAATATGCAAATTTTTAAAAGGTCTATGTTTATGGAAATCTAGGGTGTAAATTACTTCCAGATTTTCCTGGACATCCCTGGTTTAAAGCCTAGTGTTCTGTATACTATCTCGGAATATATATTTATTATTTACCTACGTGATTTGCAGGCAAATGACGCACTCTGTCCCGCATTATATTACGATAAAAGGGTTCACATTATGTATATCTCATTAAACTAGTGGTCGCCTAGTGGTCGAAATTCGACCCTATTTTATGAAATTGTAAAAAGTATATTTTTATAAGAAACAGAGTTGTAGAGAAATCCGAGAAGTAGATGTAATGACCAAAATTGTTCACTCATATTGACAAATCTATTGAAATAAAAAGAAAATAAAAATGTAATCAAATATCGGTATTCGAAATATTTTTTTTGGCGAGAACCGCTCCTGGCAAAATATTCGATATAATAATTGGAAAATTGTTCTTTGCAACCTAAAAGTTTTCGTCATTTGCGGTTTCAATCAAGATCAGGAATATTAAAGAGAGGACCAACACCCTAGGAGAACTTAAATATTTATTACATTCTCTATTGTCCGCTATCCGACAATTTTTTACACAATACTTTCGGGAAGGTTGTCATAATAATATATTAATCAAATAATTAAATTCATATTAAAAAAAGAATATTTAATATGAAAGTTACTGTAACGCGTTCGAAAAATCAATACTGATCTACTATATTGACTATTTTACCACTAAACAATAACAACGCTTTTATGTCACTTCCAGAAGTAAATGCTCTAAAAATATATTTATCGATCGCTCCCTTCATATATAATTACTCATTGTTTTGAGTTTTGACCGTCTGGCGGCGGCGGCACCACAGATCAAATAGGCGGCACTGTCAGTTGTTTGGCGTTGACAGTATGGACGTAAATACCTAATGAATTTTTGTTATATTTTATTTAATAAATGAGCCAATATTATAAATTAATATTAGCATTCTGCAAACAAAACAAAATTGAATTAAATCGGTTGAGAGTCAGAGGAGAAAATGGTACCTACTCGTTTTGTCTTTGCCTATTTATATATTACTAGCTGTCGCCCAGTGGTCAAAATTCGACCAATTGTGTCAATATCTCTGGCAGGTTAAGTAACCTGAAAATTTTATCGTGACATTCTATCCTAGGACTTTAGGGAGAAAGCAATTACACGGAACGGATCCAGATTTGGAACCTCTGCCTTTCCTCGAAAATCCTAGATGTCGGTATTATATCTTGCTTCTACAAATAAGTAACGAATTTCAAGTTTTTTTCAGATATAATTCATAGAACTTTATTTGTGTTCAAATTCGTAATTCTTAATTTAATATGACAACAATTCAACCGCTAATGGGCTACCCTACATATTTATTTTTTCTAACCTCCCTGTATAGCTATAATTGCACTCAACTTTCTAACATTTATTAAAATCCCCATTATGATAATTCCATCTCATTATATATTTCCACCACCCTGTATATGCAACTGCTCATGGACTACGCATAATATTTTTTAACATGTTTGAACCACTTGGTAAACCATTCTGTATATGCCACTGCCTATGAGCCATCGTATTTACTCTTTTTGTTTATGACATTTTTAACTATCTTCTGTAACTATAATTCTACTCCGGCCTATATTTCAATCATCGTATATATGGAACTCTTCGTGGGCTACTCTATAAATCATTTCCTTTTCTAACATTTTTTATCATCATCCTGTATATCTATAATTCCTCTCACCCTATATTTGATCTTCCCTATATATATATATATATATATATATATATATATATATATATATATATATATAATTGCTTATGGGTTACGAAATGTTGCATTTCCATTTCCGCCACCCTGTATATGCATCTCTGTATAATATTTTATGCACCACCCTGTATAACTGTAATTCTACTGCACCTTCTATTTCAAGAACCCTGTAAATTCAACCGCTAATGGGCTTCCCTACATAATTATTTTAATAGTTACAATTGCACTCTACTCTATATTTTAAACACCCTATATATGCAACTGCCCACGAAAAAAATGATTTCTAACATATGTGGAATCGCCCTGTATATATATAATATACAACGATTACTTTGCCACTAAACAATAACAACGCTTGCATGCCGCTTCCAGAAGTAAATGCTCTAAGTATGCAACAGCATTGGTCCCTCTATATACCGGGTGCTTCAAAAAAATGTTAAATTTCAGGAAAATAGAAAGCTGAAAGTCCAATGTAAATGAAACATAAATAACAAATGTTAATACTGTTCAAATTGGTGACCTGCAGCATCAATACAATTCTGAGTCACCACAGATTCTGTACATCGTATCAAAACGTCCAATGAGATTTCTCTACACACTGCTTGAATCTCATTCCAAAGAATGTCTAGGTTACGTGGTTTACGTTTGTACACCTCATCTTTTACTGTGCCCCACAAGCAGAAATCCAGTGGTGTAAGGTCTGGAGAGCGTGCTGGAAACTCGATTGGCCCCCTGCGTCCTATCCACTGGCCCGACAAATTTTGATCCAGGTAAGCTCGTACGTCCCTGTGATAGTGCGGCGGAGCACCATCTTGTTGAAAATAAATATCATCATTACCGTATAATGCACGAATGGCAGGAAATATGGAATCAGCAAGCATTGTTAGGTAATTAATACCAGTTACAGTGCTTTCAAATCGAAAAGGTCCAATGAGTCCCCTTGAAGACAAACCGCACCACACATTTACACCAGGCAAATTTACAGCTTTTTCAATTGTAATGTGAGGATTTTCTTCACACCAGTAAACACAATTGTGCCTATTGACAGTTCCATTAAGTTTGAATTGGGCTTCATCTGACCAAATGATGCTACCCATAAATCCCGGTTCACGTATCACCATCTGCTGAATCCATTTACAAAATTGCAACCTTCGATCTGGATCGTCGTCATTTAGCTGTTGCACCAGCCTTGGAATGTAAACACGATACTTGCCTCTCTTCAGAATGCGTAGCACGCTGCTAGCACTTACATCACTTTCACGTGCCCCTTGCCTTGAAGATTTGTTAGGAGAGCGTTGAAACAGTTCCAAGACTGCCGTTGATGACTCATCACTTGTAGCTGTTCGAGGCCGACCTGCATGACCTTTATGCACATCACACACTGTTCCATGAACTTCGAATTTGTCTCGTATGCGTGTAATTGTTAATCTTGAAGGTGGTTCTGTATCATACTCCCTTCTCCACTGTCTTTGAACTTCATTTACATTCTCAAACTTCCAGTGCCACTTAATAACCTGCTTACGTTCTTCAAAACTCAAACGTACGTCCCCCATGTTGATATTACAAATTCCAACTGATAATATAACATAGAGGGACGATTATGCTGGCACCTGGCGAAGAAATATAACATTAGCCTTGTAGAGCGGGAAAACTACAATAGTTTAAAGTGTGTATACATTTTTTTGAAGCACCCGGTATATATATATATATTTTAGATTTGGTTTCACTAAATTCACTTTTTAAAAAAATATATTTATTACAAAAAATTAATATGTTTAAGTTACAAAGACAATATTATAGGTATGAAGTTATATGAAGATAATGAACACTGAGAATTGTTTTCGGTTACATTTATAACGTAAAAATGCTGACGCTATGTCATCAGTTTTCATGTGAACAAAGCGTCTACGTGATTTCTAAGAATTCTAGGAAGTTGTAATATGATACTTGTGTGAAGTCAATTACGGTTCAAGCACCTATGGTAACTTTAACGTATAAATTGTAAGTTAGTGCACTTCTCATATAACAACTCCCCTTATACATGAAAAGTTGATGCTTTACATCAACTTTTTAATAAAAATGAAACATCTGTAAATAACAAAATATCGCTAGGAATGTCAAATGGTAGTATTAACATTACAAAGGTAATTCGAAAATAAAATTAAAATTGTTAATATAAAATATGTTAGTGTCAATAATAAGTCAAAAATGAAACTTATATAATATAACAACGATAAATGGTTAGTAAATAAAATAAAAAGGGTAATACATAAAATATGGGTAAACATACAAAAAAAATACATTGTTATAAATTAAATGTTTATACAGTTGTCTCTGTGATCGGGTTTGGTTTTAATACTGGCCTTAGTTTAGGCAGCATTCTTAGAGACGATGAAGGCCTCGTCGGTTGGTCGGTATTTTCTTGGGCTTTTGGGAGCTCTTCAATTTTCTTTTTGATGATGTTGAAAATCATGATCGCTGAAATAATCATGACGACAGCTACTGTCGTATACGTAAACCAAGAGATGTTCTTGGTTAGGAAAGGCTGATTTATAAGACCATCTAGGTCTCTGGAGTACTGTTCTAACTTATGGTTCGCAACGTCCAGTTCCTCCACGTTGATGCTGCTTATGTCGAAGGGTTTCAGCTCGGGAATTTGTACCTTTTCTGGAACTGTATCGCAACAGTTGTAAGGTACTGTAACTGTGTGATAGACTTCGGAAAGGGCTGTTTCTTTTCCAGACTCAGCCTGGACCTTAGTAACACCTACAAAGGCACTACACTCCGATTGAAGTTTTAGAATGGAGTTGCGCACTAGAGTTAAAGTTGTTGAGTTCTTTTGATTGCAACTCACCACAACACGTAAAGGTTCGGAGGTCACGACAAGCCACATATTTTGTTCAAGTTTTTGGACACTGTAACCCTGACTAAAAATTACTACACTCCTGCAATTGTCCGGCACATTTTGAATACTTTTCAGAAGTTGCACCTCGCACGGTGCGTTAGAGTCTATAGGATAGGCGTATAGGTCGGGACACAATTTTCTTCCGATAGCAAGCGGTTTACACGCGCTCAAGTCCTTGATTGAAATAAACATTAAAGAGTCTTCGTTTTTCGCGAGGTACTTTTGAGTAAAAGACAAAAGGTGATGTAACCCAGTTCTGTCATCGTAAATTGGGATAGGGTATAACCGGAAAAGGGTGTATGGTTGTTGTTCTACTAATGGAATTCTTAAGACAAAAATAAGATCAGAGTTTGTTTGGAAAGCTTCTAACTCGATAATTTCCAAGTATTGTCCAATGCTTGAGTATTTTATTGGTAGTGGAAGATTGTTTTTTATTAGGTTTTGCGATATTTCATGCAATGCCGTAATGAGATGTTCGGGCGTTAAAATAGATGTGTGTATGATTTTAAGACGCGCGAAAGTAATTGAATTTAGCACATCATTTAGGCTATCTTCCAAGTAAAGGTAATTCTCCATTAGTTTCTCGCATAATTCGAGCAACATAAGTTTCGTTTCGATATAGCCGACTTTATCGTTAATTTTTCCGATTGTAGTTTCTAGTTTTTTCATATTGCTGTTAAAGAGTTTTTCGTCAATTTGCAGTTTTTGGACGGTCTCGTTGAAGTTTTTAATGACAGAGGTAGTTACACTGATTTGGTTTTTGAGTAAATTTCCTATTTGTAATTGACCTTGATTGAGCCTAGTGATACTATCAGTAAAATATTTACCGTCATCCGCGTCTAAGTTTCCGGTAATTGCTTTGAAAAGAGTACCTGCGCCATCAAGTATGCCGCGTTTTGGTCTTTTGGTGTCTATATTTATTTCGATAAATTTGTCCTTAATTGTGGTGGATATTTGGTTTAGAAGATTTATATGAGTTTGTACATCTGAGCGGAAGTAATTCATTGCGAAAGATTTATAGTTAACAGTTTCGATAAGTGTTTGTAAAAGTCTATTATTTGTCGTGAAAACGTGTTCGAGGGCCGAAATATTTTTGTGGACCAAAAGTGTCCATTTATTGTTAGAAACGGTTATTTGAGCTTCGTTGTGGTAGTATATCCCTAATGTGTTATTTATAGGTTCGACTTGATATTGGGCTACTGCTGATCCGAACAGCAGGCACAACCTGAAACAGAAATTAACTTTCTGAGAACGATTTCATCCTGTCGAAATTTACTTTAGTTTTTTGTTTGGTTTTTGGATTTAGTAATGTCGCGGAATTTTTGTGAATCTCCAGGATTTCGAAAGGACCATTGAATTTATTTTGGAGTTTGTCCTTGATTTGGGATTCCTTGATATAGACTTTATCGCCTATTTGATAATTCGGGAGATTTTCGGAAACATGTTTATCGAATCGGGCTTTCGCTTTGTGCTTTTGAACTTCTGTTCTTTCACGAGCGATTTTATAATAGTGTGTGATACGGTTGTTGAGATCTCGGATGTATTTAGTTATCAATGATTGTTGGTTGTATAGAGTTTCGGGAGTCCTACTCGAAGTATGTCCGTAAACAAGTTCGTAAGGAGTGAATCCGTGAGTTTTGTTTGCGGAGTTGTTGTATGCGATGATTGCATAAGGAAGGATGTTGAAGGGGTGTTCGTCGGGATTTTCTAATTTGTGGATTCTAATCATGTCTAGTAAGGTCGAGTGGAATCGTTCTAATGAACCATTCGACTGGGGATGTCCCACACTAGAATAGGACAGTTTGATATCAAATAGCTTACACAAATCTCTCATCAGAGCGTTGTCGAATTCCCTGCCATAATCACAGTGTATCCGTAATGGGGTACCGAAGTGTTGGAAATATAGTAGTAAAGTACTAACAACGGTTTTTGCGGATTTGTCAGTTATGGGGTAGGCCTGAGAGAATTTTGTTAGTTCGTCCCTGATAGTCAATGCGTAGTTTTTTGTCGGGACTTCTAGGATATCGATGTTGACACGCTCAAAGGGTGTCCGTGGGGTTTCAGTAATGACAAGTGGGCTGTCGAGATTTTTCCGGTAAACTTTTGCTCTCTGGCAAGTTTGACAGTTTTTGATAAAATTGTCAACGTCCTTAGTCAGTCCTTGCCAATTGTATTTTTCTTTTATTCTGCGGATAGTTTCATTGATACCTCGGTGTATATTATTTTTGCCGTTATGGAATTGGTCGAGAATGATAGGTATTTGGTCTTTCTCAACCGTTTGGACGATATTTTGGCAAACTTTCCATTTGATATCGATTTCGGAAAAGATAAACGAAAGCATTTCCAAAATGGGCAGTTCAATGTTATTCTCAACACAGAATACTTGGTTTTCAGTGAACACATCTCTACTATTATACAAAGATGCGAAAAGAATTTCGTTGACTACTTCTGGGTCAGAAGGGAGAGGGACGATGTAATAACGTCTTTTTCTGACACTTTTGCTAGCAAAGACATTTACTCTAGGGGTACGGAAATCAGCATTTTCCTCGAAAATGTCTTCGATGATGTCATGGTGAAAATCTTTCATGAGAGAGCCTTGGGGAAATACTAAGATGTTTTTGTTTTCTCGGTCTAAGAGAGACGGTTTGATATCGCTCGACAAAAGTTCTAAATTCTTCAGAGATTTGTTGGAGATTAATGGGACTTCTTGTCTGGGGTTCTTGTGAGTCATCGTCAGTTTCGTTTGTTGGGAGTACTGTAAATGGTGTTAGGTGATTGTTTGCTTGAAATGATATGTATTCATTAAAGTTGTTAACTTTAATGCGAGAGAGAGCGTCGGCATTTTTATTTACTTTGCCGGGTTTGTAAATTATTTGATAGTCGTACTCCTCGAGCTTAAGGCGCCATCTTGCAAGTCTACTTCCAGGATCCTTTATAGAAAACAGCCAAGTTAACGGGCGGTGATCGGTCAGAAGTAAAAACTTACGGCCAAAAATTATCGGACGAAAGTGTTTAACCGCCCACACTATTGCAAGGAGTTCTCGTTCTATGGTTGAATACTTAGTTTCAGCATTGCAGAGAGTTCTGGAGGCATAGGCTATGGGTAAATCTTTACCTACGGGGCCTTGAGAGAGCACTGCGCCGATAGCAAATGAACTGGCGTCGGTAGTAAGAATAAATGGCTCTTCAAAATTAGGGTATATGAGTATGGGGGTAGAAGTAAGGGCTCTTTTTAATTCGTCAAAAGATTTGACGCATTCTGAATCGAACTGGAAAGGTACGTCTTTTTGAAGTAATTTTGTCAAAGGTTTCGAAATCTTGGCGAAATTGGGGATGAATCGCCTGTAATAACCAGCTAACCCTAAGAAGGACTTGATATCTTTTGGGTTTTTTGGTTGTGGAAAATTTAAGATACAATCTACCTTTGAGGGGTTAGGCTTCACGCCTTCAGGAGTTATAAGGTGGGCAAAATACGCGACCTCTTTGCGAAGAAACTCGCATTTGTCGGGTTGGATCTTTAGATTAGCTTTTCGCAATCGTTTGAAAACTTCAGAAAGTCGGGCTATGTGCTCATGTATAGTCGGAGAATAAACGATTATGTCGTCCATATAGACTAAACATCTCTCGTTTTGAACACCTAAAAGAATATTATCCATTACCCTTTGGAAGGTGGATGGAGCGTTTTTAAGACCGAAGGGCATTCTAACGAATTCAAAATGACCATTATCAACTGTGAATGCTGTTTTTTGGATGTCTTTTATATCGATTTCGATTTGGTGAAACCCTGAAGCTAAGTCGAGAGTGGTGAAGTATTGGCATTTGCCAAGTTGGTCAAGTAAATCCGAAATGTTCGGTAGGGGGTATTTGTCGTCAACAGTAAGTTCATTTAGTTTACGATAATCGACGACGACACGCCATTTTTGGGTACCAGATGCGTCTAGTTTTTTGGGAACTACCCAAACTGGGGATGACCATGGCGAATTAGACGGACGTATAATGCCTTGGTCAAGCATCTTCGATATCTGACTTTTTACCTCTTGTTTGTGTATTTGTGGGTACCGATATGACTTTGTGAAAGAGGGTTTCGCGTTATTAGTGTCTATTGAATGTTTAATTTCGTTTGTGAAGGTCAGTTGGTCACCTTCTAAATAGAATATGTCGGAATATTCGAGGCAAAGTTGAGAAATAAGTTCGGCTTCCTCATCGTTCAGATGTTCTAAACGAAGTTGTTCCATAATTGTAGTTTGTCTATCAGGTTGGGTTAAGTTTTGTGAGTAATTTTCGGAAAGAATGTTTACGGAAAAATTGGTTATCGGTTCGAGTTCCAAATTGTCGAAATTAACAGTTTTGGGGATAGCATTTGCATTTAAAACTGAAGTAAGAAATTCGCCTTTTTCATTAATTTTAACAATGGCACGGGGAAGATAAACTTTTTCTATTTCGGCGGATGATAGGAAAGCCTCCGTATTAGTGAGGTTACATTTTAATTTACATATTTGTTCTGTTCGGGGTTCTATAGAGATTGTATTAACAGGGATGCAGTTATTGAAAGTTGAAGGGTTCTGAGTACGCATGACAGTATCATCCGTAACTTTGTAGAGAGGTAAGGTTTTAAAATTAGTCACAAGTTGTTTGCTGTTAAAGTCTATAACGCAGTTATAATGTTCAAGGAAATCTGAACCCAGTAACCCGTCGAATTCAATGTCGATGTTGCAAATATATACCTTGTGTGGGTCGGCGACGTTGAAAGGTACAAGGGTGGATTCGTTTATTAAGATTTTCTGATCAGTGATTCCTTGGATGACTACGTTTTCGGGAAATCGTTGTTTAAATCGTTGGCAAGTTTCGGGCTTAAATATTGATAGTCCTGCTCCGGTGTCAATAAGGAGTTTGTATGTATTGGAAGAGTCGGTGATGTAGTAAAGGTTTTTCGAATTGACCGAAAGAAGTGGCCTTACAGAAAATTCTGTTCGGGAAAGTTTAGGTTTGGATTGAAATCGTCCAAGTTCATCGTTTGAATTTGTGTTTGGAGATCGGAGATCTCGTGATCGGGAGGTTTTGTTTCTACCGGGGTAGTCTGAAAATTTTGTCGGGAAGAAAACTGTTCGCTATCGTAATATTCATCGTATTGTTGGTTATAATTATCATTACAAACCTTTTCGCTGGAATGATATTCGAATTTGTCGTGTTTTTGTGTATCAGGGTAATAATAGTCTGATACGGTTTTGTATTCAGTTGGTGTTTGAAAGTTCTGTTGCTCATTGTAAGAAAAATCATAGTTATGTTCATACGGATCGAATTGTTCGTTGTTTAAGTGATGAGTTTTCTGTTGTTGTTTGAAAAAACTCGGATTTGGTTTGAAATTACTAGAAGTTGGGGTTGGTCTACTTGTTGAGGGTTGTTGTTGTTGGTGAGAAAACTGAGGCCTATTATTAAAATTCGTAGGTTGATTAGCGGGCTGATTCGGATAATATGGGCGATGGCCCGAGTAATTTGAGTGAGAATTTTGGTTAGTCTGGGATTGTCTAATTCTGATGAGGCATTCGCTGCTGAAATGTCCTATTTTTTTGCAAAACGAACATTGTTTTGGGGGTGGACCATTATTCGGTTTACGAGTCTGTTGGGGTGCATTTCGGTTGACTGAGAATTTTTGAGTTTCCAGATTGGACAGTTGTAATTCTCTTTTAATACGGGAAATGGCGGTCAGGATATCTCTGGGATCACTGGCTCGCACAATTTGGCCAATTTTCGGCTCTAGACCCGTAAGTAGGCTAGTTAGAGCCATTGACTCAATTAAGTCAATCTGGGCCTGTTTCTCCTTTACAGTTAAATTTTGTTTATTGACAGCTGATAACATTTTTGCTTGATGTGTTTGAAGCCTAGCTGAAAATGTCAATGGAGATTCGTTGGGTAATTGCCTCATTCTTTGTAGGTCTTGAATAAGGGCGGAGAGATCCCTTGGATCTCCAAAATGGTTTTCTAATAGACTTTGAATATCTGCTAAATGGCTGGGGTTACGTGAATTAACTAGTTCAGCCGCTCGTCCACGGAGCTTGTTCTTAATGTGGAGAATTAACAGAACTTGTTGATTATCAGATGCCATATTATATGCGGTATTGCAAGAACAGATAAATGTGTTTAAAAATATTGGATTCCCATCGTATTCGGGAATAATGGCGAAAATTTCTGAGAGCTTGTAGGGTTCTACATTTTGTGCTACAGCTCTAGTTTCTGGCATTTTGTAATTTTACTCAAGATTGTGCAATATTAGGAAAATACAAAGCTTGGGAAAAGCGAAGTAAATAATTGCGATTGTAATTAAAATGAAGAAAAATATGAGAAATAAATTTTTGTTACTGGTTCTAAAATAAGTATAAATTAAATAAAGGTATAAACGTAAATAAATATTTAGAATATCTTAAACAATCAAAATAAAATTTCAAAATTCGTTCTTGGGTAAATATTTAGGATGGTTCATTTAAAATAGGAAAAATGATAGAACTGTTTGTTCAACAATTATTAAATATTGTAACTTTTTTAAAGGCTTACGGGATTATTCCTATCATAGGACTTGTTCTATCCGTCACTGAACACTGGTTAGCCGCTGCTTGTTCCCTTGTTGAGCTCGGTAGTTGGTGTCCAAGTAGGTTCTTTGTATCCGCGAAGGTTAGGAAACCACCGTAATTAGTTAGACTGTTTCTTGTTCTAATTACGTCTGGAATATCCTACTGACTGCGCCACTTTTAGATTTGGTTTCACTAAATTCACTTTTTAAAAAAATATATTTATTACAAAAAATTAATATGTTTAAGTTACAAAGACAATATTATAGGTATGAAGTTATATGAAGATAATGAACACTGAGAATTGTTTTCGGTTACATTTATAACGTAAAAATGCTGACGCTATGTCATCAGTTTTCATGTGAACAAAGCGTCTACGTGATTTCTAAGAATTCTAGGAAGTTGTAATATGATACTTGTGTGAAGTCAATTACGGTTCAAGCACCTATGGTAACTTTAACGTATAAATTGTAAGTTAGTGCACTTCTCATATAACATATATATATATATATATATATATATATATATATATATATATATATATATATATATATACTCAATATTTTGAGTCTGGCGGCGGCGGCACATTCAGTTGTTTGGCGTTAACATTTTGGACGTAAATAATGAATTTTTATTATATTTTATTTAATGAGTGAACCAATATTATAAATTAATATTAGCATTCTGCACTGAAGGTCGTCAGTAGCTACTAAACAAAACAAAAATGAAGAAAATCGGTTGAGAGACAGGAGAAAATGGTACCTAATCGTTTTGTCTTTGCCTATTTATATATAGATTTGTTCCAGTATACCAATATTATTTTATACTTTTGGCATGAGTTAATACATAAAAGCTTGCTTATAAAAGACATTTTTCATGTAATATATTTTTATTACTTTTAGTCGGTACGATATACAGCGACAGTTTTTAAAGATATATTTATTATTGAGTTCTTGATCTAAAATCATACTGTGGATACAATCTATGGCTAAGACAAATTTAACGACCAAAAATGTTATGTGGTTGCTTTGTGTTGTCATTAACTTCCTGTAACCGCCTTTCGGTATCATAATCAGTCAAACTTAATGACACAGTAATGGTTATCCGACTTACGTACGTAGGTATGCAAAGCATAACTGTGTAAATTATTTTTTATATTAGTTTTTTTATGCTTTATCGATATTTTAACAAGCCTACAAACTTAAAAATGAAACTTAGGACCGGTTGTACGAGTCAAATTTAACTATAGTTCATCCTTAAATCAAGCTTATACTTGTTTTTTTTAAGTTGCATTAAGCAAATTCAGTTTTGAGCTTGGTTCTGTGGAAAGTTCATTGGCGGTTCAACTAAACACTAAAAATGCCGCGCTTAAACTGTCGTTAAGTGCAACAGAACTCCAATTTACTATTACATTAGTGTCATGATTGTCAGGAAATCAATTTTGAAAATTAATTTAAACATAATGGCTGAGTGTCCGAATGTAAACTTGCATTTAACAGATAACGAAGATTTTGTGGAAGCACTAGAACTTGTGAGGGGTGTAAAAAGAAATGTTTCAGTCCACAGGAAAAGACAAAATCATTTCATGATATGGGATGATTTATTAAAAGATTCGTTGAGGTTGACGTCTTTCTTCTCGACGTCGTCTAACCTTTCTGCGGCCATCATGTCCACCAATGCAAAATCGAGATTCATTAGAGAACACGACCTGATGTCATTCTACATTCCAGTGTTGTTGTTCTCTGACCATTGTGGTCATTGCCATTGGTCCTCAGCGGTCAGAGGTAGCACAAGATGGGATCGATAATGCTGCAGTCCAAAAAAGCTTCTACGGCGGTAAACCGTTCGGACACTTTCAAGATGGCATTGTTCTCCTAATGACTCATCAGAGTTGTCGAAAATCGTTCTCTAAAATCCATAAGTCTTAGATGTCAATCTTGAACTTCATTTGTGCCCTTTTGATAATGTGGTATAGTCAAAACACGCTTGACAACATCTCATAACAGTTCTGTTCGTGCGGTTAGCGATTTGTCGCAATGAAAAACTCGCCTTCCGTAAACTAGTAATCCGACCTCTTTAATATTCACGTAGTTGGCGATACATTCGACGTACACGTACTCTAGGCATTTTAACATTATTAACGTCGATTTTGGATCCCATCAAACCGTTTGTGATTTGGTAAATTAACAACAAAAAAAATGCACAAAACGACTACAAAAAAAATTTTACATGAAAACACATTCACGAAATTATAATAATTTACTCTTTACTACTGCATCTATATTTTACCATCTCCTTCTGGGTGTTGCGATTTCTTTGTCAGTGAGTATATAAAAATATTATCACCAGTTGGCAACAATCCAGAGATCCATAGGAACACAAAGGATTTTTCTCATTTAATGTCCACGGAATATGTGATGCAAACTGGCTTTTCCAAGTTGTGGTATGCATAATGTGGGTCATGATTCACAAATATTTGCTAATTTCAATATACCTATGAGCAAAACTTGAGCAAAATGATTTCAAATATTTATATGTTTTACTTGGTGATAGTGGGTATACTCTCAAGAATTATAATAACTCCACTGGCAAATCCACATATAGGAACTGAGCAACTTTTTAATGAATCCCATACTTGGACAAGAAATTGTATTGAAAGGAAATTTAGGCGGTGGAAAAGAAGATTTCCTATACTTTATTTTAAAATTCGTTTAAAAGTAGATAAAGTTGAAGCAGTTGTATTTGCAGCTGCAGTGCTTGACAATATTGCCAAATTTTTTAATGACCTAGATCCCTTATAGATGAAACCGAGGAAGAAGCTATAGAATATGTGAACAATGTGAACAAACAACCATATATGAATATTTATAATGTGCATAACGTTAATGGTGTAGTTAGACATCAATTAATTGATTATTATTTTAGTAGGCACTTATTATCAAATGTTTTTTTAGTAACATTTAATATTTGCTATGCCCATAATTTGTAATAGAGATACAGAGAGAAAAACAATTTGTTTATTATCTATATATGAAAATGTTTATTTAATTTTCTTCTTTTAGAGTTTTTGGCAATAAATGTCTTTCTAACAACAGCTTTTAATTTTAATTTTATTTTATTCCCTTAATGTTAATTCCATTTTACTGTCAATTTTTAAATTTTTCGTAGTTTTTGTTTCATTAACCCAAAATTCATCTTATATTCTTCATCCAAATATTTTAACTTTTCACTTTACTTTCAGCTTACTTTTGAGTAGAGAGAGTTTTATTTATTTTATTTCTTTTTGGATGGTATGTGTTCTATAATAAATTAAACAGTTTTGGTACAGTAAATAGTACAGTATACTTTAATTAATTATCAACCTGAAGTAAGTGTTTTGGATTTTGTTGTTCGTAACCCACATACAGCATTTTTGAAAAGTCTTGCAAAAGCGCTGTATCTGAATTTTCTGCTAAACATATTGATTTCACATCATTGATGTCTTCTGAAATATTAAAAGTAAGTAGTTGCAGATAGCTTATAAATTTATTTGGTTTACTTACTTGTCTCTATAATGGAAAATATTTCCTCCATATTTACATGAGGTGTTTCTTGATTTTCAGTTATTAGTGTAATAGTTTGTGTAAATTATCAATCTTTTTTTATTGTTTATTCATTAATAATTGCTCAACATTTTTACTAACCTGCATGTCCACCATATTCAGATTGCAACTCATGTATGTATGTATCATCTTGTACCTTTGTATATTTTCGTATATTTTCCTTAATAGCTTACGTATTTTACTAAAATCTTTTTCAATCTGTTTCCAACACTCCCTCTTTTGTTTCTTCTTTATGGGTAAAATTTCTAGATTGTTTCAATTTTATTTAAAATATTTTACTTTCTGTAACTGATTTCACTCTATAGACAATTTCAAATCAATATACAATTATATTATACGAAATAATTCAGTTTGCACCCACAATGTCCAATTGTCAAACCCAAATGGCGAAATGGTTAAAATTCAAAATTTGTGAATTTACTTAAACTAGCTGTCGCCCAGTGGTCGAAATTGTGTTAATATCTCTGGCAGCTTAAGTAACCTGAAAATTTTATCGTGACATTCTATCCTAGGACTTTAGGGAGAACAGCAATTACACGGAACGGATCCAGATTCGGAACCTCTGTGTGATAGTTTCCTCGAAAATCCTAAATGTCGGTCTTACATCTTGCTTCTACAAATAAGTAATGAAATTCAAGTTTTTTCAGATATAATTCATAGGACTTTATTTGTGTTCAAATTCGTAATTCTTAATTTAATATGACAACAATTCAACCGCTAATGGGCTACCCTACATATTTATTTTTTCTAACCTCCGTGTATAGCTATAATTGCACTCAATTCTCTAACATTTATTAAAATCCTCATTATAATAATTCCATCTCATTATATATTTCCACCACCCTGTATATGCAATTGCTTATGGACCACGCATAATCTTTACATTTTTGAACCAATGGGTAAATCATTCTGTATATGCCACTGCCTATGACCCACCATATTTACTCTTTTTGTTTGTGAAATTTTTAATTATCTTCTCTAACTATAATTCTACTCCGACCTATATTTCAATCATTATATATATATGGAACTCTTTGTGGGCTCTATCTCTATAAATCATTTCCTTTTCTAACATTTTTTATCATCAGCCTGTATAACTATAATTCCTCTCACCCTATATTTCATCTTCCCTATATATACAACTGGTTATGGGTTACGAAATGTTGCATTTCCATTTCCGCCACCCTGTATATACATCTATGTATAATATTTTTTGCACCACCCTGTATTGTATAACTGTAATTCTACTGCACCTTCTATTCCAAGAACCCTGTAAATTCATATTCCCTATATAATTATTTTATTAGTTATAATTGCACTCTACTCTATATTTTAAACACCCTATATATACAACTGCTTATGTGCCACCCACGAAAAAAATGATTTCTAACATATCTGGAATCGCCCTGTATAATTATAATATACAACGATTAATGTACCACTAAACAATAACAACGCTTTCATGCCACTTCCAGAAGTAGATGCTCTAAGTATATAATAGCATTGGTCTCTCTATATATGATTGCTCAATGTTTTGAGTCTGGCGGCGGCACATTCAGTTGTTTGGCGTTGACATTATGAACGTCAATAAGGAATTTTTATTATATTTTATATAATGAATGAACCAATATTATAAATTAAGATTAGCATTCTGCACTGAAGGTCGTCAGTAGCTACTAAACAAAACAAAGATGAAGAAAATCGGTTGAGAAACAGAGGAGAAAATGGTACCTAATCGTTTTGTCTTTGCCTATTTATATATAGATTCACGTGCGCTAGAGCTACCAATATGAATGGTTTATGTTGAACTTTGGCGTTTACTTCAAATATGCCATGAACAACAAATGAAGATTTTTGTACTAGGTTCTCTCTTTATCTACGTTCAGTTGAACTGTGTGTTAAACCGAGATTGTGCAACCGGCCCTTAGTAGTATAAATTCCTGCTATTTAATCCAAATACCCAACAGCGACAGTAGGTAACAAATTCTGTTACTGAGTTTTACTTTTTCCTTATTTAATATCTGTATATTTTACCGTTTCCTATATAATCCCTTTATCCATGAGAAATTCGTATAAATAAATAACATATATTTACATTATCATACGACCGGAAATACACCTGCTATGTAGCGGGTTTTCCATCAAGAGATGTCATTTTAATATGCATGTCATTTCTGTACTGACAAACATATACATAATATTATGTTTGAAAGTTGAGAAGCAGTAATTTATTAAAAAAACTGACCTAAAATAAATCAAAATCAAAACACTCAAACCTTGTGTGCGATCAATAATTATTTTCTTATATGTCTTGACATTTAATATTAGAGATAGATGTAGGAAAATATATATTTCTTTGAGATTTACGGTTTGTTGCATTTATTTTTCCGATATTCTGAAAACCTTAATAGAATACATTTAAAATAATTATTGATGTTTCGGAGGACTCAGTGGAGATTAAAAGGCAAACTCGCAGGGACCGATTTTCAGAAAACAAAACATTTCACTTGTTATAAAATTACGTACTTCTCCGTGATGTTCTCTAACACCATGGAGCTTAAATCATCCAAATTGTTTAATACGTTCCCAGCGATCAAGTAGAAATAAAAACAGATTTATCCGGTTTTTTGCGAAGTTGGTAATGGAAACTAACAGAGTTAAAAGAGGTACGATATCCGATTTTACAAAAAAAGTTATGGAAATTCACTACAGAGATATCCTTGAGCGAAGTCATCATGAGCGAACTGGCCTGATTCGCTTTAAGCGGCTTCGTGAATCAACAGAACTCTCGGATCTGGTGCTACAAAAAGTTAATAATAATAATTATTATTGTTGAGAAACCAACGTTGGTTCAGTACCACGCGTACAGACTTTCTGGGGTCAATACTTGGGGGGGGGGGGATGAAAACATTAATATCCTAGAGATATTATTTCTTGAACCGGAGACTTAAGTTGATCGCCTAAGTGTCACCCCTAGACTTATTTCTGGAATACTACGTCAAAAATAAGATTAACATATGCTCAAGTATAATATTCAGGCAATAGTACTTCCAAAGAATAGGAATTTGCAACCGTAGCCGTGAAAATCAATTGAGTGATATTGTGTTGCACAAACTTGTGGAAAATGTCCACCCAATCTGAAGTTAAGAAATCAATTATAAATTTGAAAGTGGATATATTATATACGAACGTCAACCGTTCATACACGAGTTCATACATTTGTTCACATATGTATACAAATTAGAATTGGAATAAGGCTTATATACGTAATATAATCTATATATACGTTTATAGATACGTATGCTCTATCAGAGTTGATTGAGAAAATGAGTACCGTACAACAAAGTAAATATGTGAAGAAAATAGAACAAAAAACCGTTGAGATCTAATAGACACTATGTGGTAGGTAATCTAAGCATTTATATGTAGACTTGCCTCACTTGACTAGACTATTAGTTCGTTAACTCAGTGAAATAATTATGCTATATTGTATGCCATTTCGGTTGGCGCTAGTATCTGCAAATTTTGGGGATCTCACATTTTCTTACTCTTGTTAAAATAGTGGCAGGTATTAGGCTCTGCTTTGGATCAGTAGGCCTCATCCCGTTCCATATTCACGATGCATCTAAATTTCGTCAAAGCATGTTCCTTAGCCTAAATTTTAATGAAGAGGACACAGTATACGGTTCTACAGAATTAGAAACACTACGGGATGAGGCCTGCACAATTTCAAATCATTAGTGAAAAACGGTTCCTGCTTATATTTTGGAGAGCAAATTAGTGTTTTGATGGGAGATAATGAATGTTACAGAATATAACCTGCAGTTTTGTTAATGTTCTAATAAATGTTTACGAGACACATCCGAAAAATATTGCAAATTCTTGTAAAATATGCTAGAAATTTTCAGAAAAGTTTAATGTAAAATATTGTTCACTACGTCTACAATTTTTTGGATAATTCACGGGAGAACCTTGGTTCTTGTAGTAAAGAATAAGGAGAGTGATTTTATTAAGATAGAAAAAACTAGAAGAAACGTATCAGGGTCGATGGACGGTATTTAGCTATGAAGGCTAATTATTACTGGATTATGAATAATCACGAATAATCACATCTGGAAACTACACATAAAGTTTCAAAAATATATTTACTATTAGAACCAGCATAATAAGCATATTCAAAAACACTTTAGTCTTTTCGTAAACAAATCCATTGGAGATCTATATTATATTTACCTGGTCGTGTTCTAAGAAAATAAATCTATGGATCATACTAAAACAGTCCAGTTTTTGTCTAGTGGGTTGTGATGAACAATTGTGTAGGGTAGTGTCAGACTGAAAATATAAATATCAAATGTACAATACAGCTTTAATATATCTAGAATTTCTGAAAAAAAAAACGGATTAATTTTTTTTAGTACTGCGATACTTAAACTAGTATTGGTATTTAATTTCTTTTGAATTGTTAGTAAATAGAAAAACCAAATACAATTGAAAGTGAATTAAAGGAAAGTGTTGATGGATAACAGCTCTACTAAAAATCAAATGGAAAAAAGACAACCTTGAAGTTAAATTACCCACCCGCTGGATATTGGGACGTATAGGTTAGCACTAATGTACCGATAAAACTTTACAGTAGCTGATATTTAAAAATTAAAATAACAAGAAAAGGAAGGACAAAACAGAAATATGAGAACATTAACACGGAAGATAATACAGGGCTTCAATGAACTAAAATGGACATAACGATTGTCACCCATACCAAAAAGAAAGGTTGAGGAAAAGAAGCACTAGAAAATTACTTGTTCGAAAAATCCACTAGAAAAACTGGATTTCCTATTAAACAAGAAACGCATGATTTGTATACAAATTTCAAAATTCAATCTGAAGACTCTGCAATACAGCAGACAACGGAATTTTATCAAAAACTAATGGCGACAATAGACAAAAAAAAACACGCGAAGTCAAGAAATTACCATAGCGGAAGTCTTGGATGCAAGAATATGTTTTAAAACTAAATATGACGTATGTTAAGACTGACCACTATGTGATAATATTGTTATGTGCATTCAGAATACATAAAATGACAATAGAAAAAGATATAAAGAAGTAAAAACAAAACACAGAATACAGGGATGCAAAACGTAACTACAATAACAACCTATTATTAGACGATTCTTTGAGAAGTGATTGCAGAAAGAGTTACATATACAAAAAGCAGAAATGCAGGACCATATGGATAGGAAATGTAAGAATATGGAGAAAGTAATACATACAACAGCTATGGTGGTACTGGGAACAATAGACAAAACAAAACTCAAATGAAAACGTCTCTGGCTTACTGAAGAAGTTCATTAGCGATTCATTTAAAAAATAGTTAACGAAAAGTGTTGAGAAAAAATGGCACCAATACAAGCAAAAAAACATTAAACAATATTAATAAAACATCAAGATTGGGAGGAAAAGTGTGATCAAATGGAAAATTGGATTTGAGAATCAGAAGCGACAAATTTGAGCAGAAGTTATCTAAAATAACTAACTTTAATATTTAATTTTAATATACATACCAGATTACCTAAAAAGCATTATTATTAACATGGGAATTAAAAGCTGCATGGGGCAGACTTGTTATTGTGTTTATTAATTTGAAGTCAACGATTGTATGCTAATGCAGAAACACTGAAGACAGTAAGGACAAACGTAATAACTAATTATAGTAATCAAAGAACTATTCAGGGGTAAAATCCCCCAAATAAGCAAGAAAAACACCGATCAAATTCCATAACGGCAGGTAGGAGACTACATCAACGACGTAGCTTGAAACCTGTGGTTTTCAGTACATTGCTATGAGAATCCTGTTGCATGAAACTACCTGCCCTTTACAGATAACCAGGTGATTTATGATAATTAGACTGTATACCGATCACACAAAGTGAATATATAAAACAGAATGCCTAATGATGAAAACTGAAGCAAAATTTAAATTTATTGAAAATTCTGAGATCAAGTAGTACCAGTAAAATTCATACAGCTAATAAATGCTGATCGAGACTTCTAGAAAGGGCATACCCTCTATACCACCAGTAAAAAAATACCTTGATGGCCTCCTCATTAGCTCTACTCTCCTCTAACATAAGGAAAGTCAAAATGCTTCCTGAAGAAGTCCTTTAAGGTCGTCGTAGAATGTTTTTTAAGAAGCAGACAGTATGTTTAATCATCTGTAAGGTTGGATTTTAATATGAATATAAAGCAATGGTGCTATAAGTCATGAGCAGGGAAACCGATATCACCAAGAAATTAACGTTATTATTAACATATCAAATAACGTGGGATATTAACATAATGGCTGGGCTGTTACTAAAAGTTAAAGAGTAAAGAGCTTAATCGTAAATATGAGTAACAAAATTGAACAGGAATATTTTAGAAAACAAAAAAGTCATATATTTCTTCATTTATATAGTTTCCTAAGTTTCTTCATTTTGTAACTAAACAATTTCATATTGTAGAATTATATTTTTTCATAAGAATTAATCACAATTCTGTAAATAGGTATATTTTACAAAAATAGGTTTTTGATGAATTATCAAAGCATTTGAAAATACCTACTAAAGCATTATTATTAATTGGGGAATGTTTTATTTATTGTAAAGGTCTATCAGCTCAATAGAACTGCCAATGTCTACATCTAATATTATTTTTAGTACTTTTTCATAAATTATAATTCTAATTTCTGTAAATTTTGTGCAAAACAATACTGCACAATTTTTCAGATAGTAGTTAAACTATCTGAAAAATATATTATATATTAAGGAAGTTTTATCATTTTTCATCCGAAAGAGGAAAACATTTCACGAAAGGATTACTCTTGGCAGAATTCGCTGTATTAGAGATTATTTATCAAGGAGAATTTTCCGGTTTTCTGGGTCCAAACATATAAACCACAACAATGCGGACATATTACCTAAGAAGTGGACATTTTTATGATTGAGTCTTTTTTATAACATGGCAAGTCTCTCACATATTTCATCAGGCCGTTGTCCATTTATTGCGAAGCTCTACTACATCACCGGACAATATATAACGTAATATAAAGAACCAGTCTAGTAAATTAATACCATACATTCGCTAGTTATTTATATCTTTCGTGTGTTGGCAATATGTTACATGTATTAATCCAATAAATAAATATGACTGCCATAAATCGCCACGGTTCGTTCTTTCGACCAAGAAAAATCTCATATAATTTATAATCCAATTAAGTGGGCCTAAGGGTTGAACAAAGATGATGGCTAATAATATTTTCGCCGCTAGTATCAAGGCGCATCCTATATGAAGTTTGTTCTTTGGTATAACATGGTCATTAGATATTTATTTCTTCATACGAATCCCCGACTAGCTTAACAATTCAAGGTAATTATTTTTTTTATAATTAAAGCCTATACTAAATTTGTTCAGACTTTAGAGTATTTGTGAGTCTAATTCGATATTTATGTGGAGTATGAGGCATAGTGACAATAGTGCAAAACACAATTATCCTTATTAAACGAACTAAGCTAAATATACAATATTTGACTGTATTTATAGATACAATAAGTCTATTCGAAAAACTTTCGGTACTTCGCAATTCTCCCATTTGCCTCAGGAAATTTCGAATATTCCACCTATTTTCACTCTCCGTCCATTAGTCTCGAAGTTTTTGTATCGGTAGCATACCCAAGGTCAGTGCATTTTTCGCAAAATTACCGTATCCCTCTTTTTTTCTTGATTGTACAATTCATTCTGGTATAGAGACAGTGCACCAGATGGTCTGTTTTTTGTAGTAGTAGTCGATTTGCAACATCAGTAATTTGTTTAGGAAGTTGTCCCAATTTTTTTTGCGCCAATTTACTTCCAATTCCAGCGGACACTAATTTATTGACAAGTTGATGTTCAATGTTTTTGGTACGTGGAGGTGGTCTCAACTTTGGACGTTCTCTAGCTTCCGAAATTAAAATCGAATCGTATAGTGCCAAAATAATAAGCTGGCTTTAGGGGCGAAAATCTTATCAGCCACCGTTGTTGTTCAACCCACTTGGTTAATTAAATTTGTAATATATTGCCAATATTCGGAAGGTAGAAACTGCTAATTAATGTATGGGATTGCTTTAGTAGACTGGTTCTTCATAAAACGTTCTATAATATCCAATGATGTTTACTGAGTTAAAAATTTATAGAATAGCATCTGTTGCAGTTAATATTTCCTTCGTTTGCATGACCAATATCTCTGTGAGGCAGATACGCATTTCCACTTTTTTAATCTGTTGACATGATTATCTCGTTTTTTTTAAGTGAATAATCTCTCTACTGTGAACATTTCTTGCCGATACTATCGAATGTCTCACTGGATCCATTGCCTTTCCAATAATATCGGATCGGACGTGAACCGATTCTGTGTAATGAGGTCCATGAGACAGGATCTATCTTCTATTTCTGCCTCACCCTGTATTAACATCAGGTCGACGGTGGGGCTTCCTTGTCATCCATTGACTGGATTTCAGATGCCATGAACACTCAGGAGTGGACAATGGATACAACAGCATCAGTGACGAATAATATGTTGCCGTTTTTCCGTTGAAGACTAAACAACCCAAGACTTCCTATCTTGTTAATGTCCTGGGGGATGGTTAGCATTTATATGGCTATTTCAGGAAGGCTAGTGTTGAGGCAGCCTAACTCTGCAGCCCACAGAGCAAACATTCTGTTCTTGCAGACAGAATTCTGGTTCAATGTATCCATTATTCTTAGAGTCGTCTTCAGAAAACATGTCTTTTAGCTAGCTGGTCTTGGTAACTAATTTTTATTAAAAGCGTTATACAATACTCTGTTAGTTATAAAACTGATATTTGGTGAAGGGAGTGACACAGTAAATGACGATTTTTTGGTTGGTTGGGGACCGACTTTTGGGAATATCTTTCATTAAAAATTGCTTCCATCTTTGCCATACTGTTGTGCAGTTTTTCAAGAATGTTGTGCTTTATTTTTTTACGTGTAAGTTTTTAGAGAGCTCTGTGGTAATTCATCTTATAGAGCCTTCTGTAGCTTGTGGATAAACCTAAGATGGGGATTATTTTTGGGTTCTTTGGAAGATATATGGTTATCTTGTTAGGTTATGGCATATAGAAGATTGAACTCCTTGAAACGCATGCAATATCTTTAATTGAATTATTTTCATTTGTTTCAAATTGGCTATCGGTCGCTCTATGATTTTCTTGGCATAAGATATATCTCACTTCATTTTAACATTACTTGATTTGTGGTAGATATGATACCACTTACATGCAAACTATAAAAATATAAAATAGGATAAAGACTTACTATGATTTAGTCATTAAATCTTTTGATTCATCAAATTATAAAACATATCTTCAAAGCAAAATGGACAAGTATATCAGCAAAATTCTATAATTGAAAACTTTCATAATTTCTTTTGCCAAAGTTATAGATAATCTAAAAATGAAAAACAATATTAACAAATGATAAAAAATATCCTACATAAGTAGCAAAGACATTCAAATAAGTAATTTATGCAAAAGTAGGAAGTAGGAGATAACTCCAGAAGAATATTTACTTATATAGTTAAAGATAAGTTGTAATAGGTAATAAGTTAGGTAATTAGGTAAGTTAAGAGTGTAAACTAATTAAAGGCACTTAAATAAGAAGTGCAACTGGTGAAATAAGACAATTACAGATAGCGTAAAGTGAACTTATAGTTAACGAACCATGCCATAAAATAGACATTCTCAAAAATGTGATATGAACTTAGTTCAAGTAAAAACTTCATATGCTTAGAATGTAAGAGACTATAGAGATTAGAAATAAGAAATTAGATTGTAGATATAAGTTGTATTTTGCAAATAAGGTGGAAAATAGAAAGTCAGAATGAGCAAACATTCGAATTTCAAAATCTCCATTACAAAGAAAAATTGAGCAATAGTTTATGTAAAACTATTAATTCAAAATTAAATTAGCTTTCAAATGAGATATTTTGTAAAACATATAGTTTAAATTAGAAATTCGATTAAATTTGTGGCTATAAAAATACAAAATCAAGTAAGCTGTTTATGCAAAATTTGGCGTCAGGTTAGTGTCTTGTCACTACCTGATAAATAGAACTGCAATGCCAAAAATTGAAGATTCCTTATTTAACCAGCGCCTCGGATGTTACTTTTCGTTGATTAATTTTTCTTGAAATCAAATTAGCATTAATATGCAGATCTTGAAGTGAAGTTTGACGATTGACAGCTTTCAAAATAAGGTTCAAAATCGCAAATTTTGTGAATTAAAATAATGTGATTGTGCATGAAACACACAAAACGTAGATAAAATTTAAGAGGTGTAAAGACTTCCAAAGAAGAAATGGAAATTTTTAATTGGTGAATGGAATGGAATAATAAATATAAATAAATGGGTAAATAAAAAGTAAAATATCTAAACAAAGGAGAAAAGAAGGAAAATCATTGAAGAAATTGAAATGCTGTTCTAGAAAATGAAGGACAATAAACCAAAATTAAATAAGGTAAATGATTTTGTAATTTCTAAAATGTTATGTTGTATTGTTTAAAAGATAATGAATGTTTTATTTATAAATTTAGATAATGTATTATGGATTAGATAAATAAGAAAAGATAATACTTGAGAGTAATAAATAGAATAGAGAAATTAATAGAAAATGGAAAATTTATATGAATTCAATAATGTTGTTTAATAAAGTATGTTGAAACTGTTTTGTTGAAAAGTGAATTTTTTTTAAAGAGTTAATTTAATAAACAATAGTATATTTAAAGAAAAATATCATGAGATTAAATAAGTAAAGTCAAAATAAAGAATCAATAAAAGTTTAGTTGTAAATAAAAAGTGAAAGTAATAATTGAATAATAACAAGGTTAAAGACAATTTCAACATAAAAAGTTTGGAAAGCTAAGATAATAAGAGTGTCTTTGAGGAAGAAGCTGCCGGAACTACAAGAGATGTACAACAGTAAGTACAAAGATTTTATAATGGAAGTTAATTGATTTGATGTTTCAATTTGTTGCATTTAAAGTTTAAAATAAGATGTTGAATTTAATTATAAATAAAAAAATATAATTATAAAATAAATAAGTATAATATTTTCTAATGTTGCAAAAGCCTGTCTATTTCCAACAAATAGCCGGATGAAAAGTTAAATAATAATAAAGCCCTATGAACCCACACACAAACAAAATTGTTTATGTATCAATAAAAAAAAGGATTAAAATTATATTAATACATGGAACCCCCATAAACAATTTATAATCATTTCCAATTAAATATAAACAATTGATATAAAATTTCATTACTATAACTAATGTGGCGCCCAAGCAACTCAAACAACTCTATAGATATTATTTCCGGGGGGAACCACTGTAATATAATTTTAAACCCATATTTCTTGAACTATTAAATTAAAAATAGTCGTTACGTGGTTTAAATTCATAGAAGTGACCATAATCTAGGCTCGTGGAGTTGAGATACCTCGTTTTAAAATTAAATTTACTAACTTTGAGGCTCTCAGTGGGGGCGCATAACAAACATGCAAACATTCACTTTTACATACCTATTATATAAATGTAAATTTTCGTAAATGTTAAGCATAATAAGAAAAAAAGGTCGATTTAGTAAATTTACAAATGCAGAGCACATGTGAACTCTATCATAAACTTATGACGTATGGCAAAAAATTGATTTTTATCGTTATAGGAAACTTGTTTCAATTTCAATTCACACACTTGCACTACTATTGCTTGCTTCTTCTATTTCTTCTTAAGTCAAATGTCCATGGTGTAAAAATGGAGATGTATCAATTATAGCATCCGGTAGATTAAAGTTTTTTATGTTGTGAAAAGTTTTATAGTCCGTCACCTAATCACCTGGCCATAATAATTTTCTATTGTTAGTTATAAAAGGATCACTGATAATCATAATTAGTAACACTCGAGTTTAAAGGGATCAATCGTGAAGGTGTTAGTGACAAGACTAGGTTTTTCGCATTTTATTTTCAAACGGCTACAATACTTTACAGGCTTCTGGAAGAAAGATGATATATAGTTCGAAACCTTTTATCAGTTGCGATACCTTCAAAATACCGAATTCTCAAAAATATGTATTTCGAACAGATGAGAGATATAATTAGTTATTTCAATGCCAATTGAATAACGGCATTCAGAAGTTTCTGTGAATTGAGACACCAGAGATCAAATTCTCTACAATTTGCAATTTTGAAAATATATTGTAACCTCAGTTGCCTTTTATTCCTAATTTTTAAAACATTATTGCTAAAAGCTACATTTAAAAATTAATATTAAAGTCTTCATAAAAATACAAGAATTATCCACTACAACTTAGAGAGTTGCTCTTTATTCGTCATCTTTCTTTCTTACAAATAATCAGTTGTTTATTTAAATTTTGGCAAATAGCGGCGACATGGTCCTGATAATCCACGATATTGCCATCTAAACAAGCAGCAACATAACTGCTATTATGATCGATATGAAATTTACGAGAATTGAAACTGTTTTGACAGCAATTAATTGTCAAATGACGTCATTGCTTAGGTTCGTGAATCGTGATATAAAAAATATTTTACGAAGCACTCGTTTAAGAATAATGATTGGCTTGTTTCAAATTTATTCCTTTCATTTGCACCATACTGTACATTATTTTTTAAACTCCCACATGTATTGAACTTTCGGTCATTAATGCTTAAATGTATTCTGAAACAGCGTCGTTTAAGCTCGTCTATTGTTCTCTAACTATTATCTAACGGATATTTTATTGAATTCTCCATCGAAAAAAATGACGAAATTATCAGAGCGAATTTTTACCACCCCTGAAAAATCGGTGTGTGATCGAATAATTTAGACAGAATGAGTTGCAGGTTGTAAAGAGATAAACTGACTGACCGACCAGTCAAGCTAAGATTAATGACCGTTTCGATCTGATTCGATAAACTAATGAACTATTGTGTTCAAAATAACTCACTCGCTCCACTCTGTTATGTGGACAAATCGGACTACAAAGGTTTGGCTTTTGTACCTGAATGTCAATAATGTACTCCTTTCCGAATTACAAAATAATGAGGAATACGATTAATATTGTATTAATTTATAAATAATATTTGTGTTTTCCTTTATTGCTTGATTGGTTGTTGTTGGATTAATACAAATTGTTGTTAAACAAATTATAATTAAAAAATTAAACCCGATTGTAAAATGTTGGACTAAAGAAAAAACAAATAAAAATAATGAGGATTTCAAGGGATATTTTTATGTTTTTTGCGGAAGTAAGACCAAAAAGTATCAAGGTTTGGTTCCGAGCTCATTTTCAATGGGATTTCAATAAGGTGTAAAAATGAAATTGAATATTTGAAAGTTTTACAATAATGTAAACAAATAAGTTTATTGCTTTTAGGTATACAGGGTGTAATAAAAAATTCCAAAGACCAAATGCAGTGTGACCCATTTCGATTGGTACTCCCCATTTTTATCTGTTGACTGTTTTCGATTTCACTGCTTGACTAAATCTGAAAGCACAGGCCTACTAGATTAATTTTTAAAACCAAAAAATTACAAAATATGCTAGGGATCTTTTATTCCGAAACTGACTCATTTTACAACAAATAATAACGGAGTAGTTAACAATTATAAGCAGAATTTAAGGTTGAAGGATTGCGAAATGTCAGTGGGAAATATTTTATTCAATTCATGTTAAACCGATTAAATAATTTAAAGATTTCAATAAGGCTAAGAAGTAATGTTAAAAAAGTTAATGTGTTTTTGAAGAGTTACTACCTAACTAAAAATTGAATTTTGTTGACATACCTACACTTATATAAAACTGACTTATGCTCAAATATTTGCCTTAAGGTATTGTTACAAAATTTATATTCGCCGCCGCTGGACACACCTCCTACATTAGTCATTCCGATGAAAATAAAACATTAACAGTCTGGGATAATAAAAATGGCACTATCCGGAATCTTCTATGGAGCAAAAAAGCGTTGACCTCGAACACTCCACCAAAAATGGAATACCCATCTAGAACTACGAGAGAATTCGATGTTAATTATAAACAGGACAGTTGTACATTTCAGAGTTAGGTCAGCTTATATTAGTTGAGTTTATATTTCCGTGTGAATTGTTTTCGAAGAAATCAGCTGCTATTTGTGTGTAAATAGAATTCTAGAAAGTGAAAGTAAATATCGGTGTTTAAATTAATTTTTGAAACCACGGAGTTTATAGCAGTATATTTAATTAAGTTTCAGTCTTTGCTTAATTTTTTCTCTTGAAAAATTGACAAAATGATAAAAATACATATTGCTTTGGTACTCGGTTATCACTTAATTTTTGTGGTACTGAATTTAGTACGGAGTTTTTAATAACCTAGAATACAAGGATTTGTTAAAATTTTGAATGAAAAATCGATTGCCGATTTTATAACGTTTATTATGGGAACATTTAATCTAGTAGGTCGTTTCCTTCAGACTTACACATTCAAATCTCAAATCTAATTTAATCTAATAAAGATTTTAGAAGGGTGACACCAGTAGAAATTCTTGAGATTGGTTTCAAGTTATAGGAACTCGAAATATTTGTCTCCAGTATAATATGTGGCAGTCCTCTGGAAACCCCTATGAAGTATCCCAATATAGGATTATTCAAATGAACATTACCTTTAAAAATTTCATCTTTAATTATTGGTAAACAAGGACGACTGAATTCTACTGGAGTAGAAGATGTTTATGTTTATTTATTCGTACACTTAGAGTTCTTGGTGTTGCTCCTAGATAAAATCCTATATAAAATGTATTACTTTGGCAAGAGATTTAATAATTTTTTTGTTATTTTGAGTTGTATTTTGAGGATTTGTCTTTGATATAAGTGATTTTAGTGTATTTCTGATATTGAATGTGACTTTGACTTTAAATCTGATGCCTATTTGTCATTATAAAACAGTAGAACATTCAATTTCACTTTTAGAAATTGCAATTCCATTGCAAACCAAGTCAGAATCAGGCCCTGAAACATTTAGATTTTTAAATTTATAGTTTTTATTCTCAAGTTTGTTGTTATTTCTCAAAAAATAATAAAAAAACTTACTAAAAAATGCCTCAAATATCATTCAGAAACATTCCTAATCACTCATATTTTGACCATACATGACAAGGCAATTGCAATACTTCTAAGGTAGTGAGTACTTTTATGTTAAACCTCAGATATAAAGTAGCCTTTGCCAATTTGTTTGACTATGGTTGTTGTAGTCGATTCAGTTGCCCACGTTTCATATCTTCCATCCTGTTGTTAGAAGGATGACTTTTTGCATGACTTTACAAAAATTTTGCCGAGATGAACGTCTTTTAAATTGTTTAGTAGATTCGTAGGGACTTCATCCCTGTATTTGACAATTTTTTAATAATTGTACTATTCACGATTGTTGTTGGGAATTAATATATCTCTTATGTTTGTTTACTCAGATTTTATTTACTAAAACTATGCCCAGTGTGTAATAAGCGACAACTTCGTCTGTCACTGTTTTGCTAACCCACTGCATTATGCCGTAATTTACATATAATTGCAACAAACCCCTGATCTCCTTCCATAATGTTGTGGAATGATTCTGATTATTGATAGTCGT
The DNA here is from genome assembly GCA_034190945.1 of Octodonta nipae. Lineage (NCBI taxonomy): Eukaryota > Metazoa > Arthropoda > Insecta > Coleoptera > Chrysomelidae > Octodonta > Octodonta nipae. Next base: position 40,382,380 of record CM067224.1, on the reverse strand, counting down.
ATCTGCATCTGTTCTGGTTTGTAGAAGTATCTTTAACAGTCTATTTCAGAAAGGTTTTAGTTGAGATGCTTGACCAATAAAAAAAATTCTGAATTCGGAGTACTTTGTTGAACTGAACACACCTAGTTATTAATAGCCTCAAAACAGGTTTTTACAGTTGAGGTTGGTCATAAACAATAGATTCGTTCCAAGGTATTTATAGGTGTTGCCTTTTTCCATAGATCGATATAAGCTGTTAACTCTCATTTCGTAGGGTCTTTGATGCATTTTGTATCTGATCATATTAATAATCCAATATTTATCTTGACCAAATTGTAACTGTTGTTAATGTCAATATTGAGAACGAAATTGGCATATATCTGATACTCATAACAGCCATAAACGCCTAATAAGAAGCAAACGTATTCCCAATTACCATTGTTGTGTGTTAATTATGGCATGGAGAGTTATTATAAATTTTTAATACCAAAAAACGTGACATCAGTTTATATCTAATCGATTCATATAGTGACATGTGCAGAATTTCCTAAAAAAATTATATAGTTTAAGAATAGGTTAGAATCAAATTTCAGAGACTTATCAATATTAATCTAGTCTACAAGAGCCATTTTGGTGAAATCCTGATAGAGTTCACCGAAAATTATATGTTATTTGATTCGGATTGACTTTTAGAAACTTTTTGAAAAAGTTGAAATGGCGCCGATAAAAATTGCAATAGTTATAAACAATATAGTGAAAAGACTGCTTCAGTTTTTTTTAAATCTCCAAAACGATAAAAGATTTTTGAAATTGGAAAAAAGATCTGAAAAAAGAGGAAATTTTATAAACAAATTCCCAACTCCCGAAACTGTATCTCCAATATTAATAATTTTAACAGAGCCCTAAATAAACGGTGAGTCTGGCGTTCACGTGTGCCTCGTCATTCAGACACAGTAAACAAAAAACATTTTAAATATATCAAATATGGATATTAAGGAATGAAAAATTTTACGTACTTTCGGAATAGGTTAATAAACAATAATCCGCGCACAAAAAAATGTATTTCTTTTTTCCCAATTTTCTGCAAATGTTAACAACATTTTTGAAATGAAAAGTTAACATAAAGCCTTAGTAATTTATTCAACTAAAAAACTAAATTTTTTTTGCTTCGTACAGTTGTTCTAAAGAGGTGAAAAAATAGATTCCCGTTGGAAAAAATTTTTTTCCACTTATTTATCAACAATCTGCTGCATTGAAAAATGAATAATACGAATAAAGCGTTTGTAATTTTTTTTTCAAAAATCTTAATTATTTCGTTTTTTATCATTAAGCGCCACCTGAAAATATTTTTTTACTTCTTAAAAAATTGTTATAAACAAATTTTTAGGAGATAATGTATCTAAATTTTTCAAGGATAAAAAATAATATAATTTAAAAAACATCTTCAAAAAATTATTGCTTAAAAATGCATTTGTTAATTAACTATTTTTTGTCATTTTTAATTAATATTAAGAAATCGTTTTTTAAATCATTATTTCTACTATCCTCTCATATTCCTAAGAAGAACATTATTAACATTTAATTGATTTATTTAGTACACAATTTGTTATAAACAAATAATTTTTTATGTTATATTATTTTTAACTGCAAATATAAATAAAAACAACAGTATCGCATGATTTATAAAATTTTTTCATCTATTTTTGAGAAAATTTTAAATATTTTAGTGTTTGTAAGTTCAGCTTCCCATCACAATTATTTAAATAACTTTTAAACTATCACAGAAGTGTTTTTCTCATATCTGTAATAGTTTAAAATTCATTGAAATAATAGTGATCGGAAGCTGAAAGAGAATAGTGAACTTACAAAAAGTAAAATATGTAAAATTTTCTAAAATATGTTTATAAATCATGTGATACATAGTTATTTTTATTTATATTTGCAGTTTAAAATAAATAAAACATAAAAATTTATATGTTTATAACAAATTGTTTATTAAACAAATAAATTAAATGATAATATTTTTTCTTCTTAGGAATTTGAAAGGACAATAGAAATAATGATTAAAAAAATGATAATATTTTTTGATCCTTCGGATCATGATCAAAAAATCATGATCTCATAAACAAGCATTTGGTTATAACAATTTTTTACACGATAGAATTAAAAAAATTCAAAAATATATTTTCAGGTGGCGCTTAATTTAAAAAAAAAACGGTAGAATTAAGATTTTTGAAAAAAAATTGCAAACGCTTTATTATTATTATTCATTTTTCAATGCGGTAGATTGTTGATAAATAACTAGAAATTTAAAAAATTTCAATTTTTCCAAACGGAATCTATTTTTTCACCTCTTTAGAATAACTGTACGAAGCAAAAAAAATTGAGCCTTTTAGTTTAATAACTACTAAGGTTTTTATGTTAACTTTACATTTCAAAAATGTTGTTAATTAACCAATGCATAAAATATGGAAAAATTTAAATAATTTTTTCTGTGTGCGGATTATTGTTTAATTAACCTTTTCTATTTTTTCATTCCTTAATATTCATATTTAATATGTTTAAATATTTTTTTTTGTTTACTCTGTCTGAATGACGAGGCACACGTGATCGCCAGACTTCCCGTTTTAGCAATAACTTTAAGGTTATGTTAAAATTATCAATATTGGAGTTTTTTTTATAAAATTTCCTCCTCTTTTCAGATCTTTTTCAATTTTAAAAATATTTTATCGTTTTTGAGATTTAAAAAAAACGGAAGCACTGTTTTTGCACTATATTTTTTATAACTATTGCAAATTTTATCGGCGCCATTTCACCTTTTTCAAAAAGTTTCTAGACATCAATCCGAATCGAATGACACTAAAATTATAATTTTCACTAAACTCTATCAAGATTTTACCAAAATGGTTCTTGTAGACTGGATTATATGCCACAATAGTACTACAGGATCCAATAGTCTTATATACTAGAAACATCTGCCGAGAAAGAAAACCATTTGTTGTCAACAATTTGGTGAGCAGTTTGAAGATTTCATGAAGAGTTAGGCACTGATGCTAAACCGACATAAAAAATAAAAAAACATTTTAATTTATTTTTATCAAAAGACTAAAATTGTGACAAGTAAAATCTTGTTACCGAAAATCTGTGATTATAAAGCTCGTTTACATACAGTGAAATCTATCAACAATACCACAATCATATTTCCATCGATGTTTTTTTTTTCAATTCGTCGATGGGGCCTTATGTGACGTCAGTCAGGTCTGAGTTCATCAATCAATATTTACAGTCAGATCATCAATAACACTAATAGTTCGGTCTTGTGAATTTAAAATGGCTTTTATGTATGAACAATGCAGCCTATTATTGGCTTCTTTCGAGTGTGGGTCTGTGAGTCGGAGAAAAAACGACCCGGTATTGTTGTACAATTAATTATCTGAATGTAATCTAAAATTGAAAAGGAATATATAGGCTTTATTAGATGTTGAACATGTTTTTCAAGATAAAGAATCAGTTTGTGAATAACAACAACTTTCTAATGATACTTTTTCACCGTTCGGAATCAATTAATATTTGCGAATCGATCGTATCGAGTATTATTTTAATAAAATTCTGGTTGAAACTGATTTGATTTATTGTTAAACATAAAAATCAATTTGGTTTAATGAGAACTCTTCGCAAATTAACCTTTAAAACTTGTGAACATCTTCAAGGTTGAATTAAGTAATCACGAAAATCTGTGAATCTAGAATGCCAGTGTAGAAAGTATACAATGTTTTTTTTTACGCGCCTAGAAAAAAATTCTATTTGACTCATTTTAATGTGGTTACAGACTATACGGTAGATGCTTTACTACACTTATTTTGCTGGACGACTCTGTCTAGGAGTTCCACGCTGTATCTGTTGTTGCGTACAGGGTAACCGCTTTGATTATCGCCCTAGTTTAGTTTGTTGTACTTTTGGTAATCGCAAACTTAAATGAAGTTTTATAGAGAGTGTTGCTGAACTCCACTGAAGGCGCTTCCGTTAACTGATGAATTTATTATCTATAGGGTGTAACACAATGCAGTGGAGATAGGTATTACTGATCAATATGAACCAAACTTGTTAAAGACCTATTCGATTATTAAATTTTTTAAAATTTCAGTACATTTGGCAATCCTGTACAACATGTACAGTGTGAAAATACTACACTGAAAAGTGAAATTTTTCTTAATGAAGAAAGAAAAAGTAAATCAAGCATACTGTAAGAAAAAAGTCGGATTTGCATGTTCACGCAAAAATTCGTATTATGAAATCTAAATAGGTACCTACATACTTTTAATCCTGATTTGTGAATAATTTCACTTCACACTCAAGAGAAAATATTGAAATGAAACAATTTTTTTCATAATGGCAAACCACAACAAAATAGTACATTCAAACCCTGTTGGAATTTTTAAATTTAAATTGGCCTAAACGTCCAAACGTCCATTCGTTTAATAGGAATGGTAGAGGTTTTTTGTTCTGCTCAGTTGATGAATTTGTTTACTTTAGTTGACAACACATCCATACACTTTGTGACATATGTCATATAATACTTTTTTATTTATATTAACTGATTCCACCTACCAAAATATCTGCATTGCATTATGTTACTCACTGTAGTGTCATGAAGTGTTTAGTTGTCAAAATTTAAGGTGTTACATTTTTAATTTAAAACTGAAAATTTGGGAAAATATATATTTTTTCAAAAATGCCTTTTTAGGTTCCGTATATCCAATATACCGGAAACCTCATACAATCACTCCTGTTTTCCCAGACATTCACATCACAGCAATTTTCTCCCAAACTACTCGCAGAAAAAAGGGTAATTTGGTATCAGTGTATAGTTTGATGACCTGATCAGGGGAGCATGTCGTAAATTAAGAAAATTTGATTTTAGGGATACTTCTGGGCAGAAAATTTAAAAAGTCGTCCACTCCCTCTTATCTCTGAAACTATTGCGCCTAAAATTTTGAAAAATAGGAAATATAGGATGTTGCCCTAAGTTATACAAGAAAATAATAAAAATAACCCTAATATTAATTTGGCGGGAAAATATTGCGTAATTAAAAATGCAATATGTAAAGTTAAAATTATTGCAAAGGCATTATGTAATATATCAAATCAAACTGTAGAATTAAACAGAACATGCAAAATTTATTTTTTTTCAAACGCCTCAGGAAATACATCAATAGAAAGGAAATACAAACATGTTTTTTACATATTTTTAAAATAATCAGTTTAAAATATATTAACAAAAATATAAAAATATCGATTAATTCCCCCCTCCCCTATCTCAGAAATTATTCGACCTAAAATTTTTAAATAAATTATAACTATAGGGACTGACTTGAACATTACAGGAAAAAAGGGAGAAACCCGTGATTTTAAGTTTGGGACAAATTACAAAATTAAATAAAAAATAACTTTTTTGCAGCACACATCATTTAATATTTATATCAAGTTAACGGGCTCGTTATGAGGAATATAAGTATATTTTTTTTCTATTATTAAATAATTTGTAATCAAAATATTAAAGAAATATACAAAATTCGACCCATTACCGCCTATATCTGCGAATAATTGAGCCTAAACCTGGGACAAAATGGAAAATATAGGACCTCACTCAAAATTTACAAGAAAATTAAAACATATATTATATCATTTATTTATATAACTTAAATGGAAAATAAAACTTTGATTTTTTAACGTGCACACGTAACGTAATGTTTCAAATGAAAGGAATCGTCATAAAAATACAAATATATTATATATACTCGGTGGCATACAGAAGAGCACCGTCGGCCTTTTTTATGCCTTGGGAATTGAATTCGTTAATAATATATCCAGATTAAGGCTCAGAGCAATTTCATTTGTCCATAGACAGCTAAAGACAACCCACAAAATCAAAGGCATGTTTAGCAGTATAATGAGGACGCATATGTTACTTTCAAGGTGCAGACTTAGACTACTATAATGCTTATCATCCAAAGACATCCAATTTAGTGCTAACCAGTCACCAGCATGAGGAGAATAATCAGGTAGAGATTTAGTGAAAACAGTGGCAGTTTAGTTAGCAATGATCCTCTTAATGGCAAAAAGGGCTACATCATACTGGACACTGACAATTTTGAGCCGATCCGAATCAACAGGGGCGAGTTAATGTTAATAAGCGGTGAAGCAGGAGTTAAACTGCAATAAATTGATATTTCATGTCTTAACGAAATAAGGTGATCTATAGGGCGGCAAAGCTTTTGAAATGTGGTGTTACAGACGCATACCTAGGGTCTCCTGGGAGGACCACGTTAACGACTAGGGGGTACCAGCAGAGTCGGTAAGGATTGTGGAATCCTTAATAGTGTGAAACAACAGAAACTTGAATATTTAGGTCACATAATTGGCATAATGAGCAACATCGACATGGCCTAGTGCAACTAATTCTACAAGGAATTATTTATGGCAGAACAGGTCCAGGAAGAAGATTCTTTTGGCTTCAGAACTTACGTAAATGGTTCTCCTTAGGCACGACAGGATTTTTCAGAACAGCCGTCAATAAAGTTAGGACAGCAATCACAGGGATATGCACTAATAAGAAGAAAATCGGCGACATCATATACCAAATCTAAAGTATAACCTAGGGAACATATTATGTAAACATGGATAATTTCGGTTTATCATTATATTAATAGGCAAAGACAAAACGATTAGGTAATACCATTTTCTCATCTGTCTCTCAACCGATTTTCTTTATTTTGGTTTTGTTTAGTAGCTACTGACGACTTTCAGTGCAGAATGCTAATATTTGTTTATAATATTGGTTCATTAATTAAATAAAATATAATAAAAATTCATTATTTACGTCCATATTTCAACGCCAAACAACTGACAGTGCCGCCCCCTCCAGACTGTCAAAACATTGAGTAATTATGTATAGAGAGAGAAATCGTTAGATATACGTAGAGCATGTACTTCTGGAAGTGGCACGCAAGCGTTGTTATGGTTTAGTGGTAAAATAGTCAATGTAGTAGATCAGTATTGATTTTTCGGACGCGTTGGAGTAACGTTCATATTAAATATTCTGTTTTTAATGTGAATTTAATTATTTGATTAATATATTATTAACACAACCTTCCTTAAGGTGTTGTGTAAAAAATTGTCAGACAGCGGACAATAGAGAATGTATTAAATATTTAAGTTCTCCTAGGGTTGTTGGTCCTCTTTTTTCTTTAATATTCCTGAACTTGATTGAAATCGCAAATGACGAAAACTTTTAGGTTGCAAAAAACAATCTTCCAATTATTATATAGAATATTTTGCCAGGAGCGGTTCCAGCCAAAAATTTGGGATATCATTCATTTGTCAAAAATATTTCGAATACCGAAATTTGATTACATCTTTATTTTATTTTTATTTCATTAGATTTGTCAATATGAGTGAACAATTTTGTTCATTACATCTACTTCTCCGATTTCTCCAAAACTCTGTTTCTTATAAAAATATTCTTTTTACTATTTCATGAATAGGGTCGAATTTCGACCACTGGGCGACCACTAGTTAATATTTAATTTGTAAATAATTTCACTAAAAGGCCAACATTTCCACCCTATGAATTATTCTCTCGTCATTTAAACATATATTTCGTTAATAATTAAAGTGTGTTAATATGATGTCAACCGATCATTTTTACGGAAGTTACACGATTACTAGGAAAAGTACCAGCCCAACTATCGGATCTTAGGATCTTAGTAGGAACTATTAATCTAGACAACAAATATCTTGTGTGAATATAACCTCAAGAAGTTACACGTTAATAAACAGACGGACCAAACTTAACTCATCTGTTAAGTCTTACAGGAAGGTATCAGGAAGGTCCTCTCCTGATCAAACGGGCCTTAGAGAATAATTTACTAAACATGTGGTTTCTGCCTAGCGGTTATCTGCTTCAGCAGAATTTGTGTTTAGGTTATGTTAGGTTACTTACGGCAGAAGTGGATTCAGAGACCTTAGTTGCATGGCTAGAAAGATCTTCAGATTTAAATCTTTGCCATTTTTAGGGTTCCGTATATATAATATACGGATACCCTTATAATATCACTCAGGATTTCTGCCTCTTTCACATCACAGCCATTTTCTGCTAAACTACTGGACGGAAGAGGTTGAAATTTGGTATCAATGTATAGTTTGGTGACCCGATCAGGAGTACATATCGTAAAAGAAAAAATTTTGATTTTAGGGGTACTTCTGGGGGGAAAAACTAAAAAAATCGACCGTTCCCCCTCCTGATCTCCGAAACTACTGAGCCTAAAATTTTGAAAAAAATAGGAAATATAGAGCGGTGCCCGAACTTTACAGGAAAATTAAGTAGAAATCATTAATGTTAATTTTGGGGGGCAAATTATAGAATTAAATAAAAATTTACAAATAAAAAATTTTTCAAACGTATCGTGTAATATATCCAATGAAAGGTCTCATTCTGAGGAACACAAATATATTTTTTTCATATTTAAAAAAATTATTTAAAAGGATATTAACGAAAATATACCATTCCCCCCCCCCTTATCTCCGAAACTATAAAACGTAAAGTTTTGAAAAAAAAGATTTATAGGTTCTGACCTGAAGTTTACTGGAAAAATAAGGAGAAACCTCTACTTTTAATTTTGGGGGACCAATTACAGAATTAAATGGAAAATATAAAATTAAAATTGTTTCTAACCCATCATGTTGTATATCAAATGAAAGGGCTCATTACGACGAAAACAAGTATATTGTTTTCATATTTTTAAAATAAATTAATTAAAAGATATTAACAAAAATATAAAAAAATTTACCAATTCCCCCCTCCTTATCTCCGAAACCATAAGCTGGAAAATTTTGAAAAAATGGAGGTATACTCCTCACCTGAACTTTACTGGAAAATTAAGGAAAAACCCCTAATATTTATTGGGGGGGGGCAAATTATAGAATTAAATGGTAAATTAAAGTTAAAATTGTTGCTAACCCATCATGTTATATATCAAATGAAAGGGCTCATTATGACGAAAACAAATATATTTTTTTCATATTTTTAAAATAAATTAATTAAAAGATATTAACAAAAATATAAAAAATTTTACGCATCCCCCCCTATCTCCGAAACCATAAGCTGGAAAATTTTAAAAAACAATGGAGGTATAGCCCCTCACCTGCACTTTACTGGAAAAATAAGGAAAAACCCCTAATATTTTTTTGGGAGGCAAATTATAGAATTAAATGGAAATATAAAATTAAAATTGTTTCTAACCCAGCATGTTATATATCAAATGAAAGGGCTCATGATGAAGAAAAAAAATATGTTTTTTCCATATTTATAAAATAAATTAATTAAAAGATATTAACAAAAATATAAAAAATTTTAACCATTCCTCCCCTTATCTCCGAAACCATAAGCTGAAAAATTTTGAAAAACTGGAAGTATAGCCCCTCGCCTGAACTTTACTGGAAAAATAAGAAGAAACCCCTAATATTCATTTTGGGGGGCAAATTATAGAATTAAATGGAAAATAAAAAATTATAATAGTTTCTAACGGGTCATGTAATATATCAAATCCCAGGGCTCATTATGACGAATAGGTACAAATATATTTTTAAAATTTTTTAAAATAAATATTATAAAATATATTAAAAAAATATTTAAAAAAAATTACCCATTCTCCCCCTTATTCCCCAAACTCTAAGACCTCATTTTTGTTGTTTATAGGAAAAATATGAAAAAAAAATACCTAATTCTATTATTTGGCCTCCAAATAATAGAATTAAACGGAAAATAAATTACTAGAAAACCCCCATAGTAATTTTAGGGACAAATTATACAATTAAATGGAAAATAAAGATTCAATTTTCAAACGCATCATGTAATATATCAGATAAAAGGCTCATTATGTGAATTGCAAATATATCATATTTTTAAATCATTTGTATAAAAGATATTAAAAATTTTAAACATCGACTTAATTCCCACTTTAGAAACTACACTATTTAAAATTTAAAAAATATATTTTATTTATATTTTTAAATAATTTGAATAACAGATTGAATAATTTATAATTTAAACTTTGACCTATTTTGCCGTTTTTCTTCCATTTACAGAGCCTCAAAACTCAGACAGTAGATTATAACAGGCATTTCTGAAAGTTTATTAGTAAAATAAAACTCTAATGTTACTTTTTAGGGGCCAAATTAGAAAATTAAATACATATGTATTGTGATAAAAAGCAAGCGATTCCTAAAGCAGATAAAATAAAAAGTCTATGTGTGGAAAATCAAAGTGTACATTTTTTATAAATTTAAAACGCTTCCTTTAAAACATATAAGGGTAAGTATGAGAAAATGTACTCATTCCCTGCTTGTCTGAAACTGGAATATTCGAATCTTGAAGGTGGTACGGAACCCTAAGTATGCGAGTCCAACTCGCACTTGACCAAATTATTGTTTCTATAGATACCTCAAATCATTGGTGTATACTGAACCATTACCAACTTGTGACCATCATTATTCAGAAGAATACCAACAATCATTACAGAGTGAGTGATTCAGTGGGTGGTGCATGACTGTTCATAGTTGGGTTGGCTGCTAACTAGGCATATTTTGACATCACTAAGCCGGTTGGTAGTTGGTTTCGGCCTTTGCCCTGCGTGGTTTTTACTGTCAGCTTATAAACAATTCTTCTCAGAGGGACATGCGCTTCTAGAGATAAGAGATTGAGCTTTAACGGCTCTGTTATGCTCTTACATTTTCTAGGCCGCACACGCGGAAGGAATCAGTATGTCCTCCCTGTCCGAGAGATCCGGGTAACCTGCTGAACATACTTCGTGTGAGGGATTGGGGCCTGTAATTGTTCCCTATGTACGGGGAACTTCCAGTAAGCTAGTGATATAAGCTCGCGTCGATTACGTCCCTGCTTTTTATACACATCGCCCGTAGCTTGTGCTAATTAAATGACTTGTGAGGTCTTCGTACTGGTACTCGATAGCGTTTCGGCGTCCAGATGTTTCCGGAAAGATGCCCAAACTTGATCATTTAGAGGAATTTAAAGTATTAGCGTGATGAAAAATATCAATTGAACGCCTGTAACTACATAAAAATATCAGTTTTACATTAAAAGATCTTTTCTGTAAGAGTCATCTTCAAAGACCCATACATGCATTAGGAAACACTTTTGGAGAAAGCAATTCATTTTATCCTGAAATGAATTTTTAGGATTGCCAAAAAAAAGTAGCTCACACAGACTCCAAATCAGTAGTCGTATTGTGTGTAACGCCGTTCCTAGGATAGAAATCAAACGAATTATTTTTGTAAATTCCGCTTTATAGACAAAATAATTAATGACATTGCATGGACTCAGTTCTCACTGTATTGGACTTTTGTTGATTAATCAAAGTTGTGTATTTAATTTTATAACATTTTAGAATCAGTTGTTGAGACCTCTCGCTAAGTAAACTTGTATTTCTATAGAATAAACGTTAGTTAGAAAATTTGAATTTAATTGTTTTTAAAAACAACGTTTTTTAACAAACAAACATTACTCACGAAAGAATTCGTAGGTTAACTAAAATCTATTAAAGAAATTTTGATACTATCTTTTTGAGATTTTTCGGTCTATTGAAGAAAACACAATATATTGTTTCTAGTCGAGAACCTTCATCAGGCTTTAGTTAAGTTACTAATTCTTATGTGTAAGTATCACCGGGAAAGGCGTTACTTCCGATTTGGAGTCTATGTGAGCTAGTTTTTCCTGAAACTCCTAGATATCAAAATTCATTTCGCGATAAAATATTAAATTCAGTAATATGTACTAAATTCATAAATAATTGTTCGAGATTTTCAATCAGTTGAAGGGCTGCAACTGATGAAGGTATCTCAACTAGAAACAATATATCGTCTTGCGTTCAGTGGAATATCCCGAAAACATAGTATAAAGGTAATATATGTCGAATCGGCATACAATCAGGTCTAAAATTTGCAGATTGTGTTTCGATTTTATTCGCGGACATCTTGTTTATATACAGGGTGAGTTTTTTTTTTGATGATCAGTATGGGGATCTCGGAAACTAGCGGAGATAGAGCAATGGTTAAATTAGGAATGATTTGCAGTTTTACTGACCCAATTTAATGACACTTTCGGATTTTTGTAAAAAGTTATGGCTTACTAGATATTTTGAAAAAACGAAATTCTGTCGATTTAGTCAAATCCCTCTAGCTCCTTTGTTTTTGATTTTATAAAAAAGTGTAATTATCAAAATCGAAGGGATTTGTATCCCGAATATGATTGTCATGTCATCGTTTGCGTGACAGCTCTCGTTTTCGAGATATGACACAAACTTATCTTTTTTTGAATGGAAACCATAGTTGGCTATGACCTCAAAAAATCGGACATTTTTAGAGCTTTTCAACGATATAATACTCTCTTATTTTCACTTTCAACGTAGGTAGCCATGAAATAGATTGATTTATTAATAACTATTCCAAAAAACATTGAACGATTTTTTTATTAGGTAGGTATATCAGATATAACGAAAAAACTAAATAAGTAGGTACTTACTACAAACTTAAGAAATTAAAGTACATAATAATGGTTACAATATATGTTCGAAAAGTCCACCATTGTTATTTAGACAAAAATTGCATCTTTTTAAGATTGACATTACCGCTTTCCTCACAGACTGCCTATCAATTTCTTCAATTGCTTGTAATGCCGCCTCCCTTAGGTCACCAACTGTCTCATACTTTCTTTTGTATACTTTGTTTTTTAGCGCACCCCATAAATATAAGTCTATAACTGCCAAATCGGGAGACCGAGGTGGCCATTCGTGTGGACCATTTCTTCCTATCCAAATGTTTGGATAGATATTATCTAAGTGTTGTCTTACTAATAACGAGTTATGAGCAGGCGCTCCATCATGTTGGAACCACTCAATTTCTAAACGAGTTCTCAAATTCAAATTATGCAACATGTCTTGAAAAGTGTATTGCAAGAAATGCAAGAAGCGCTCCCCAGTAAGTGATTCGTCATAGATAAAAGGCCCCAGAATAGTGAACCCGATGATACCACACCAAACATTAAAACCAAATTTTATCTGGGGTCGTCTTTGTTCTACATGGAAAGGGTTTTCTTTAGACCAGATATGCTCATTGTGTCTATTCAACATACCGCAGTTAGTAAATCTAGTTTCATCTGACCATAACACCTTTAATGGAAACTGTGGATTGTCAAGGCACATGTCTCTAAACCATGTTCAAAAGAAAATACGTCGATGTTCGTCACCAGCATGCAAAGTTTGAGAAACTGAAAGTTTTGTACAGGTGGAACTTGTGCGCTTTCAGTACCTTAACTAGAGTTCGTTGAGATGTGCCAGCTTCATCCGCAATCTCACGAGTTGATGTAGATGGATTTTGATTTAGCATTGCCAAAACATTTATTTGTGCTGCTTCGTTAATTTGATTACGTTCCTTTGGTGGTTTAGTAAAAGATCCATATCTGCGTCAACTATCGTAAAGCCTCTTAAATCTACATAGAGCAGGTTGACGACGATAAAATATGTATGAAAGTATTCCTCAGCTGAACGAACTGAATTTTTATGGCAAATGATATAACATTCTACCATATTCAGTTTTTCTTCGTTAGAATATTCCATTTTATCACGAAAATTTGTCAATATCGACTGTCAGTTCAACTTTACTAATGGAATTACTCTCAAATGAGGAAACGTCAAAGTGAAAACAATCTTTTTCATATGGCTACCTACGTTAAAAGTGAAATTAAGAGAGAAAAGCATCCATAACTCCGTTTTTTTATGAATAACTATATCGAGTATTATATCGTTGAAAAGCTCTAAAAATGTCCGATTTTTTGAGGTCATAGCCAACTATAGTTTCCATTCAAAAAAAGATAAGTTTGTGTCATATCTCGAAAACGAGAGCTGTCACGCAAACGAGGACATGAGAATCATATTCTGGATACAATTCCCTTCAATTTTGATATTTACACTTTTTTTATAAAAGCAAAAACAAAGGAGCTAGAGGGATTTGACCAAATCGACAGATTTGCGTTTTTTCAAAATATCTAGTAAGCCAAAACTTTTTACGAAAATCCGAAAGTGTCATTAAATTGGGCCAGTAAAACTGCAAATCTTTCCCAATTTAACCATTTGCTCTATCTCTGCTAATTTCCGAGATTCCCATACTGATCATCAAAAAAAACTCACCCTGTATATAAACATTTCAGAATATGTATTCTGGTTTGTCTCAGTTTGGCCTTACACTGTTTATTATTTTACTGAGCACTTTCCTCATAACATTTCGAAATTATCAAATTCAAGAATTTTCTCATAGAACGTTCAAATATACATCCTTTTTTTCTAAATAATTAATTTATGAGTCGAAGAGACGGGCCTGGTATTTATTATAATAAGATGTGGAGATGAGGAGGATTCTGTTGTCTGAAAAATTCCGCGTATTATTTATGGTTTCTGAAGCGTTTCAATTTATCCATCGAGCTTTTGTGGAATGCCCGTCGAGTGTAGAATGCGACCTTTGGGTGGGCGTGTGGAAGCCGACTAATAAGGAGGATACTTATTAGATTAACGTAATTACCACTGGTGATGAAATATATTAGTGCTCGACAACATCGGGGTTGTTGTTAATTTTGTTGGTTTTGCCACAAATCGATTGAAGAGCGATTAACTTAATTTGATCGGAAATTTTTTTCCGTAAGACCTATTCTATTTCCTTAAAATATAATTAACAAGCTTTTTTTAATTTATAGAGTAATGTCACGTTTTAAACCAGTTTTTAGACAGACTTTAATTAACAACTAGAAAGCAGGTGACAAATAATTCTCTGTTATAGCACAATGATATTATCATTTTCACTTGCTATGAATTCAGCAGGTGTTTGGATTTACTTGAAAAAACTATATGACACCTATTGTTTTTCTTCATTGTAATTAATTTTAGCATAATTTCCTTATCCAATGTCTAGAACAATTTTACTGTACTCCAAATCCGTTTGTGCTCTCTGAGTAAGGCTACGCCCAAAGTAAGATGCGTATAGTGTGTGACATGCCGCGGTACAGCCCGATTTTTTGTAACCTAAAGGTTGAATAGAACAGGACAAATTGGCCGCAATATTGTGACGGGAATTTATCCGATATTTGGTAAAATCTGGCCGTCCGTGTTCGGCGGCTGGGGTTATGGAAATTCATAGAATCTTATAGAATGATGGAGAAATAATTAATACCGAGACCTGGTGAAATGATTCATTGGTTATTTAGTATCAGTTTAGTAAATAACAGATCTTGGTGATAAATTGTATATAGTTGTATGAATATAAATTAAAGTAGTGGAAATAAATTATAGTGAGTTCGACTGTGTTTTTAAATCCAAGAACACGAAGTGTAAAAACATTATAGTTGTGACAGAGTAGGTGTATTTGTGGAACTTTAGAAATGGAAAATAAATAGACTATCAATGATTAAAGCAGGGAGTTTGGATCACCTCAAAGTGGCGGATTAAAAAAAAATCTCTTGAGGAAGGTGATTCTAAAATTAGTGGGAAGAAAAGTGAATTAATACAACGGCTGTGAGATGCCCTAATAAATGAAGGTAACAATCCCGATAAGTATTTGTTTGAGAGTATGTCACCCAGTTACGGCAAAGGATGACGGACATCCACCAGCGAGTCCGATTTAATCTCGAGAATGCCAGTGCACGAGTGAAGGAAGCGTATGACATCAAAGCCCAGGGCGGGGAATTCCAAGTTTATGAGCTTGTTTGGTTGTATAACCCGCAACATCGTCATGGATATTCACCTATGCTACAAAGATTTTGGAAGGGAACATTACCAAATTGTAAGGAGAATCAACGACGTTGTCTACAGGATAAGGAAGCTACCTCGAAGAAAACCAAAGGTGGTACATTACAACAGGTTAGCTTCTTATGTCGGAAGTCATAACGGCGAAGCTGAGCAAGCCATACTCCGCAGCATCCAACAACTCGATGAAGACATGACCTTCGAACAGTTTACGTCACTTTACTCGGATGGGCAGAGAGTGTAGCACCACGTGATCACAGAGGAACCCCGAGACCTATTTGAGGTGCTCATAGAATAAGACTTGGCTCATTGTGAGGCTCTAGATGTCGGGTGCCAAAGGAATAGCTAAGGTGTTTTCAAAGAAGTACGGCCTATTTCAGAAGCTAAGAGAGTAAGGTTCAGTAGTGGGGAAGGTTCTTCATCGGGAAGATAAACAATTAGTGGGTACCAGAGACATCTTCTATTTAGTAACGAAAACATTCTCGCAGGACAAGCCAACATATAGCGATCTTTGAAAGACTCTGGTATAATGGAGAACTGTGATGACGGAGAAAAACCTGATGAAATAGGCGGTCGCAAAGATACGAGTAGCCTGTGGGTTGGATGGACTGAACTGGTTGCTGAGACGTATGGTGGATTGAGTGGCATTGCCATCCTTGTATGTTGTTACTTCAACCTAACGTCTCTAATGACAAGATTAAATGTTATTAGAGGCGACAAAGTATCAAAAGGAGATTTATGATACTAAAGATGCTAATTATATGAAGACAAAACTGTAAAAATCATGTTTTTTCGTTCATGAATTAGATAATTACCTAAGAACTCCATCTAAGATTAAATTTACAAGTAATTACAGATTTCTAGTAAATAACGCTATATTTGAGGGGATGCCTGTACATTTCAAAGCTTTCAAACGTTTCAGGGTCTAGGTTCATAAAGAACTAGATATGACCCAGATAAACAAATAGACAAAATTTGTATTAACGCATTTTTTTTGAGTTTTATTACAATGAAATGAACCATGCGAACTTATGTAAACTCAGTGACCTATTAGAAACCACAGACTGACCTTTCAAGAGAAACGTCTCAAAAACTGTTGTTATACGATGTTCAAACGTATTAATTGCCAATGACGTTTATACTGCCATCATTCACAGTATGGGTAGTTATCGTACAAGAGTCAGATAAACGTTCATTTGTTTTACAAAACCAAGCGTTGAGTTCTTGATCCGTACACGCCGAATGCATGTTACATGTAATACACAACACAATACAACATGTTTGCGACTAGCTCGAAAACGGTATTTAAATGAATTCGCTCCTTTTTAGGCCAACATACGAAGACTATAAACGACAAAATTTACTCGAAATCGACACTTTAAATTTACAATAAACACCATTTCACTCTTTTCCCACATTCTCGGCGACTCGATAAATAAAAAACGATTAGTGTTTTGGCCTTGTACGGCTGAAGAGTGGCACTTTTTTTTACGATGAGTTAAGGTGGATATAAAACTAAATTCGATACCAGATTGGCATCCGCGACAATGTTAAACACATAATAGTATTACTTTTTAGACACCAGAGTCTTTTAATATTTCATAAAGGAGGTCTATTAAAACAAAATAACTTGCGCCTTTCCTACGAGAAAAACTGAACTGCTTTAGTCTTTCGATGGTCTACAGATACAGGCACCCGGTTTTTAATGTTGGGTTTATACGAAACTGTCAACATCGTGGATCAATTTAATGTTCCAAATCGAAGTGTAGTTAGGAACTCTATATGTAAGCGGTTCATTTTTTGATTGAAACGTATAACAAATATTGTAATGTTCGATGTTTGTAGAATATTTTGAATCCTTGACTTTAACATTCAGTCAGACGTGATGCTTTTCTATAAGTTTTTTCTTTGCATTTATTACAATATATTCATTATTAAAGGAACGAGGTGGTTGCTGGGATGTCACTGAAACTTCTTTGTTGCCAAGTTTTTCCACATAGCTTTTATTAAAATTATAACTCTGCAAGAAGACAATTTCAATGAATTAGTTTATAATTAAAATGCTCAAAAATTCAAGTACAGAACTGGTCAAAACCCAATAAGCAAATTGGTAAAAAAACTAAATTCAAAACATATAATATACAATTTTTGATTGCCATCAAAATTTTCTACCTGAAAACCTATCCTGCTAGCTTAAAGTTTAAGCTAGAGGGATAATTTTAACTTCAATAGAAACGCAGGTATCGGTCTAATTCAAAATGAAATTTAAGGGTAGTTAAACTTATCAAAACAACTTTTTTGACTTCAAAATGGCATCTCATAATTTTTTTACTTAATATCCTATCCTATATTAAACTTGGCAAAAAATTTTGTAGCTTAAGGGAAAAGTAGCTGCCGGCCTAATCCCATCACCTTAATTCTCGAATAATTTTTATATATTGTGTACATGTGTTTAGGGGCTATCCATAAACCACGTAACACATTTTTCATACTATTTTCACCCCTTCTCCTATTATGTAAGGCCATGTAGACCTTTAGCCGATCCTCCCCACCGGGTGTTGCGTAACGTATAAACCAATTTAGACAGGGTCGATAATTATTGGAACCAAAAAAATAATATTTGGTTAAATCTCATTGGAAAAGGAATCGAATACAACGACAATGAAAGGGAAAATAATTTACTGGCAATCTTAGGTCGAGAAGTGGAAGGGGATGAGTTTTCAAGGGTAAAAAACGGTTTACCTCGATTTCCGGTAAAACTACAAGTCCTATGGAAAAAAGTTGTAGGTAATAAAAAGATCTACAACTTGTATTTACACCTTTCTCACATAACCTCAAAATTTATGTAAAAAATTCAAAAACCAGGTTTTGTTTTTTATTTTTATCTCGCGAAATTTTATGAAAACCTTCCACTTTATGTCCCAAACACACTGTAATTTTAAAAACATGTTTTTTAAAAAAGCAGATATTTTGAAAAATAAAAAACCGAAAACTTTTTTTTTTCACATAAATTTTGAGGTTTTATGAAAAAAGTGTAAATACAAAAGTTGTAGATCTTTTTATTATCTACAACTTTTTTTCATAGAACTTGTAGTTTTGCCGGAAATCAAGATAAACCGTTTTTTACCCTTAAAAACTCCCTTCCACTTCCCAGCCTCAGATAGCCCGTAAATTATTTTTCCTTGCATTTTTGTTGTGTTCTCTTCATTTTCGAATGGGTTTTATCCTACTATTGTTTTTTTTTTACTTTTTACCAATTTCACAGGCTTCAGGCCTGGTCTAATTAGCCTAACGAATAAAATAAATTCAAGAAGCGGATGTTGTCTCGAGCCGATCGCAAAAGTATGTAACAGTACGTAACATTAGAGAATACCCCTCCTGCCCCGTAGAAAGAATGACGTGGGTTATGGATGGCTCCTTAAGTGATAGAGCTCCGTACGGGGTATGGTTGCTTCAGAAGTTATCTTTATCGCTTCGGTAAGGCTATGAATACTCTATGCGTCTAATAAGGGGAGGAGGACACACCCGTACACATATTTTTTGGATGTGAAAGGTGGATGATAGTGAGGAAACGCATGGAAAGTGAGATTGGGCACATGATTGACAAGGAGAATGTGAATGGGTGCATAACAGAGAGTGAGATAGAGAGAGAAAAACTAGAGGAAGGACACGAATTTCGTAGAGTGGGGGGTCCAGAATAAAGAGAGATTGAATTAAGTGTATGCCAGTCCGGTTTTTCGTTTTCACCTCGACAAAAATGGCAAAATAATCAAACACCTTCTTAACAATCATACCGAAATTACATGTTTATTTATAAATTCGAATTAATCTGAAGCAAGTTGAAGTAATTAAGGACCTTGGAGCGTTTCTTGTCCTCAAAGATAAAATTTCAATACCATATTCACATTTTTTTAAAGTAGGTTTACTAGAACTGAAATTATAATAATTTTATCTCAGTGTGTAGTTATTTGCAAGATACTAAGAATACTGCTGAGAGCTTCGTGGGTTTGAAACAATTGACTGACACCAAAAATAACCCTTCATTTTCTCTCAAGTTCATATTCCACTAGTAATTTTCTTAGACTACATATATACACTCAATGGTGATGTCTTCGCTCTCCACTAACTGAAGTTTTGCTCGACCGCTATCCTCCCAGCTAAATATCCATCGCACTTGCTCTCGAATGTTCCCTTAGTAATCCTGCCTTTCTAATATATACCGTTGTTTTCTCGATAGAGACTGTAATTTTCGGTACTATTTTTCATCTTCAATTGTGTTTTGAGGGGAATGGTTTTTGGCACCAATTGTTTATTGAGGAAATGCAATTTTTATTATAGGTGATAATTTACTTTTTAACAGCGTTTTAACAATACTCATCAGTGACAGGTAATGGTATTGATTTTGGTTAGAAATTTGATAGCGACATGATCGACTGTATCGACTTATTGAGTAGAATGAACTTCATATGCCTAAGCAATCTCTTAGATATAATCACTACAGGTATGAGAAAAAAATACTTTGGGTTTCGTCTATTAAATGAATTATTTTTCAACAATAATTCGTCTTGGCTTGATATACAAGCATAATGTTTAAAATATTTCTAAATAGCCTGACTTTTGTTTACTTACATTTTAAAATTTAGCTAAAATATTTGGTTGTATCTAGATCCTCTATATCTTCAAAGTATTAAAGATGAAAATAAAATGAAAAATTATTAGGGTTATACCAGTTTTAATCAGGCTGTTATTGAACCTAATAATTAAACTAAACTATGAGATGTAAAAAGACAAATAAATTATATAGCTGTTCTCGAAAACAAAGAATGGCACCACTAATCCGACATTTTTTCAAGTGGGAATTCTTCACGAAACTTTTTTGAATTTATTTAAATTTTTCATATCTGACCTAAGGATAGTTGCGAGAGGTTAGGTCAGTCAGCTTTGGAATGCGTCTCATTATCATTATCATTTCATTAACTGATCTGGTCATTTATAACAGCCTGTCACTCTGATGCTTGTTCGTTTTGTTGCCGTGGTTCAGTCGATGTTGTTTCACATGGCCTTCTAGATTTTGAATTATGTACCTACTAATCTTTTGTTCATTTTATTCGTAAAATATGACGTTTTAAAAAATCGTTGACTTATCGTAGGAGCAAATGAATTTCGCGAATGATTTATTTTGTGTGTTCGCTCGATAGTGAAAGGTTGATTGTGAGTTTTTTTGTTCGCCCATTTGTTTTGGACTAATAGGATTTCCAAATATGGGCCCGAAGGAAAGTGTGTTCGCACTCCTTCACACATATTTAAAAATAGTATGTGTTGAAATAATCCATAATAATTAAAACGCTGTTAAATTTCATTACATAGGGCAAAAACGAATGAAACTGAGATATTGTTACGATAAAAGAAATTAACAGTAGTAGTTTTTCAAAAAAACCTCTGAACCCACAACGAATGATTATTGCTTGAACTAGTCTTAAACAATCGGATTCGGACAAAACTTTGCAAAAGGCTAACATAATGGACAAACCAATTTTCATATATGTTTTTAACCGGTACTATTATTTTTAGGTTTTCGAATTCCATCTCAACATCCTTTGGTTTCTACAGATGCCTAAGCTTTCTTCATTATTTGTCGTTTATCTTTATTACTTCAGTCCAACAGATTCGTTTATATTATATGAATAGATGTTCTAGAAATAAAATTGTCGTCTCGGACTATGATAGGTTCATTCATTGATTTTGTCAAGACAGTCTTGCAATTTCTATAACTTTTCGTTATCGCGCTTGAGTTGGCCTTGCATACATTTTTAATATATTTTTTATTGAATTTTGTCTTCCTGTGCTATCCTAGCTATTACGTTCATATAAGCACCCGCGTAGTTCCATTTTCTTCTTCATCTTTGATTTTTGTTAAGTTTCATACCCAGCTGTTTGCTCTATGAATTTCAAGAGTTCTTTAGGGTTCCAGTAATATTTGTATCGCTCTTAGCTTGTTCATGAATTGTTGCGGAAGAAGTTGGGTCAGTATATCTTTTGTTTTTAAAAAACTTTCCAAAAAGAAACTTCTATAAATTTCCATTTTCAGTTTTCCTCGCTAAGTTTATTACAATTCTCTTTAAGTTTTGTTTGCTCTAGGAATCAATTTCACTCGTCCTTTTTGTTTATATTTAAGTTGATTTCACCTGTTACTTTGCTCGGCTCTGTAACATTGTTTACCTAATATGAGGTTATTTAGCCTTTTTCCATTTCTCAGGTTACCCAGATTAACTTGTTACTATTATTACTATAATATTTTTACATCCTCTAGAGCCTTCTTTTACAGTTTTGGTGACACATAGTTTCTTTATTTATTCATTCTTTTGTACTGATCGGTGGTCTATTGAGACGTTTTTGGATAACTGTCCAGTGCTGCATTGCGCCGCAAAATTTAAACTCAATATACTCAAAATTCACTACCAAACCTACCTTGGCCTGCTCACAATTGCTAGGCGGCTGATCTTCATAGGGAACATCTATGGGTGTGGTAAGATATAAAAACAAATAGATTTATTTTTATTAAAGGGCACCAGTTAGTTTAAAAAACCTATAAGTGGACATACCTAAAAACTAACAAACAGTATGAGGTTGTGATGTTACTTCACACAGGTTATATTATATAGTTATATGTTTCTTCAAAATGAACTGGGCATTATTATCAAAAAAAAGTACAATACTTTCACTTGTGCTCAATTCAACAATTATTTTACCAATCGATAGGTGTGATATATTAAAAAAAATATGCAACATGTAAACAGAAGAGTGTTTAATAAACAATGAAAAATATGGTATAAAACTCAAATGAGAATTTTAGTATATCTACAAAAACAGTGAAATCTAGTACATTTTAAAAAAAGTGAAATAAAAAAAAATATCCAAAGTTGAAACTACCGCTATAAACTGTTAACCAGGGATACCTTACCCTGTACATTGTGTTCAGAAAATTATTTACATTATTATTATTACTATCAGATATGTATCAAAACTGTTATTTGCACTGTACTTCTTAAATAAACTATAGTCCTAGAAACTCAAAGCCAAGTATTTAAAAAATTTCATGCCATCATCACTAAATTTCATCCACCAATAGTTACACAGTAGTGTATCCAATGTGGTTAACTATTTAATTGCCATTTGATGAACAGCGACATTTTCAAAACAGATTCCAATACTCCCAAAACGAAATGTTATACCATAAAAAACTACATGTCTAACCGTAACATTCCGGTTCTATTGCAGGCAAAATCTTCCTCCATAAGGTAACCAAAATTTCCATAAATCACAGGCTCTGCGGTCACCTAACGTTTCCGCTAATATAATCCCCATTGTAACAATAATTATATAAAAAATGTCTTTACCATAAATCATAAAAAGACAGTTTCATCTAAAAACAAAACTGCATCAAGAGAAACAGTGCTGCTTTTTCCCGCTCCAAGAAGACGACCATCAGAGGGCGATAACATAAGGTGACTGACAATTTCATTTTTCGTGTTTCTGTGAAGGTTTCACCGCGAAACATCTAATCGACAAATGAACTACGAAAGATTAACTTACCATAAATCGGACAGATGGGAATCTTTGAAAACAAAGTTGTTTGAATTAAATAATTACCCAAATGAAGGATTGCAAGGTAAAATAAATGAATTAATCTAACAAGGTTTAAGTCTAAAGCATTTTAGGAATAACTAAAATGTCGCTGTTAGAAGTTCCGAAGCACGACGCATAACAGACATTGTATAGTTCTAACAAAAGGTATTGTCCTGGGCATCGCTTAGGTGTAGAAATTCACTCAAACAATGAACAAGGTGCTCTAGGACTACTGACACGCGAATTAGTTAAGAGAACCTACCACAGAAACAACTCCAGGTACAATAATTCCACAGCTATAGCATATCTTTTTACAAACTAAATCATAAGGTTAGTTGACACGGCTTCACATGTTACAGCATTCTCATTATCAATAGATGTTCGATTTTGCTGTAACCATAGAGTGAATAGTTAAGATAGAGTACGTGCGGTATTGACCCCTGTACAAAGTGGACCTGTCGCACTAGATGAAAAAGAGGAAAACAAGTGGACGTACCTATCTATCTCTAGCAATGGCTCTCCAACAACGCAATCAATCAATCAAACAAGACGTGTTCGGAAGCGAGCTTTGACAGTGATAGATAAGTCCACTCGGTTTTCTTGGGTTCTCACAGTACGTTACATTTTTCTGAGGCCCTCACGCACTCTCTACTTTAAATATTACCTCTGTGGATGTAACCTCTTCTAAGGCCAATTATTTAGTTAAGTGATTTATAATGTTTGTTAAAATATCTTCTTGTCTCTTCTTTATCATTTCTATCAGTATTGCATCATATCTGAAGACGCGAGATGTAAAGACCGACATCTAGGATTTTCGGGGAAACTAGTACCTAGAGGTACCGAATCTGGAACCGTTCCCGTAATTCGTAGGTTAGAATGTCACGATGAAATTTTCAGGTTAACTTCACCTGTCAGAGATATTGAATACTCTCTTCGAGGTATCATTCTTTTGTGTCGGTTTTTACATCTCGCGTCTTCAAATTTAACGAAATGTATCAAATACCTAAAGAAGTGTTCGAGAGGACATTCAATAGTGGGAAGCGCAACTGATGAAGTTTCCCTAACCAGAAACAATATATATTATATATATTGTTTGCGTACCAAAGAATGACACCTCGAAGAGAGTATTCAATATCTCTGACAGGTGAAGTTAACCTGAAAATTTCATCGTGACATTCTAACCCAGGAATTACGGGTAACAGCAATTACATGGAACGGCTCCAGATTCGGTGTGCTAGTTTCCCCAAAAATCCTAGATGTCGGTCTTTACATCTCGCGTCTTCAAATTTAACGAAATGTATCAAATACATAAAGAAGTGTTCGAGTGGACATTCAATTGTGGGAAGCACAACTGATGAAGGTTCCCTAACCAGAAACAATATATTATATATATATATATATATATATATATATATATATATATATATATATTGTCTTGCGTACAAAAAATGACACCTCAAAGGGAGTATTGCATCATACCATCATTTTATACCTTAGTACTTCGGTTTTTATATCTGGTATTTCTGTTTACACTACGTTGATTAGTTGTTATTTATTCTTCATTGTTATTTATTGTTTTTCTGAAAAGTAGTGAATTTTACAGCATTTAAAAATGTATAAGACCACTTGGAGATCTACGTTAATTCGCGTCATTGAAAGTGATATCAGAAAATTATCCAAATCCGTTAAACCGTTTCCGATCCGTGAACATACATAAAAATATGGTACCTCTTTTTTTTCTGCGGTCAGTTTAAATTTTTAGTGAATATTTACGCAAAGACTAAATGTGACTTGGTATTTAGAAATACCGATTATTTAATTATTTTTATACAAACTGTCTACAACTTACGCAATTGTGTAAGAAGTACTGAAGAAACACTAAAGTATAATAACTAATATGAATTAGTTCTAACTTCAATCTATCAGTAGCATAATTAGAGACTTTAATTATCAAAATTTCTAAATAGCTGTCCAGTTAGGGCAACACTGGTTTCACATTAATTTAACCATTTCTAGACCCAGGTGTACATCTTGCACGTGGCTATTCTTTCTATGCATTCCAAACATGATTGCTATCTGAGAACAACACTATTCCTAATTTTAATTTAGATAGAAACATTGGTTGGTCCCTTCTCATGGAGGTATATTGTGTTTTATGTGAAGGTCCGAATATTAATGTCAGCGAAAGATATTTTTGTTTGAAGAGTGGATAATTTATCACTCGTCGAGCAGATGCATATGGAATGCTGTTCTTATTGTTCAAAGTTGCACGAAATTTAATAAAATAAAGAATTCGTTTGGGTCATTTTTATGAAAATGTGTAAATTTAATTTATTTATAGACACAATTAAGTAGGCTTAATGTAAATTGCTTAATATGAAGTATCTGAAAGCTTTTAAATTACTTTCACATAAATTTAAAATATTATGATTTCAATTTTAAGTAAATTTAGAATTTTATTATCTCTATTAGCTATTAATTAAAAAGTCTAAATTACTGTTAGAGATGTAAATATAAATTTTTGCTATATTTAAGCAAATGAAAATAATTTGAAAGCCAAAGTTATTATCTGCATAATTACGTAATTACATTAAAATGCAAACAAAATATAATTAATGTTTGGTTGGTAAACAATAAATTTCTGATTTTATCGTTAATTTATAATTCATGAATATATTTTGTTACAAAATCAGGTAGGTACAGTAATTGAAATTAATATAAAATAAATGAAATATGTTAGTAATTATTGAATATATCCATAACAAAAATTGTTCTTTAAGTCTTCGTGATAACTGACTATGTTTGTTGTTGAATAAAGAACTTGGCGAAATTCTAGAAAATATATATTCTTGTTAGAAGCTTCGATATATAGCTCAAGTTAAACCCTAAATTGTTTTTAGGAACTAGTGCTGCTTGTTATTAATACTTTTCCAAAATATATTGTTATAATTTTTCATTCTTTTACTCCACTCAGGCGAAACATTCTCGAAATTATTCATTTGCGACAAAAAACACCCCCTCCCAATAAATAGCTGACTATGAGAAAATATACACACGATCCAGAATGTTCGAAGAATGCAACGTGATACGGCTAGAAAGCAGTGCTTCTAAAAGTTCGAGAAAAAGTAGCAGAGTCGAAGCGGCAGGCAAATCAGTTGAACATTAGCTGGTATCAAATGATTCATAACGCAGGGATAAATAGTTCCGTATATAACTGTAGTATTTTTAAGGTGAATTTGTGATATCAAGGAAATAAAGAAAATTTACATCTGGTTTTGTTAAATTTTTTAAACCCACAGAAATTCTCAGCAATATGGTTCCTTGCCCCCATCGTACGATCAGAAATTATTCTTGTTTGTCTGATTCTTACTCCTTTTCTGTTATTGTATACCTACAAATCTGGTAGCAGGTTCTCTGACATGGATAGGCTTACCTCTGGAACGCAATCTAGCCTACACGAGCCTTAATTGAATTCCCATCCTTATCCATAGCCTCTTTACCAGTTCCTTACAAATATATCACTATTTTCGCAAATGTCATGTAGTTAGATAGTTACCATTGGGTGGTTTAGGTACTTAGGATACTCATCAAAGTTACCTGCTACTTGGAGTTTCGTCCTCTCGTTGATTTCGCAGCGTTTCTATAGCTGTAGACCTGCTATCGTCAGCAAGTGATTGTGGCATTAGTCAGGACCAAGTCGTTGGGAGTCCAAGGAAACTTCGAGGAATAGTTACGAATATACTTAAAATGTTAATAAACTTGCACTATCCCTAAAATGATTGAAAATAGTAAGAATAACAAGATATGAAGGTAGATAAGCAAACTGAATGAAGGAACATTTATAACGAAATAGTTAAAAGCTGGAACACTGATGAATTTCACAGAGAGATAAAACTAACAGGCAAGTATAAAATCTTGGCTCTTGTGGCACAAATTAGTTTCGTCAGCAAGGACAAGCACGGTAGAAAAATAGCACAGTAGCAACATCAAACACAAAAAGCCAAAATTAAATAGAATGTTTAAATCAGTCAGAATTGTTTATTACACTTGAGATTAGAGGAAAAAACTGAATAGTATTTGGTAGGTAAAAGATACAATCAATGTTACTTGCACAAAGCTTGAAGGCGAATCCTTAGAAAATGAAACACATTAAGAATTATGTAGTGTTGGCTACATATTATCGGCAATAGAAAATGTAGGGAACGATAATATTAATAATTTTCGCAATTATGTACATTTATTCGAAACATATAAAAATGGAAAAATAAGAAAGAATGTACCTTACCAGAATAGTAATATGTAAAATCTTTTTCATGATGCAATAACTAGATTTGTTAGAATTCGTAGGGATTAAATTAATACGTCAATATTTTACATAAAGCAACAGGTTTGAATTTTGTCGAGCTTGTATTCCTTTTAGTGTTGTACAAAATCGAGTATTTGTAGCAAGACCAAGGCTGACACTGCAAAAAAAGTTAAACTGAGATTTGGGCGTTATTAAATGTTTGGTTTCGATACCGATATTGATAGAAGTTCCTCAATATCGGTATCAATACTGATAGCAGATCCCCAGTATCGGTAACAATATAATGTCTTATTAGCAAAATTCATACTTGTAGATACCTATGAAAACGATTGGTTGTATAACGCTTATGTGCAGATCTAAAGTTAGTATCTATGTGCTAAATTTTGTAACCAATTAAATTATGTATTTTTTAAAGTTTATATTCTATTTAGCAAATTCTAAAACTACCATTGAATCGAGTATAGTAACAGTTTTTGTACCAGTCAATACTGTGGATTATCTCTTTTACGTTACGCGATATAAACCATTGTTCGATAAGTGTTTATGATTGATTACTTATTTGAAAATTTATTGACACAGGCGGCGCTTTATTTAAAGACTAAGCGACAAGTGTATCACAACATGACATAATACACACACTGTTATTTACAATTGTACATTTTATTATTACCTAGGCACACTTCCTTTTTTTAAATCTTCCAAATGATTATTATTTTGATCAAAGAATGCCGAACATTCTTTTATTGACACGTGTTTACAAATAGGATTTTTTCAATTTCAGGTATTGGCAATTGGGCTTGGCTTCTAGCCTAGCCTATATACAAATAATCGGACATTTGCTATGTAAACAAATTTTTCCAAGACGAAATGATTCAGTTTAATTTCAGTTCTCTAACATTTATTGAGACACTCTTTATAATAAAAACACTTCATAATATCCTTCAACCTCTCTCTATATGCTTATGGACCAATTATATTTTTTTTCTAAAATTTTGCGAACCACCCTATATAACTATAACACTTTATATTCCAGCCATCATGTATAACTATTACACTTTACATTCCAACCATTCTGTATATGCGACTGCCTATGGGGCACCCTATAAACACTTTTTGTTTGTAATTTCATTTAACCACCTACTGTAACTTTATTTATATTCCACACTATATTTCAAAAATCGTATCCATAAAATACCTGGTAGGGTACCCAATAAATCAATTCTTCTTCTAAATTTTTTTAAATCACCCTGTATAACTACAATTTTTCTCCACCCAATATTACAACCATCCTATACATGCAACTGCCTATGCGCTACAAATAATGCATTTTTTAACTCAAGCTGTATAACCGTAATTATACTCCAGCATATATGTCAACCACCCTGTATATGCATCTGCCAGTGGCCACCCAGTCTAACATTTTTTGAACCACCCTGTTAAACTATACTATACTCCAACCATCCTGTATTTGTAACTGTAACTGTAAAGGGCTATCCTACAGGTTTAATATTGTTTTACCATTTTTTAATCTACCCTGTATAACAATTGTTCTAATCCGTCATATCTTTCAACAATCATATGTAATCAACTGCTCGTGGATTTTCCGATATATTTTTTCTCTTCTTTTAACCGCTCTGTATAACTATAATGTCCCTTCACTCCACTCTTATGGGCCACTCAATAAAACATTTTAACCATCCTCTATAATTATAATTCTACACCGCCTTATATTTCAATGAAATTCTATGAGCATATAAAACTGCTTATTGGCTACATTTTTTTAACCATCTTGAACAATGATAAACTTGTATAACGAATAACTATAGTAATGGCAGAAAATGATAACGACACAGAGACACTCACCTTCATGTGTGCGACGACACGTAAGTTTTTACTCATCTCAGTTTTTTTTTAAAACGTTAATGAACTTTAATTCATAACCAGTTTCGATATTGCCAAAAGAAGTGGTAGATACTTCACCATTAAGGAAAAATCATCTTTTTGACAGACGTCATATACAGTTATTGATAAAATGACAGGTGATGATTTCGTTTTAGGTTTCAGATTATGGAATTTTTTTGTGGAGAATAACATATTATTTTCTAAATATTATTAATAAGAAAGTTTTCTATACTATTCTAGCTTAAGTGCACACTATATGTATATGAAGATAAATTGAAAACATACACCTGGAAAGCGGTTAATTTATAAGAAATTCCAATCTATTTTCAATTAATTTTGTCCTAGATTTCGAATAAGATTAATTAACATCTTTTAATATCTCCGCATTCACCTGATATTGGGAAACATTAAGAGGTCGGTTATAAGATTTTTCCTTTTTTTTTACTAAATGGACCATTCCCTGAAGAAAATATGTATGGGACCAATCTAGAAGTCTATTCTATCAAATAAATAATTTGGTCAAGTGCGAGTTGGACTCGCATTGTAAGGGTTCCGTACCACCTTCAAGATTAGCTGTATTTAGTTTTCTAATTTGGCCCACAAAAATTAACATTAGAGTTTTATTTTACTAATAAACTTTCAGGGAAGCCTTTTATAATCTATTGTCTGAATTTTGAGGCTCTATAGATTGGAAGATAAAACACAATAGGTCAAGTTTTAAATTATAAATTATTAAATTTGTTATTCAAATTATTTAAAAATACAAATAAAATATATTTTTCAAAATTTAAATAGTATAGTTTCTAAAATGGGAATTAAGTCGATGTTTAATATCTTTGCTAAACAAATGATTTACAAATATGATATATATATATATATAATTCACATAATGAGTCTTTTATTTGGTATATTACATGATTCGTTTGAAAATTGAATTTTTATTTTCCATTTAATGTATAATTTGTCCCTAAAATTACCATGGAGGTTTTCTAATAATTTTTCTTATAAATTTCAAGTGAGCCCCAGTACCCCTAATTATTTTCAAAATTTTAGGTAGTATGGTTTCGGAAATAAAGCGAGAAATGAGAATTTTTTATATATTTATGTTTCTTTCTCATAACGAGCCCCTTCATTTGATATATTGCATGACACGTTAAAAAAATATTTTTTAATTTCCGTTTATTTCTATAAATTGCCCCCCCATTATTAATATTAAAGATTTCTTCGTATTTTTCCTCTAAATAAAAAAAATTAGATCTTATAGTTTGGGGAATAAAGGGGGGAATGGGTATTTTTTTAAATATTTTTTTAATATATTTTAAAATATTTATTTAAAAAAAATAAAAAAAATATATTTGTATTAGTCATAATGAGCCCTGTGATTTGATATATTACATGATACTTTAGAAACAAGTTTAATTATTTATTTTCTATTTAATTCTATAATTTAAAATTTTACTGCTTATGGTTTCGGAGATAAGGGGGGGAATGGGTAATTTTTTTTATATTTTTGTTAATAACTTTTAATTAATTTATTTTAAAAATATCAAAAAAAAATATTTGTTTTCGTCATAATGAGCCCTTTTATTTGATATATAACATGATGGGTTAGAAATAATTTTAATTTTATATTTTCCATTTAATTCTATAATTTGCCCCCCAAAATAAATATTAGGGGTTTCTCCTTAATTTTCCAGTAAAGTTCAGGTGAGGGGCTATAACTCAATTTTTTTTCAAAATTTTCCAGCTTATGGTTTCGGAGATAAGGGGGGGAATGGGTAAATTTTTTTATATTTTTGTTAATATCTTTTAATTTATTTATTTTAAAAATATGAAAAAAATATGTTTATTTTCGTCGTAATGAGCCCTTTCATCTGATATATAACATGATCGGTTAGAAACAATTTTAATTTTATATTTTCCATTTAATTCTGTAATTTGCCCCCCAAAATGAAAACTAGATGTTTCTCGTTATTTTTCCAGTAAACTTCAGGTCAGAACCTATCAAATATTTTTTTTCAAAACTTTACGTTTTATAGTTTCGGAGATAAGGTGGGGGGAATGGGTAAATTTTGGTATATTTTCTTTAATATCTTTTTAATTAATTTTTATTTAAATATGAAAAAAATATATTTGTGTTCCCCAGAATGAGACCTTTCATTTGATATATTACATGATGAATTTGAATTTTTTTTTATTTTTAAATTTTTATTTAATTCTATAATTTGCCCCCCAAAATTAACATTAATGGTTTCTCCTTAATTTTCCTGTAAAGTTCGGGCAACGCTCTATATTTCCTATTTTTTTCAAAATTTTAGGTTCAGTAGTTTTGGAGATCAGGGGGGGAACGGTCGATTTTTTTAGTTTTCCCCCCAGAAGTACCCCTTAAATCAAAATTTCTTCTTTTGCGATATGTGCTCCTGATCAAGTCACCAAACTATACCTTCATACCAAATTTCAACCTCTTCCGTCCAGTAGTTTAGGAGAAAATGGCTGTGATGTGACAGAGGCAGAAATCCTGAGTGATATTATAAGGGTATCCGTATACTGTATATACGGAACCCTAAAAAAAGATCAAAGTCGGTTCATAATTGCCGGAGTACTGTGGTAATAAAGTCTAAAAAAATACAACCAACCGAATTGAGAACCTCCTCATTTTTTGAAGTCGGTTAAAATTGAAAAAAAGCTTAAGGTAATTGAAAGGCTTGTGAGACTACTGCTGCAGGACCGAGACTAAGACCAAGACTGGGAGCGCAATACCAAGACCCCCGGCGTATAGAAGCAAGATCTTGATCTTGCATTTGAGTAACACTAATTCTTTTTTATAGCGAATTCCACTTCTATAATTATAATTTCTATGTGGGCCTAATATATGTAATATTTGGTGAATATTTAGGCTGTTTCTCCAAAATCATCAATTTTATCAATTGCCAATTTATAATTACATCATCATCAAGTGAAAAAAATCTCCACAAAGCAAAAGACAAATAAACGATATGAATTTCAAATAATTTCCCTCGTCTTCCAAGAACCCTTACCAGTCATTTAAATCATATTCCCTCGTGTTGATCTTTCGCACATCTAAAATCACTATCCTATTGTCTCGTTTCCGATATATCATACATAAAAATGTTTAATTTATGACTTATCGCTTGACTTATTGACTGAACAGTATGTCACATGTGATTGCGGCAAAAGAGCTTTATTCGCGAGGGAGACCTTTTTACCAGGGGCGCCACGCTTCCATGTTTTCGAATAAAAACAGTCCTTAATAGCAGATTTTCCACATGGTAACTCGAAGGTCGTAGTTATTTGGATTATATTAATAACTACTGAAAAAAGTGTTGAAATATAATATTGAAATCAAATTAAATTAGAAATCATAATAATAGTATACCTAAATAGCAAATATATCGAATAAAAATGTTTTATTTATAATTACAAAAGTAAGTGGAAATAACCCAAAAAAGAATCATGTATATATGATCCCATCAAGGCAGGCAAAATACAATGATATTTAAATCCTTTTGGCGTCTCTACACAGAAAATTATTATAAAATAAATATATTAAAAAAAAATAAAAACCTACTTAAAAAAATAACTAAAAAGCATAAAATAATTTTTTGCTACAACAATTAAATACTTTTTATGAAGTCGGTGCCAAACTAAAGTGAAGCTATTTTGGGAAGTACATTTATAAGTTGTACTTCGCAACTTCGCTGTTCAAATTGCATTTATTTTACAATTTTTAGTGATACAATGGCTTAATTGGATGCAGTTTTCAAATCCAAACAACTAATGAAGAAACACTGTATATAGAAACCAACTGAAAACCTCCACCTTGAAGTTGATTAACTGACATTTATTTCGATTTATTTCCAATCAAATTTCAAATTATTACAATTTTTAATAATACCTACAGCACAATTGGATGCAGTTTTCAACTCTAATAAACTCTGTTTGATTACAATTTTAAATAAAGATACCTAACCTCACTTTATGGATATATTTTTTGAAACTTAGTATATCGTTGGAAAAGTTACAGAAAAACTTATTATAGATACAATTTTTAGAGCAATGGCACAAGTATATGCAGTTTTTTATTCAAATTACTTCTATTTGATAACAATTTTAGATCTTAACAAAAATGAAGATACTTTATTTTGTAAGCAAAATTCCTCTTTGATGAAAAACCTCGTCTACAGTTAAAAAAGTGACAAGGAATGATTACTGTTTACGTTTTCTATTAAAATTATTAATAAAAAGAAATCGTTTGATTTATGAATTCACACTGTATATACATATTAACTGACATTTATTTTGATTAGTTCAATTTACAATTTACCCCAAGTTCCGAACAATTAAATTGTAAATCCAGGGACGCCACCAAATTTTAAGGTATAAGAAAGTCGTTAATTTTTTTTTCACGATTTTCTAAGAAACGGTACAAGCTATATTATTGAAAAAAATACGGGACCACTTCGGGATATCATGGAACTAATCCAATTTCTTTTCAATTTATCCCATGTTCCGAATAAAAAAATTCATATTTTTAATACCGGCATAGTATATAAGAAATGGTCGAAATTCCTTCAGCAGTTTGCGAGTAATCGCTGAACGAACATGAAAAAAATATATAGATACAGACGAATTGAGAATCTCCTTCTTTTTGAAGTCGGTTAAAAAGAACAAACTTATGGCATTGTTTTTGTTTATTTAACCTAGCACAGTTCAACAGCATGACAACTCCTTATTCAACAGCATAGTAGCGATATTATTTTTGTATGCTTTTTTTTATTTCCATTCATTAATAATTCACTTCCTCTTCTATTGTAGTATTATATCTAATGAAAGTAATAGCTTTTACAATTATTCTTTAATAATTAGGAAATTTCCATTTTTAGGTTTACTCACTTTGATTTAAAGAAGGCAAAAAAATCCTATTTGTGTTATCTCTGAAAGACTGAATTGAAAGGAGATAGAAAGGCAGAGTTTTTGAGTCGAAATTAAAATATGAATGGAGCATGTAACAGAAACAGAAATGGAAAATACCACAAGCAGAAATTGATGACCATTTTATTGACGTTTTGAAAAATAATTAATTAATTGTGAACAGTATCTAGTTGTAGAGAATTTTGAATTGATTTATAGTGCACATTTTGTAATACAAGAAATTTCGTAATTAATATTCTATCTCATTTAATGGAATTTACTTCGTATTTTTATAAGCAAAAGAGAAATTATTTCTTTTGACAATACAGGTTTCCCTGAAGGGTAAATATTTGACTTAATTCAAGAAGGTAAGATTTAAGAACATGAATACAAATAAATTTACACAAACATTTATTTTGGACCTATTGGGTTTTTTCATAGCAAATTATATAAGTGCTTTATTTTCGACATTTTTAATTCCGCTGCGTCTATAAGAATGTATAACATTTTCTTAGACAATCCATCCCTCTACAACTTGGTATCAGGTTAAATACAATTTATATAAGACTTCAAAGAAATAGAGTTTTATCTCTGGGTTGATTGTTTGAATTATAAATGTAGAGAATCATGAGGAGGAATATGACATAGGTGAGAGTTGGCAAAATCGATTTAGCCAAACCTATAGTAATTAGCGCAGTTTACGCCATCGGTTTTCCGTGTAAGATGTTTGCGTGGAAAACGTGGTGAAAAGGTGTTCACCAAGATTTTCACAGTTCATGTATTAATGAGTATTTGCCTGAACTCTTTGCAATAATATGCCTTGATTGGTTCATTAGTCAAAATAGAACAACTCCAAATCCGGTAATAGTAAATAACAGGAGGATGAGACGAGTTGAAATTTGCATGTACTTGGGAAATATAAATGACAAATATAAATGTATGCGGAGAAGTGGACTCTCACAGTTGCCATTTCAAAAAAACTGGAAGCGTTTTAGATCTAGCTGTACAGGCGTATCCTAAAGATACCATTGACCCACCACGTTACTAATGCAGATGTGTTGGATATAATGGGCAAGATTAAAGAAATATTCAATGCTATCAAAAGGCAGAAACTAGAATATCTCGGCCATGTCTTGAGAAATAGAGAAAGATATGTACTATTCTGCTGAATATGGAAGGAAATACTTAAGTTGCTTCTGATTTTGAGAAAATATCTGCGCCATGAGATTCAATAAAATCAATGTAGGTGTGTTTAGAAAATGACATATGAGTAACGTGGACGAAACTGTGAGTGTTATGCAGGTATTACGTACCATTTGCATGTATGCATGCAGTAAGCAAACTTCTACAGTTTTTTTCAGCATTATTTATGACCAACAAAGGAAAACGGAGCTTGTTTCTCCGGTAAAGAACATTAATAAAACGGAAATATTTTGTTAACAAGCTTTAGCTGATAGATGAGATTGGTTTTAGTCTTACAAACAAGCCTGTAAAAGCAGCCTCTGCTAATTAAAAGTGCTCAGTTTCATGTCGATGTCCATTTGATGATCACACTAAAGATTATTCTTACTGGTTGCTCAGCCTGACCTGTTAATCCTTAAATAATCTAGTCAATTTCAGACTAACCGGATAACATCCAAAGCTACATAATATATCTGTCAGAAACTAAATGTGAACTAACCTACAAAGGCACAAGGAAAAACTAAAATCAAGAAATGGGCAAGAATGATTATAAACTTTTGCTGTATACAGGACAAACGGGAAATGGGTTTAGTACATTGAATGCAAGAAATCATTACCTGGCGCTTCTGTTGAAGAATAGATTCATAGGGCAAGCCATTGTTCTCATGTTACAAGAAATAAGTGAAATCAAGCAATTTTATATAAATTTTCCTAGGAAGTATGTAAGGTTTCTAGGAATTAATTGTAGAAATTTTGTATAATCATATAAAACATTTTTTTAAATACTACCCGATATCCATATAGAATAAAAAGGGGGAAGTAATTAACAATAAAGAACACATTCACGCAAACTAAAAAATATTAACAGGAAAAGGTACTCATTTTGTATAAACTAATTGTCTACCTATCTAGTATTTTTTTGAAGTGGGCGCCAAGCAAATGTAAAGTCGTGCATTGCGTACTTATATCTACTACTTCAAACTTGATTGTTGTTTTATTTTCATCTTTTTTCATGCCTGCCATTTTTAATTGAGCTTTTTAGATCTATTTTGAACTCCGGTAGTTCTTAATATTTATTTTTTATTTCTACAATAATTCAGGACTTGGTAACACCGAAAAACATTACAGAATGATACATTCGTTTAAATTGGAAGCTAACAGTTAAAGGAAAAAACAAACTTGTTAGGCTTTGACTTAATAAGCTAAAAATATGTTTAATTACATTAATTATGATTACTATTGATTTTATCACGTTAAGGTTTTGTTTGATATACTAAACACATTGTGTATAATCGCACCGAAATTCAGTTTAGAGTTGGACATGTGTTACACTTAGTTTTTTACTTGGCCGGGAGTGGTGACACCAAAAATCGATAGTTAACAGGTATACAAACATGAGCGTGGTACTCGTTGATTTAACACGCCAAAAATATGTTTAATATAATTAACTATAGTATACTGTACTACCTTTATGCTTACAACATACAGATAAAATCCTCGCTTAGAACTTTTAGTATCTGCAGTTACCACACTATTACGAAGTAATTAAAATATTTGTAAAATACAATTCTTTTCCTAAATTTGAAATTTCACCATTCCAGATGTACATTATATTAAATAAAACAATAATTATTCAAAACCAGAGAAGAAATCAGCCAACATCCATAGAAAAAATACGCCGAATTGATAACATCCTCCTTTTCAGAAGTTAGTTACAAACAGATATTCTTAAGAAAATTAATTTTGATATTGACACACCTAAAATATTTTTGTGTATTGTCGATTCGTCTATTTACTTTTGATACGGCTTTCTTACAGAGGTACAAGTAAGAGGTAGGAACTTTTTATTAATAGTTTTGTGATATTGCATTTTGTTAAAGAGTTTTGTAAAAATGTTGCTTCTCTTGTCATTAGCCCTTTTGTTTGTGTATGTTATGTATATCTTTTTTCCTATATAGTTTGAATTTCCGTATCTTTTTAGGATTTGACTCAGCCCTTATTCATTTCATATACCTGTACTAAATACAGTTTCTGTTGATAGTAACAGTTTTCGTATTTGTACGTTTTGAAAACGTTTTAAAAATGACATGATACTTTTTTCATATCTAGTTGGTCTCCTTTTCTCGTCTATTTTTCTTGATTTATTTAATTAACTAATTCTTTTAGTATTTTGAAAAAGCTTTCCAATTTATTTTTAAGCTCTCACTATCTACAATCACCATATAACATCATCAAATATGCTTTCGTATATTAGAAAATTTTTTGAAATTGGGGTATCCTGCATTAAATATCATTACTAGGTATATCTATAGATCTTTTGATTGTTTCTTACATTAGATTTGTAAAAACCAAAGCACTTAAATTTTCTTTGTGCCTCAAACTTTGTATTTCCATATTCTTCAGGTTTTGTTTGTCTGTTGAATAGGCTTTTTATGATAATTAAATGATAGTAATTTCAGCTGAAATTTCCACAATTTAAGTTTTTTATATAACTGTTCAATGCGTTTCGATATTTGCAAAATCTTTATCAAGAACTAACTTAGCTTATACACTTATTTAGACTAACAAAAAAATTTGTATCAAAGTAGGAATTTAAGAATATTTACAAAGAATAAGACATCAGATACTACAAGCATTTTTGGTAGAGAAAACCATCACTTCACAAAAGTCCAAAGAAGTACAAAAACAGTGATAAATTGAACTAATAGTATACAATTAGCTGGTTTCTTGTGATAAAATTTGCGGGATGATAGGGATGATGATCGTTTAAACCAATATGCTATACGTAAAAAATTTTTTTGTGAGGTCATCATTATTAATCATTAATTTCTTTGCTGTTTTTGACTACCCGTAGGTAACTATTCTATCTTGAGTTCTACACTAACTTCACTTTTTATCCATTTCAAAATGATTTATGATTTGTACAAATTAACCAGAATAATAACTTTTGTCCACTATCCAATCAAATTTTCGAATTTGTTTGACATAGAATGATGTTTTTACAGCAAGTAAAGAGAATAGTCAAATTAGATAAAACCACTAGCTCTTAGGCTTCTTCGCCTAACTGATGAGACCTTTAAGGTCGAAAGCTTCCTCATCCACCCAGAATTATCGTTGGGTTTAGCTGAAACCCGAATTGCAATCCATTTAGGCGGATCTGGAAGCTATTGGTTTTATCTAATTTGTTATTTCTGGTAGTTCACGAACTGATTCTTCAAAGCGAGAGAGAAACAAAATTCGTTCAAATTCCCGAAGGCACAAAGGTTGTACCGGTGTTCGGGTTTCTCGAAGTTTCTAGACATAGACATAATCTGGAGGACTCTTGTCTTTTCCAAAGTTCTGTAAGACTTCTGTCTTTTCCAAATTTTTTTAAAACGAATGGTGCCATCTTCTGGCTCGGTGTATGAACTTTACTACCTATCTTAAGATTATTCGTATGTTTTTTTTAAACCATAATGATCACCTAGTTTTTTATTTAATTATTTATAGTTCTCTTAACTGATAAACAACCGAGACGGATTATAGATATTTTAGCATCTGATACAACGACGCCCCTGTGGTTTCGGGATGTAATGGCCCGGAAGAGGTCTTTGGCGCCACCCTCTGCAATAACACATACAAACACACAATCACGCGGATCGCACGCTCCTTGAATTCGCGCACCCAATAATTCACGGGTAATGGGACAAACGATTAACTCAAAACTGACTAGTGGATATGATGAGTTTGGATGAGATGAGGGAATGAGGGAGTGTATGCCACATTGAGAAATTGCTTCTGGTATTTGGGTTTGGCGTTTTGATCGTAACAACAGCAAACATATGCATGGGTAATATAATTGATTTTCAGGAAATAATTGACAACCAAACAAAACCTAGAAATGGGGTGACACTGTTTCTTGAGAAGTAATTGCGTATTTTTCATTTAATTCTTTGTGCGGCTTATTAAATTTTGAATTAGATACCGTGCATAGTATACAAAGTGAGTAGCAATGTAACAATTTTAATGCAAATCAGAAATTTCTAACAAAATAGACAGAGTGTAGCTCAAAATTGTATCAGAATATTGTTACATACAATTTTCTGATACTAAAATTTGATCATGTAATCACTAAGTACCCTTGGTCTGGATAATTTCATCATTAATTTCCTAACGTATTTTTTTTTAATGAGTCGCAGACCTTTCTAGATTTCAATGTGTCACTACCGAATCTCTGGGTGACAAACTGCTTTCTAAATTTCTAGGGAATATCAGATTAGGGTAGATGTATCATTCGCTAAATTCGAGTCTCAAATCTCTTGTGATTTTTGTAGTCGTTTACTAAACACGCACGGTTAAACTTGACTTGAGATTGGTTGCCGCATACCTTCTATGGAGGTATGAAATTAATTTATCAAAATCCCTCTGCTGTTTTATTGGAATCATTGGAGAGATGAGCTTCACATCGAAGCACTAGTAATAGAGTCTATTGCGCATTATCGTATCTACTGTCAACAGGAACTGCACCATCACCAAGTGTTTGCAACTGTAGGACTATTTTCGCTTAGGATGTCTTTTTCGACTTGACTTGAATTTCACTTACAACTTATGTTTTCTAATTGAAGTACTATCCGTATTTTCCTCTATATCTGATTTGAGTTCAGTTATCTGACTGTGAATATTCATTGTATGCAATATTTCCTTAAATTTTATACAGACAGATTTAGACCATTTTTTATGACTTGAATATATTTCATAGTGAGAAATATAGTTTTTACGACATTATGTTCATATTCATACTTTGACGCTGGTGAAGCAGAAGGATTAAAAATGAAGTAGATAATTTTCTCTGAGATGATCTACATCACGGGTTTTCAAACTTCTCCGGCTATGGCCATACTGATTACTTCAGTAAATTCCAACTACCGAAACCGGTTCAATTTTCTGAATATCTGCTGCTCAAAAGAGGAAGTAGTTCCCTGTTTATGCAGCCAGTAGTACTTTTGAAAGTACAGAAACAATTAAAAATTCGTGATAACCTTGTTGTTTCGAGAAATTTCTCGTATATTCCATTGGCTTCGAGATAATAGGCCAGCAGCGCGACCGCAAGTTAGTTCGCTTAGGATAAACGAAGGAAGCAAATATGTTTCTTGTGGCATAAAGTGGGGCGTAACTCCGTTTAAAAGACATATTTGAACCGCCCAATGCTCATACACCACAGTATTGATCTGGTTGAATTGTTTTGTGGGTGATTTACTAGTATGAAAAAGAAGAAAAAAAATGAAATATGAGTGCAGAATATTTAATGATCACTGGAACATTCAATATTTCATGATTCAGTGCAGTAATAAGGCGTTGTTTGTTTGAAATGAAATCATAGCCGTTCTGAAAAACGTAAAACATCGCTATGCAACAAAACATGTTCCATCTCAAACGAGCCACCTTGAATATCTTGGTTATTTTTAAAACTATTGAAACAAGAAAAATCAGGTCGATTGTCGTTTCGAAGGGGAAATTTGTTGAGGTCAATTAGCGCTTGCGCGCATTCAACATAAACAGGCTGATTCAATGACCTTGAGATTTGTTTGAGATAGACAAAATAGGTGTTGTCGTATATCATTTGAAAGCCCTTATTACGGACTATACCGTCACGATAAAATTTTTTCTTGCAATTCCTGTTCATGTAACAGAAAACCTAACGGACCTAGTAGTAAAACCGGAAAACTATTAAAAAGGAGTTCTTTTATAGTACGCTCTTAAACCATCCTGTTTCACTGCCGCACCCTGTAATAACACACAATACAAGAAAAACATTAAATGTAAACATTCACTTATTTTATATTATGTTTTGGTGATATTTACAGCAAGTTTGTTTATCTGTTCTGACCTTTATTCGATCATTTGAAGCATTGTACATTTATCTGTCAAGTTATTACTTTACTGATTTGTTGAAAATTTAAAAAATAATTATGGTATACACATTGCAAGAACCTGTTGAGCTGGTACGTCTTTATTACCAAAATAAAAATTGTGCTCGATCTGCTGCAAGGGTTTTTAACCAAAACCATCCCGAACGTAACGTTCGTCATAAATACGTATTGGAGTTGATTTTAAAATTTGTTGAGTCGAGCTCAGTAGTGAATAAAAAAGAGGTCCCATTGGAATTGTAAATGATGAAGGGGTTGCTGTGGCTACATTGGGTCATGTCCAACTTATACCAAACACGCAGTCTGTCCAGCAAATCTCTGCAGCTTCCGGTATTAGCAAAACTAACGTTTTTAGAATTTTGCATTACTACAAATTCCATCCGTACAAAATTAAATTACTTCATGAATTGAATGAGGATGATTGGAATCGAAGGCAAGAGTTTTGCGAAATTATGACCCAGCCGATGATCGAAAACCAAAATTTCTTGTACAATATTTGCTTTTCGGATGAGTGCACTATTTTACTTCATGGGGAGGTCAAGCGACATAACTGTAGATTTGGAGCGATACAAATCCTCATTTATTTCGAGAAGCTCATAGGCAACATCCG
The DNA here is from genome assembly GCA_034190945.1 of Octodonta nipae. Classification (NCBI taxonomy): domain Eukaryota; kingdom Metazoa; phylum Arthropoda; class Insecta; order Coleoptera; family Chrysomelidae; genus Octodonta; species Octodonta nipae. The sequence continues at coordinate 40,340,071 of CM067224.1, read as the reverse complement.
GTAAAACTAAACGTTTGGGCAGGGATTTTGGGAAATCATCTCATCTCATCTCATTGGACCCCTGTTTATTCCTGGCAATTTAAATGGTGAAATTTATCACAATATATTGGAAAATGAAATTAATGCATTGATAATAGAAAAATTAGAAAATGGTCCTCTACTACATGAAGATGGAGCATCTCCTCACTACGCCGTACCAGTTCGTCAATACCTCGATTTGGAATACCTTGGTCGCTGGAATGGAAGAAGAGGTCCTATAGAATGGCCTGCCCGATCACCTGATCTGAACCCGTTGGATTTTTTATGTGGGGACATGTTAAATCCAAAATTTGTATGACTCAGCCTGAGAATTTGGACGAACTACGTCAACGGATTATAGCGGAATGTCGTCAGATAACAGCGACTATGCTATTGTACTATTGTATGGAAGTCAATGGAATACACTTTGAACATTTACTTTAGAGGCATTGTATTGTAAATTCGTTTTTTAACTCTTTTATTAAAAAAGGCCGGGAAATTGCGATACACCTATTTTCTCTATCTCAAATCTCAAGGTCATTGATTTGGCCTGCTTATGTTGAATGCGCGCAAGCGCTAATTCACCTCGAAACAAAAATCGACCTGTTTGTTCTTATTGCAATAGTTTTGAAAATAACCAATATATTCAAGGTGGCTCGTTTGAGATGGAATACCCTGTATAGTGGAAGCACGCTGACAGAAAAAGTTGAAGGGCTGACTGAAATCGTAGCAATATTTGTTCACGAAGTTCAATACTACAAGAAACTGCAACTCGTGACTTTTGATATTGCAGAACCTGGAAACCATTTATCGATGGAGAATGCGTAATTGTAGTAGCCGAAGAAATCTGCCCAGAAACAGTAAATTTATTTAAAACTATCACTGTCAGCAAACACCAGGGCTCGGAGGGTAGAAAAAATATCTGATCTTAACTGTCTGACTAAAATGGACAACTTGAAGAATTTTTTGATATCGATCGCATTTAAGACACGGCTGCTGGGGAAGATATTTTTAGGAGTATTTAGGAATATGTATTATTCGGTGGAAAAACTTGAAATCGTTTACAATTGCTGACGGTAAAAGTACTTGTGGTAGAAAAAAGACTGTAGAAAATGATGGTGATTCAAAATTGTATCAATCATCAACAATCTTTGTGGAGGATATAGTTTGCATATGTCTGAAGTTCTAATCAGTTGTAGATTTCATCAGATCCACTGGCCCGAAACACCTTTAATTCCACGAGTTTACTGAAGATTTGGAGATTTGGAGTTAGTTGCGGAAAATGTCATTCAGCGCTTTTTTGAAGTTTCAGCAGTGACCCAATTTTTTTAATGATAAGGATCGTCGTCTTACTGAATTACACGATAGCTAATTGCTGTGGAAGTCAGTATGTCGATTTGATAAAACGTATGAACGAACTGAATTTGAGATTGAAAGGAGAAAACCAGCTTCATCCTGATTTATACAAAAAATAATACTGTTTCAATTACAATTACCTAAAAATGTTTCAATGTTTCACACATTTAAAAAATGTAAAAGATTCACACACACTACAGAGACTGAGATTCCCGTCAACTTTGTAATTGAAATTTTGAGAGCTTTGAAGATACATTTTGAAACTCGATTCTCTTTTAATAATTGGTAAAAGTAAAAGTAACTCTTGTTACTGAAAAATCAGAATTACATAAATCACATTATAGTTTAAAATGTTCTTAGGATTGATTCACTTAAATTATTCGGTTAGTTGTAATACTTAGATTAAATTTTAAATAATTGTAATTAAGCTTTACCTAGAATGTAAATAAAACCGAGTCATTATAATTTTGTGTTATTGTTTTCAATTACTTAAAGCAACAACAATATGAACTATAAGCTGTCGCGGGCTGATTGATTACACTGGCAGGCGATTTGGTCGGTGGGCGGTAGTAGGGAAACCCCTGTTCTACATGAACATTGCAAGTTAAAGTGCTGTTATAACAGTTGCCAAATAACTTTACACTATCTCCATAATCCTTCCTAATTAGCATTAATTAAGATGATGTGGGTATTCTACATCTACATTAATCTGGGTTATTTTTTGATTTTGTCACCGATTAAATATGAGTAACAAAATTGAGTAAATGTTTGATACAACTAATTAAAATAAAATAGTTTTAGGAACAGAGCCCACTTCAAAAAAATACACAAAAGGACTTAACTAAAATGCCCAAATGGATAATTTTCTGCAGCAACTAAATACATATTACTTCTGATTGACGTAATTAAGAATTTCTACTAATGTCAAAATTATGAAAAAGAATTAATAACAATTATATGGTAAACAATAATTTTCTAACTAAATTAAACCCAACAACATATACATATTAAATTGTTGTAGGCAACTATTATTTTTTGCTTTTTTAGTTAATTTAGTTTTTGTGTTTTTGAGATCATTTTATAAAATAAATTTAATTTATAATCTTCAATGATGAGTAGACCTATAATGAATGAGGAAACCGCCGATGACCGAAACGGAAGATATACGAACGAAACGTTTAGAGAGAAAAAAAATTGTTTGTTTAGTTCTATAGTAAGATGCCCATAGGGTAATAGCCATAATTACTCAATCCATTCATTCGCACTTTTGTTGATATCATTGAAATTAAGATACGAGCACTACGGATAGGAACTAAACCCAACGCAAAAATATTAATTGAAATTGACCCTTTCTTTCATAAGTTTCCAGCTTAAGGAGACACATTGTATGTGCCTCTTTTTTGAAGTCGATTAATTAACAGTTATTTACATTTATCCTAAAAATTTGGTATAAAATAACACGTGTTTTCCCAGAAAACGTAATATTTCCACGACACAGAAAAAAACATGAGAATCTTCTGCTTTTTTGACGTCCTTTAAAAATAGAGCCAAATGACAAAATGTCAGGAACACTTTATTGTGTTTTGCTAAGCTCAAATGTAAAATTATTATAAGAGTCGCTTGGAAAATGACTTGTCTAATAGGATACGAATTGAGATGTCGATGGCTTCTGAATGATAATGACAGGATTTCTACTTTGTCTTTATGGGTTAATTGGGAATAACACCACACTTGGACTAAATGAGACCCGGTTTTAAGACAAATATTAAGAAAATGAATAAACTTTTTCGGAAGGCAAATGACAAAAATCAAACATTTTAATTACAAATTTACATATTTAAAATTTATGAGAAAGCCTCTAGACAAAACATGAGAATAATATCACCGCCCTTGCCAAACAAAGGAATGGTAATGTGCGAAATTACATTATTCTATGTGAACGTCGTCAAAATTAGAACATGCCGACTAGAAGGGATTGGATTATAAAAGGCTCACGTAATTTTTTTTTGTTTGTTATAAATACAACCGATAATTTAGAATAGGTTATCAAAAGTTGTTACTCTGACGAAAATATTTTCGTGGTAGTTGAATTAATGGTTAATAATTAATATTTTAAAGGAAATCGAATAGTACATTTGGTGTCAGAGGTGAGATTTATGGAGATCATGAGATCTAATGTCGAAAATGTGAGGAATAATGAGCTAAGAAATCTATAATTATTAAAGGAACATTCTGCAAACAAACGGAATCAGAAAGATTTGCAATTAAGACAAACTATTCAATGGATTTTTTTTTGATAAAAATCGAAAATTATGAGAGGACAGCGATAAGATAACCGAACCTTTTTAAAGAAAACAATAAAATGAATGAAGTACAAGTGAAAGTTATTAAAACGAAGAAAAACTCTTAGAAAGAAAAACGACAAGAAATAAAAAACTAAGGAGAACAAAGTGATGAAGTCCAGCCCAGTTAACGAAACAAGAGAACGAAATAGTTAACAATACAGTAACTAATTGAAATCTGACATAGATGAAGTAAATATTCAAATTCAGTTTGTAAGATTCAGATAGTGAAAAGTTCGGTTATAAACAAAATTCAAGTGAAATTTAAAATCGAAATCAAAAACAATTGTATTGAAGAATCGTCATTCACTGCCGCAATTACTTTTTTTTTCTTACCTGTTCTTCCTGGTCCATTTGTAAACACAGAAGTTGCTTATATCCAATGAATGGGATGATGCTGACAACTTCACAGTACTTCAAAGTATTTCTGTAGAAAAACTGAAAGATTGTTATAAATTAATATCAGTTCTCTATAAAAGGCATGGCAATTAATCTTTAAACCAAATTTACTATGTACACAAACCCAAAATTCTGAGGAAAACTTGCAGAAATTTGAGACTAAAATTCTACCCAGATACAAAACAGGAATTTAAAGAGCATTTTGTCCGTTTTAACACCGGCCTCAGGGAGACGGAATATCCAGAAAAGCAGTATAATTTCGTTACGGATATACTCGTACAGTCCATTTTAGCCTTTAGGAGAGTAAACAGTTTATTTATTCACGGTATTGTCAATGATAAAGGTAGTCACATCATATTTGAAACTAGTGGTGCAGTATCTATGGTTAAATACCGGGTTTTAAGATCATTCGGGATTCAGCCTAGGGGTCCACTGTACACCAACACTGCCGAACTAATGTTAGTACAGAGGGAGGGGGGCAGAAATAAAACTTCTGTTAGGTCATAATAGCATACGTCATAAGGCATTTGCGGCGGATATCGTGGTTGATGAGGTACAACCTCTCAAAGTTTTGGATGACAACCTTATAGGTCAGGTCTGTCAACCAACCTACCAATATGGCTTGAGGTAAAACCTTTGCTATTTCGTTTTCAGTAGAAGACAAAGAAGTACTTAGGGCGATGAGTTAACGAATTGAAGAGACGGAAATAAACCTAAAGAATATATTGGTCGACAAAAAGGAAGATCTTGAAATTTTGACCATGACCAAGGCCATCTCAGGAATTTCAGATATAATTAAGGAAAACGACGATGATTTGGATGTAGACGATTCGAAAAAAAAATTGATTAGCGCCCAGAAGAGAGGCAGAAAAGAGTAGCTCAGAATCGAGAAGATGACCAAAGGTGAGACTAACTCCAAATGCCAAACCTATTGAACCTTCGTCTGTAAATCTATGAGTTTGCCACATCGGTAAATACAGCTCGGAAGTAGAACAGTGAACGTCTTTAATATATGCAATAATTTTTTCGAAACGAATCACTGCTAGGAGAAAGTTCCTTAGAACTAAAGCTCCAAAGTATTTACCGATACGATCGAAAAAGGCCGGCTGTTTCCATATCCATAAGATTTTAGTCTGAGACTATCAGACTTCTGAGGAGAGAGGCAGACTTATAGACTGCAAATTGAATGCAGTAAGATTAACAGCGCACTGACCAGGCAAAGGAATAGCATTGTGCGATATTTCCATATTCAGCATGAACTCAGTTTAGAGTTTAAAAATAGAGGATCGATGGGAATGGTAGTTTCCAGAAGGCACACTTAAAGATTTTCTGTTTCCTATCAATACAGACGATATTGTAGATTGATTACTCAGTATGGTTTAATAAAATTGTTGTTATGATAAAGGTATTTCCGAGGTTAGTTGAAGTAAATTAGTGAGTATATCGTTCAAAAACATATTTTTAAATTTAATCAAGTATTGTGCAATATGGCAGCCCCTCAATAAGGAATACTGCGTATCGAATGATAATTATAAATAGCTAATAATAGAACTGAATAATTGTTGTTTGCCTAAATAGTTTCTTGAATAACAAGCTGGTATGATACTGTTCCAATATTAGGGAAATTGGTATTTCTAATTTTTTAAATTTTTGCAATTTAATGAATGCTTATACTTTATCATCTTCAAGTATCTTTGTTACTGAAATATTATTAAAGAAAAAGTTGAGAACTAAATATATAAAGCTTAGAAGCAAACAAACATTATTGCTTTTTATAAACAAGTATCTTCTACCGAACATATTTTAGTTAAAACACATATTGCCATTTATAATGACCAAAAAGGAAACCCCTTAAGTGGGGGAAAAGTAAATGATGCAAACGGGGAGTTAATCGCAGTAAATACTGAGCCTCTCATAAGCGTGTACATGTTCTCAAGCTTTGATCTCAAAATACACTTAGTGCCCGCTGGGATCCTATCGGGTTGGAACGATAATATCGCCCGAGAAAAACGTGGAAAATAAATAATAAAGCTCTTATATTTGCTGTTTTATTTCACCCCAACTTGGTGGTGTACTACGAAGGAAATTTCAGATTTAATTTATAACACATGTTCTTTTACACATGAATTCAATAAATGAGGAATCGTTTTTATGTTGCCAGCTGAGATGGGATTTTTTTTGGTAAGATGAAAAGCTGTAATGAAGCTGTTTTGCTTTTACTTTGATACTATGAGAAATTAATGCAGAAAATACACAGCTTTGTTCTTTTCCTTAAAGAAAATATATTTAAAATCACATTAAAAATGTTTGAATGTTTTTGACTAATCTTACATTAAATCGTTTGATGGTAACTGATGTTAGCAGTACTGCAGTTTGTTTATATATAGGTGCCCAGACTATCAATATTTTTGTTGATGTAATTTATGAGCAATAATATTGTGGGTGTGAGGATACAAACTGTCAATATAAGAAGGTTGTTCAATACATTGAGGGGTTCAATATTTTTCAAAAAACTTTGATATGTTGAAATATGTAAGAGCAGTTACCATATATTGAGTAGTATTTAGTCAGTCTGTCATCAGACTTTGTCTATCATAGTCAAACACCTGTACTTTAATCAGCTATGATTCTTTAGAAATATACGACTTATGAAATTTATACCAAGTGTACTTTTTGTGTATTAGGATTTCTCATGTCACACTTTTGATGCCGAGGAGAACGAAGACAATGAACCCTCTTAGCAGGGGATCCCGACAACTAAAGCCAAGCACCGTGAACAGATGACTCCCCGACAGGAAAGAAATCAAAAAATAAGGAAATAAATAGTGAAGGTGTTTTCTAAGATTTATCTGAGGAGCTTCTTGAACTTGCCTGCTCACGGCTTAGACAACCTGTCTGTGTCAATCATGCAGTCAAGGAGTTTGGATCCACCAGTTTTCAACGCGTCTGCTTTGGTCATCAAGAAGAAACTGTTAAACTGAAAACTGTTAAATTGATGCTCGAGTTATGGCTTCGAGGACTCTATAGTGAGGAAGATGATTACAAAACAGTTTTAAGAATGGATGAACAACTGTCACAACACCTATTTGCATTAGACAGACCTTACACTATCAACATTATTGTATCAATATCGAGACTGATTATTGATCGTATCAGAAATCTATTGAAACAATAATATTGTAAACAATAATATTTTAAACAATAATATTGAAAAAATTAAAGTGTATTTCTGTTACTTTTCAAACATCTGAGTTGTTTATGTTTCTCTGAAAAGCTGTTGCCTGTTGCTAGATATCTGCAAGTCGATCGACCCGTCTTTCTAATAATCGTATTTTGCCTTGTTATAATTGGTGAATCCAATCTAATTGAGTACTGAAAGAGTTTTCCATCCATTCTTAAAGAAAATTAGTCATATGACTCACTATTCCCCATATAAGTCTCTAGTACCTGTATTTACCGAGCTTTTTGTCCCTACTGTTCTTTGGCTTCTTCTTTTCTTCTTCTTGACGCCCAAAGAATGCGCGACTAAAACATTATTGCTTAATGGTATTGACGGAAAGTTTAATAATATTGACCGTGCAAGGCATGGCTGAAGTAGTGCAGAAAGTAAGAAGAAACGAATGCATGAGTCATTACATCCAGAACAATACTTGGTTTTTGTATAACTACTCAATTTCCTTATTTGTTCTTCTCCTATATTGGTCCTGGCACTTATTTCCTCCAAAGATGTTTCTTAATATTTTACGTTCCGAAATTTCTAGCTTACATTCTGTTTTCTTCGTCATTGTCCACGCATAGGTTACTGTGGTTCTTATTATTGTTTGATACACCCTTAGCTTTGTTTCTCGTGATATATTTGTAGCTCTTAAAACCTTTGAAAAGGTACCTGTCGCCTTGCTTTCTCTAGCTAGTCGTTTTTCTATTTCTTTCTTTTCATTTCCATCCCATGTTATTGTTACCTTAGGTATTCAAAATATCTACTTTCTCTAATATGTATGCCCTGTTCCCATCGGCATTAATAACTAGATTACTTTGCTAGTACATTGTACGTCACATCCTGTAATGTTATTTCCCGATAGTTACTTTTATCTCCCTTTTTATGAAGGGGAATTATCAGCGCATTATTCCATTTATCCGGCATCCTTTCTTCTCTCCAGATTCTTTCTATTAGTGTCCATATCCTACATATTAACGTCTGTCCACCATACTTTAGCATTTCTGCTGTTAGTTTATTTCCGGCACTCTAATCTATCTCTTTCTTAGTGGGATCTTTTATTAAGAAATTTTCAGTTATACTTTCCACTTCTGTATCTTGCTCACTCCAACTATTATCGTGTTCAGTCACACTTAACAGTTGTGAAAAATATTGTGCAAATCTTTTCAGTTTTCCTTCGGTGTCCCCTACTAATGTTCCTTCTTTCAGTTTTTAAATAAAGGGTTCCCTTCCGACATTACTTTTACTTTTTTTTCAATTCTTGGTAAAAATTTATTTATTATGCTTTCTCTACTGCTCTTACTTTTTCTTCCAATGATATTTTTTTCATCCTACACAATGACTTGGCTTCCCTTCTCATGCGGCGGTATAAGGCTTTGTTCTCTTCACTACATTCTTCCATAAATCTCAGGCGTGCCTTGTTCCCTCTTTCCTATATTATTTTGCACTCCTCACCAAACCACATATTTTTTTGATTCTTTGTAGGGTTTCCCAGAATTTTATCTGCCGCCGTCTCCATAATTTTCTCGATCTGCAAAGAAAGTAATTCGTAGTGTCATTTCTTAATGTGTTTCTTGTTGGAAGCTTAATCTTTCTGCTTAGCAACCCTTCATGGGAAATTTGCCCATTTCCCGCGTTTCACAATTGAAACCATTGTCTCATGTTGGAGTAGATTTTGCTGGTCCCTTCACTATAACTATAGCTAAAACTAGAGGGTCGAAAACTTTAAAGGCTTATCTGTGCCTGTTTAAGTGCTTTGTAACGAAAGCTGTTCATCTAGAACTCGTATCAGATTTGCCTGCTGATGCGTTCTTGGCAGCTTTGCGACGATTCATTGCACGTCGTGGTCGATGTAGCCATATCTATAGTGATTGTGGTACTAATTTTGTGTGTGCTCATAAGCAGATCTTGAAAGCTTTTAGAGCTACTGCTGCACGAGAAACCATTTCTTGGCATTTCAATCCCCCTTCGACTCCTCACTTTGGAGGACTATGGGAGAGCGGAATTAAATCCGTTAAAGCTCACTTAAGACGTGTCGTTGGAGATCAAATCCTAACCTACGAAGAATTTTCTACTGTATTTGCGCAGGTCGAAGCAGTTTTAAACTCGCGACCTATAACCCCTTGTAGCAACGATCCATCGGATCTTACCGCCTTGAGTCTTGGAATGTTTCTTACAATGGATCATTTAACAGCACCTCCTGAATCTGATTTCTTATCTGTCTCATCTAATCGTCTCAACAGATGGCAGTTACTGCGTCGATTGCATCAGGCATTCTGGAAACTTTGGTCGCAAGAATATTTATATACTCTTCATCAACGGAGCAAATGGACTGATCCCTCGGAGGTTGTTAAGCCAGGTACTCTTGTTATTTTGAAGCAAAACACTTCCCCTCCTTTGAATTGGCCATTAGGGCTCATTATCGACGTACATCATGGAGGTGATGGTGTTGTACGCGTTGCTACAGTTAGAACCGTAAATGGTACTTTGAAGCGACCTCTTGTAAAGCTCTGTCCACTGCCAGTGGACCCTTAGTTTTGAAATTAGTAATTCAAGGCTGGCGGAATGTTGCGTTCCCGCAATTTGTTTAGTGTATTGTTTAAATTTCATTGAATTACTTCATTGATTTTTAAACTTCTGCACCTTTTCCAAAACCCTCCGTTGCGCTAATGCTAATTTTAAGTGTTTTTTACGTGTAAAATAAAGACAGTATTCGTGATTCCTCTATTGTATTCCGAGCTATTCGGACGCTTTTGATTCCGTCTTAAGACGGCCGCTTTTTGTTGTTAGTGTGTTACGATTTCGCGAGTTATAGTTCCAGTCGTAACAACCGCTAAACCGCTTTAATTTTGTTTCTTTTGTGTTTACAAAAGCGCATCATTTGTTGTTAAACCCGCATTTTTTTTTTGCTCAATCAATGAACATTACGTCGCTATTTTTTGTGTAACCTGTTGTCCAGACGAAGCTCTAAAAACAGTTCCTGCCGCGGCGGGGCTAGTCCTCTGAAGAAGAAGAACCAAGAAAACACCACCTGCAGAGCTTCGACGTAAAATGTCAGTGATTAACTTTTTTTGGTGATTTCATTTACGCGACGGCACGTGTTTTATTGATTGCTCCGCTAAAGGTACTTCGTCCATTACATACTTGCATTAAGCCAGCATTGAACTAAAACCGCAACACCTAATTCATACATTTTTTTTTGGATATTATATGTGTAATATGCATTCGAAGACATTACATTGGACACTTTCAAACTTAAGATTTATATCCGAAATTTGAGTCTAATTAGATCCTTAATAGATGTAAAATAAAGGTTTTAAAATTAAGTAAATAAGAATTGCAGAACTCCAAAGTTGTAACATTTGATCGACTTTCAAAAATAAAAAAAACGAAGACATGATACGAAAAATCACTGTAACAAAACATTTCAAACTTCATAGTTGTAAACCCTTCGTACCAGATGTACCCTTGTGACTTCAAAACTAGAACCAATTTATCAACCAATGGATGAGATATATATCTATCTAAAGCTTTAAACGAAATCATCTTTGACAATAATTGGGTGTCCAAACCAATTCTTACAACCAATAAAACCGACCAAAATCAACGACGTAAGAGTAAATATCTGCCAGAAAGAAATAAATAAAACGATAAGAATCGGGCCATACGTAGGTACAATCTGATTGCCAAAGGTTATGTCTGCATAAGAACGGCGTTTATAATACCATTGTCCGCTGATGTGACGCCGATGGTCTGATAAAGACCGAGTTCCAAACGGTCCACGCATTCCCTAGTGGTTTTGTGTGCTTAAGCCCAAACTCAATGCCACTAAATTTAGTCACTGGAAAACTAATATGTCAGTGCAACGATGATGTATCTTTTTTTATTAACATTCTATTTTGAATTGCATACACTCATCTAAAACATTAAGGTACCACTTTATTAAACTTTAATAATGAAATTAACTGAATAAAATTTAAGTTAATTAAATCAAATTTACATTGTAATTATCTGAAATAACTACTAGGAATACAAACGTATGTTTACTTATTCGGAAATATTATTTTTGGGAATTATGGTATTAGAGTGTAATATAAGGCGTAATTGGAAAAGCATGGTGGCAGAGTATTTATGACACCGTTTCAAAAACAAATTAAATCATAAAGTAGCACATAGAGGTTCCGAATCTGGAGCCGTTCCATGTAATTGCTGTTACCCGTAATTCCTAGGTTAGAATGTGACGATGAAATTTTCAGGTTAACTTCACCTGTCAGAGATATTGAATACTCTCTCCTAGATGTCGGTCTTTACATCTCGAGTCTTCAAATTTAACGAAATGTATCAAATACATAAAGAAGTGATCGAGAGGACATTCAATTGTGGGAAGCGCAACTGATGAAGGTTCCCTAACCAGAAACAATATATATATATATATATATATATATATATATATATATATATATAAATATATATATATATATATATATATATATATATATATATATATGTAAAACGCATGGTTTGGGACACCAACATTGTATTGCAGGAAAAGCTTCTAAATCACATTTTATATATCCCTATATAGTTCATTGTTATATATAAACAATTTTTTCTATTAAAAAATAACTTTCGGTTAACGAACGCATTGTTTGAGCCCTCATCGAACTAACGTAGGGTTTGAGGACAGTCCCCAAAACATGCATTTTGCAAACTGGCGATAGACGAAATGATAATTTGGGGACTGTCCCTAAAATAGCATTCTCTTATATAGTTTGGGGACTCATCAAAATAATAACGATTTCGTACAGTTGCTAGTACATTACTTCCAATCCGATTAAATTTGCTGCTTAACATGAAGCAAAATATAAACAAATTTATTATTTCGTATTACATTACTATTTTGTTTAAATTGTCGTTGTATAGACTAATTCTTATTATTAAGCGTTATCGAGGTGAAAAGCTCTGCAATGTATCTACTAAATAGGAATGTGATTCTTATAGTTCTATATGCCTAAACGATTTAATAATAGTTATAATAGGTAAATAATTTACTGTTTATTTTCAAGGGGAATACTATAATGATACTAGGTACGACTCTCGATTCTCAACTTTAACAAAAAATATCATAGCATGATCAATATCTATGCAGTTGTATTTTTATCAGCCTCAAGACCTCACTAAATATATTTTGGTTCTATGCGTTATCACCAATTTGGATGCTTCAGCCGTTTCTTAGGAACATTCCAATTTTTAACTTCAGACAGAAACCTAGGTTGTCACGCATTATTTATAAAATACCACAGCTATCAAAACATACCGTTTCATTTTCTTCTTGCTTTCAATATCCTGATAAGAAATATTCTCGGTGGTTAGCCTAGAGACATGATCATGCAAACTACAAAAATCTTGGAGTTATTTTCCTTTGAAAGTTTGCAGACGAACCATTCAACATTTATTTTATCTATAACATGGTGATTCGTTGGGTTCTACATATTTTGCCATCCTCATATCTGGATAGCACACTAAGAAAATGAAACTTCGGGTCTTTGACTACTACTACTAGATTATATTTGTAACCTTCATCTAGATAGGTATTTAGTACTATTAACCTCATATGTACCCCTATTAATATAGTGAAGTAATAAGTATAATTAGTTAAATTGTACATATGAACTGCAGTAATTCGTATTGTTCCACTTTTATACGAGGCGGTCGCTAAGATTGTGGCTATGCTGATTATATTTTTACTCTGCTGTTAGGAGAGGATGAGGTTAGTGAGAGATTGAAAAAGTGGATTACTCAGTCATTTTCAGTATGACTTATGCATACTAAATAGTATCTAAAACGCACTATTGGGGTGTTTTTCGAAAATTTGTGTGACTTCTAGACACTGTTAAATATCAGAGGTGTCTAATGCCACAGCAGGATTTACTTGGAGGGTAACTCTTGGTCACCCTTTATACTACCAAGAGCCAGAATGACTATGATGAACTGTTTATCGTGCCAGTTATCGTCAGTCCAATTTTGAAAAGGTTATCTAATCAGGGATAACTGATTTTTTCAATTGCACTCAATAATTCGTTTTAATTTCCTTTCATCCGATATTTTTTATATAATTCTAACAATTCATTGAGAGTTCGAGAAATCATGATAATTTTGATTATTGCGTGTTTCTTATTATTCACGAAATACTTTTTGTCATGAGTTTAAAATTCGCATGTTAACTAAAGTGGAAATTAACAACATTTTCAAAGATATCAGATGAGTTCGTAGTAATATTTTTGGGATTTGGGACTGGAAACTCCAAAAATCTAAATTTAATTACTGAAAACAGGACACATAATAAGGGAGACATTTTTTGTACCAAAACTAATATAAAATCCTTCACTATGACTATTTATTTCACTGATGGTAAGACTAATTATTGGCTTTATATTACCATTTTATGCAATTACTCAATGGCTTTTCTCATAATATATTTTTTTTTCCATTTTTGATACAAACAACATGAAAAAAAACATCATACAGTTTCTTTTTTATAACACAAATTAGTATTAATAAAAAATCATGTTTGTACTCCTAATTAAAACATAACTTGAAATAATATAATGAAAATCTCATAGAAGGATAATCCTTTAGCGTAGGTAAATGACCTTGCGTCTTTCAGCTTACAAGAAACAAAGTTTAAAATAACAAACTAATTTACAGACTTTAACATGTTTTACTATAACGTCGATTTTATTAACATTTTAAAAATTGTACATATTTTTAATATTTAATATTCCTGCATTTGTACCTTTGAATTGATTGTATCCACTGTTTGGATTTCTTTTTAATATTTAAGTGAATTTAACCCTTTAATCTCACTAGAAAGAAAGTTGAATATTTTAGGACCAAAAACATCTTTGAGCTTTGGGTACTATGAAAATATTATTTAAATGCTGAACTAAATCATCTCATATACATGGAAAAGACAATTTTTACATACAACCAAGCAAAACTGACTCATTTACATTTTGACTTTTTTCACCTAAAACTGTGAAATATATTAGGTAATCTTTAAAAAAAAGACATTGTGTTGAAAACTTTTTTCATTAAATCTCTTAAACTAAGCTATGGCTTAGTTAACAAAATAAATATGTTTTAAGTATTCTCCCAAATTTCTTAAAATAGTGGTACACTATTTCGTAGTTTTCTGGTTCTCAAAGTACGATAACTGTAGTTCGCGTCTGATTCTTACATTGGCTTCTAAAAGGTCTTTGGATTGCCGGCACGGATGATTTGTCCGAGACGCGGTTCTAACCCGGTTAGAAGGTGTTAAGCGCCATAGTGTCTATTAGACTTGTTTGTGCGACCTTTTGGTCTGCGTTTAAATGGATGCCTTTTGAATATTGGCGTGCATTTTGCTGTTAGGACTTGTAGCCGGTTGTAGAAAGTAAGTGGTGACTCGTTGGATAGTTGCTGAAAGCGTTGTAGATCTTTTATCAGGGACGTCAAATCCCTGGAATCTCCGAAATGAAGATTCAAGAGTTGTTTTATTCTAATATAAGACGCGGGGCTACGCGAATTTATTAGTTGGGCCGCTCTGCCTTTTAATTTATTTTTAATATGGATAAGTAAAAGGTATCTTTGATCGCCCGTCGACATGTTGTAAGCACAGTCGCACGCATTAATAAATGTTCCCAAGGAGATCTGATCTCCTTCGAAACTCTGGGACGATAGAGAATATTTCGGATAGCCGATAGGGCTCGGGTTCAGAGCCGTCTCTGGGAGATTGTTGTGCCATTTTTAAATTTATTAAATGGGAAAATTGAAAATTGTTTGAAAAATTAAGCAAAATAAAATTTGTTCAAAATAAATGTATAAATCGGTTAAAGTGCAATAAATTATTCAGATTGTTACGAAAAACAATAAACATATAATGGAGGGAGATAGTTAGTGTGCACTATTTGCAAACAAAGTATGGTACAAATAAAATAAAATGAATCGAGCAATTCAAAAATATAAGGTACAAAAATAAAATTGGTATGGTTAAAAATATGGTTCGGGGTTTTTGGTCGTCCGAACAGAAAAAATAAAATCAAAAATTATTGGTAAAATTAAAATTGCGAGATGATTCCTGTTTGTACTCACATTAATGGAACATCGATGCTGCCGTGTTCTGCAGTTGTAGTTAGTTGCCTTGTTCTACGGTTACAGTTGGGACGTCTCGAGAGGTTCTTTCTTCCTTCAAGGGATTAGATCGCCGCTACCAGTTAAAGCTCGTTCGCCGGTTCTAGTAACGTTCTGGAATCCTACTGACTGCGCCACTTTTTATATCACTTCTTTTCAAATGACTTTTTAAAAAAAGTTATTTATTATTTAACAAACTTTAATACTTGATAACTTGAGTACAATAATATTAACACTATAAGTAAAGGAAATCATCTGCTGGACTGAAGGTCGTGAATACATTTATAAGAAGTAATGTGCTGACTCTATATAAACTTAAACATGAAAAGGAAAGAATTCTGTGAAGTCAAAACAGCAGATGTGCAGATTTTGTCTATACGAGACGAAAGTAATTTAATATGAAAGATTAAAATATGAAATGAGATATAGTACGTGACAAATTGAAAGAAAAGTATAATATTACATTATGAGAAAAAGGTGTTATGTGTTATGTATTACAATGTTATAAATATAATATTAGAAGTTATTATTTAAGATAGTCTATTAAATACTTATATAACATATATATATATATATATATATATATAATAATTGTTTGAATGTATTTTCTTGATTTTGGGTCGCTCAAATGATAAAATCAAGTTCATTTTACATATTTTATTGATGACGTTTCAGCAATGTTTTTGCCGTTTTTCAAATCTATTCTAAAACCGTTAAAATTAGTTATAATGTAAGAACTTATGGAATTATAAAAAACTTACCTACAGCGTGAATAATTGTGAAGTTACATTTTCTAACACTTGACACCATTGGTGTAGGTCTATTTAGATAATGGAGCTGAAAATTTTACTTAATTTATTTATATATTTTTTTTTTGTCGTTGATAGTAGTTTTTTTCTGTGAATATTTAATCATTTCTAGAAGCTTTCTCTTTAAAAAAAAAATCGGCCTTAGCTAACCATGAAAAACCAAAAAATTATAAATTTCAATTCAATAACACAAAAATCCTTGTTAGAAATGGATAGTATTCACAACATATATATATATATATATATATATATATATATATATATATATATATATTATATTCACTTTGATTCAATAACGAATATGAATAATATAAAGTCATAGGTAAAAATCAATCAATTTGTAAAATAAAATTAAAACATAAAATAAATGAGCAATAAAAATACGAGTAATAATTAAATGCTTAACCTAAACATATCAAAATAAAATAAAGTAAAGGAAATGTGAATAAAAAATACTGTTTTTAAAAAATTAAAAAAGTTAATAATAAAATCAATTAAAAATAGGTGTTTTTAGAGAATATAAAGGGTATACCTAAACTTGCGTCTCTAGCTTTGTTCTGTTTTCAAACAGGCCTAAGCTTGGGGAAGAATTTGAGTCTTGGCTGAGGCACTGAAGTCTGGTCAGGATTGCAGTCCTTTGGAGGTTTTACCATCCTCTTTTTGACAGCTTGGAAAGTGATGTGTCGCTATGATCATGAGAGCAGCTGTGGTTGTATAGGTAAACCAAGAGATGTTTTTGGTTACAAACGGCTCGTTTATGAGACCATCGAGGTCTCTGGAATATAAGATCGGTATATGTTTGAAATGCCTCTAGTTCAATGATTTCTAGATATTGTGCGATGCTCGAGTACTTTACAGCCAATGGAAGGTTACTTTTGACTAAATTTTGCGATATTTCCTGTAATGAGGTAATAAGATGTTCTGGTGTTAAAATTGAAGAGTGAATTATTTGCAAACGCGCGAATGTGAATTTAAAACATCATTTAGATTATCTTCTGAGTAGAGATAATTCTCCATAAGTTTTTCACACACTTCAAGTAATGCGAGTTTTGAGTCGATGTAGGCGACCTTATCATAAATTTTTCCGATAGTGTTTTCCAGCTTTTACATGTTATCGTTAAATAGTTTTTCGTCAATTCTAAGATTTTGGATAGTTTCGTTGAAGTTTTTAATTACGGATGTGGTGACACTTATTTGGTTTTTTGTAAGTTCTCAATTTGAAGTTGGCCATCATTTAACCGGTTTATGCTTTCGGTAAAGTATTTTCCGTCGGCGGCGTCTAAATTGCCGGTGATTGCCTTAAAAAGGGTACCTGTCCCATCAAGTATACCTCATTTGTGTCTTTTAGTGTCCATGTGAATGTCAGTAAATTTCTGTTTGATTGAGTTAGAAATTTGATTGAGAAGGTTAATGTGGGTTTGTATGTCTGCGCGGAAGTAGTTCATAGCAAAAGAAATTGAAGTTAACAGTTTTTACAAGAGTTTGTAATATTCTGTTATTTAATACTCTCTTCGAGGTGTCATTCCTTTGTACGCAAGACAATATATATTATATATAAATATAATATATATTGTTTCTGGTCGGGAACCTTCATCAGTTGCGCTTACCACAATTGAATGTCCTCTCGAACACTTCTTTATGCATTTGATGCATTTCTTTAAATTTGAAGACGCGAGATGTAAGACCGACATCTAGGATTTTCAAGAGAATCAGTACACAGAGGTTCCGAATCTGGAGCCGTTCCGTGTAATTGCTGTTCTCCCTTATCTCCTAGGACAGAATGTCACGATAAAATTTTCAGGTTACTTCACCTGTCAGAGATATTGAATACTCTCTTCGAGCTGTCATTCCTTTGTACGCAAGACAATATATATTATATATAAATTAGTTAAGGGAGAACAGCAAGTACACGGAACGGCTCCAGATTCGGAACCTCTGTGTACTGATTCTCTTGAAAATCCTAGATGTCGGTCTTACATCTCGCGTCTTCAAATTTTGTTATTTGTTGTAAATACTTCTTCTAGTGTAGAAATGTTTCTGTGTACTAAAAGTGTCCATTTATCATTGGATACAGTTATTTCTGCTTCGTTATGGAAGTAGATACCAAAAGTATTGTTTATTGGTTGTATTTGAAATTGGGCTACTGGTGACCCGAACAGCAGGCAAAACCTGAAACAGAAATTAACTTTCTGAGAATGGTTTTATTCGGTCGAAATTTACTTTTGATTTTTGGTTGGTTTTAGGGTTTAGTACTGTTGCGGAGTTTCTGTGAATCTCCAGGATTTCGACAGGACTATTAAATTTATTTTGGAGTTTGTCCTTGGTCTGGGATTCTTTAATATAGACTTTATCGCCTATTTGATAGTTAGGGAGATTTTCAGAAACGTGTTCATCAAATCTGACTTTTGCTTTATGTTTTTGGATTTCCGTTCTTTCGCGAGCAATTTTATAAAAGTGAGAGATACGATTATTGAGATCTCTGATGTACTTAGTTATCAGGGCTTGTTGGTTGTAGAGAGTTTCTGGAGTCCTACTCGAAGTATGTCCTTAAACAAGTTCGTAAGGGGTGAATCCATGAGTTTTGTTTACAGAATTGTTATATGCAATGATTGCATAAGGGAGGATGTTAAAAGGGTGTTCGTCAGGATTTTCTAGTTTATGGATTCTAATCGTCTCTAATAAGGTTGAGTGGAATCGTTCTAATGAACCATTTGACTAGGGATGTCCCACACTAGAATAGGATAGTTTGATGTCAAATAGTTTACACAAGTCTCTCATTAGTGCGTTGTCGAATTCCCTGCCATAATCACAATGTATCCGTAATGGGGTACCGAAGTGTTGGAAATAGATTAGTAAAGTACTAACAACGGTTTTTGCGGATTTGTCGGTTATGGGGTAGGCCTGAGAGAATTTTGTTAGTTCGTCCCGGATAGTTAATGCGTAGTTTTTTGTCGGGACTTCTAGAATATCGATGTTGACACGTTCAAAGGGTGGTCGTGGGGTTTCAGTAATGACAAGTGGACTGTCGAGATTTTTCTGGTCAACCTTTGCTCTCTGGCAAGTTTGACAGTTTTGGGATAAAATTGTCAACGTCCTTAGTCAGTCCTTGCCAATTGTATTTTTCTTTTATTCTGCGGATAGTTTTATTGATGCCTCGATGTATATTATTTCTGCCGTTATGGAATTGGTCGAGAATGATAGGTATTTGGTCTTTCTCAACCGTTTGGACGATATTTTGGCAAACTTTCCATTTGATATCGATTTCGGAAAAGATAAACGAAAACATTTCCAAAATGGGCAGTTCAATGTTATTCTCGACGCAGAATACTTCGTTTTCAGTGAACACATCTCTACTATTATACAAAGATGCGAAAAGAATCTCGTTGACTACTTCTGGGTCAGAAGGGAGAGGGACGATGTAATAGCGTCTTTTTCTGACACTTTTGCTTGCAAAGACATTTACTCTAGGGGTTCGGAAATCAGCATTTTCCTCAAAAATGTCTTCGATGATGTCATGGTGAAAATCTTTCATGAGAGAGCCTTGGGGAAATACTAGGATGTTTTTGTTTCCTCGGTCTAAGAGTTGGCAATTAGAAAATTGAATTTTGTCGTAATCTATGAGTGAGACGGTTTGATATCGCTCGACAAAAGTTCTAAATTCTTCAGAGATTTGTTGGAGATTAATGGGACTTCTCGTCTGGGGTTCTTGTGAGTCATCGTCAGTTTCGTTTGTTGGGAGTACTGTAAATGGTGTTAGATGATTGTTTGCTTGAAATGATATGTATTCATTAAAGTTGTTAACTTTAATGCGAGAGAGAGTGTCGGCATTTTTATTTACTTTGCCGGGTTTGTAAATTATTTGATACTCGTACTCCTCGAGCTTAAGGCGCCATCTTGCAAGTCTACTTCCAGGATCCTTTATAGAAAACAGCCAAGTTAACGGGCGGTGATCGGTCAGAAGTAAAAACTTACGGCCAAAAATTATTGGACGAAAGTGTTTAACCGCCCACACTATTGCAAGGAGTTCTCGTTCTATGGTTGAATACTTAGTTTCAGCATTGCAGAGAGTTGTGGAGGCATAGGCTACAGGCAAATCTTTACTTACGGGGCCTTGAGAGAGCACTGCGCCGATAGCAAATGAACTGTCTCGGTTGTAAGAATAAATGGCTCTACAAAATTAGGGTATATGAGTATGGGGGTAGAAGTAAGGGCTCTTTTTAATTCGTCAAAAGATTTGACGCATTCTGAATCGAACTGGAAAGGTATTTCTTTTTGAAGTAATCTTGTCAAAGGTTTAGAAATCTTGGCGAAATTGGGGATGAATCGCCTGTAATAACCAGCTAACCCTAAGAAGGACTTGATATCTTTTGGGTTTTTTGGTTGGGGAAAATTTAAGATACAATCTACCTTTGAGGGGTTAGGCTTCACGCCTTCGGGAGTTATAAAGTTGCCAAGATACGCGACCTCTTTGCGAAGAAACTCGCATTTGTCGGGTTGGATTTTTAGTTTGGCTTTTCGCAATCGTTTGAAAACTTCAGAAAGTCGGGCTATGTGCTCATGTATAGTCGGAGAATAAACGATAATGTCGTCCATATAGACTAAACATCTCTCGTTTTGAACACCTAAAAGAATATTATCCATTACCCTTTGGAAGGTGGATGGAGCGTTTTTAAGACCGAAGGGCATTCTAACAAATTCAAAATGATCATTATCAACTCTGAATGCTGTTTTTTGGATGTCTTTTGTATCGATTTCGATTTGGTGAAACCCTGAAGCTGAGTCGAGATTACTTTTATGTTTTTTTGGGGAATAACACCACAATAGAAATAAAACTACGTATATTGCAGGAATACCAAATTTTCATTTTGCAATCACATCAATAAATATAAAGCGATTGACAACGAAGTCAGAATAGACTTTGAAACGTTTGGTATTCCTGCATTATACGTAGTTTTATTTCTATTGTGGTGTTATTCCCCAAAAAAACATAAAAGTAATCAAGAATATGCCACAAACAACGTTTAGAAGACAACTAAGTCGAGAGTGGTGAAGTATTGGCATTTGCCAAGTTGGTCAAGTAAATCCGAAATGTACGGTAGGGCGTATTTGTCGTCAACAGTAAGTTCATTTAATTTACGATAATCGACGACGACACGCAATTTTTGGGTACCAAATGCGTCTAGTTTTTTGGGAATTACCCAAACCGGGGATGACCATGGCGAATTAGACGGACGTATAATGCCTTGGTCAAGCATCTTTGATATCTGACTTTTTACCTCTTGTTTGTGTATTTGGGGGTACCGATATGACTTTGTGAAAGAGGGTTTCGCGTTATTAGTGTCTATTGAGTGTTTGATTTCGTTTGTAAAGGTCAGTTGGTCACCTTCTAAATAGAATATATCGGAATATTCGAGGCAAAGTTGAGAAATAAGTTCGGCTTCCTCATCATTCAGATGTTCTAACACAAGTTGTTCCATGATTGTAGTTTGTCTATCAGGCTGGGTTAAGTTTAGTGAGCAATTTTCGGAAAGAATGTTTACGGAAAAATTGTTTATCGGTTCGAGTTCCAAATTGTCGAAATTAACAGTTTTGGGGATAGCATTTGCATTTTAAATTGAAGTAAGAAATTCGCCTTTTTCATTAATTTTAACAAGGGCACGGGGAAGATAAACCTTTTCTATTTCGGCAGATGGTAGGAGGTTACATTTTAATTTACATATCTGTTCTGTTCGGGGTTCTAAAGAGATTGTATTAATTGGGATGCAGTTATTGAAAGTTGAAGGGTTCTGAGTACGCATGACAGTATCATCCGTAACTTTGTAGAGTGGTAAGGTTTTAAAATTAGTGACAAGTTGTTTGCTGTTAAAGTCTACAACGCAGTTATAGTGTTCAAGGAAATCTGAACCCAGTAATCCGTCGAATTCAATGTCGATGTTGCAAATATACACCTTGTGTGGGTCGGCGACATTGAAAGGTACAAGGGTGGATTCGTTGATTAAGATTTTCTGATCAGTGATTCCTTGGATGACTACGTTTTCGGGAAATCGTTGTTTGAAGCGTTGGCAGGTTTCAGGTTTAAAAATTGAAAGTCCTGCACCCGTATCGATAAGAAGTTTATACGTGTTTGAAGAATCTGTAATATAATAAAGATTCTTGGAGTTGACGGAAAGAAGGGGTCTTATAGAAAGTTCTGTTCTGGGAAGTTGACATTCGGGCTGAGTCGTCCAGATTCATTGTCTGAATTTGGGTTTGAATTTCTGAAATTTCTTGGTCTGGGGGTTCTGACTGAGTGGGGGTCAAATGAAAATTTACTTGAGAAGAATCAGGTTCGTCAGAATAATATTCGATAAACTGTTCAGTGTTGAAATATTCTGGTTCATCGTTTTCTTCGAAATCATTAGGGTAATATTGTTTTACGTTTCCGTACTCATTGGGTAAAGGGTTGTATTGATTTTCGCTTTGAGAATAGTTATAGTCATTGTGATATGGTCCAAATTGCAGATTGTTCAAGTGATGAGTCTTTGGTTGTTGGCGTTGTTCATGTTTAAAGAAACTCGGGTTCGGTCTGTAATTGCCAGACATTTGGGATTGTCTACTGGTAGATGGACGAAATTGTTGCTGTGAAAATTGTTGACTGGGATTAACATTTGTAGATTGATTAGCAGGTTGATTGGAAAAATGAGGGCGATAATTGGAATAATTCTGATTGGAATTCGGGTTGTGTTGAAATTGTCTCATCCTCAATAAGCATTCATTGCTTAGATGGTCCATTCGTTTACAAAATGTGCATTGTTTTGGAGGTGGGACGTTATTTGGTTTACGAGAGGGTTGTTGAAAACTTCTATTACCTAAAAATTTCTGGGTTTCTAAATGTGATAGTTGTAGTTCTCGTTTAATTCTGGAAATGGCAGTGAGAATACTGCAGGGGTCGCTAGCGCGAACGAGTTGACCAATTTTGGGCTCTAAACCCGTGAGAAGGCTATTAAGACCCATTGACTCTATCAAGTCAATCTGTGCTTGTTTTCCTTGAACAGTTAGGTTTTGTTTATTTATGGCTGCTAGCATTTTCGCCTGATGCGTCTGAAGTCTAGCATAAAATGTAAGAGGGGATTCATTAGGAGTTTGCCGCATTATTTGCAAGTCCTGTATAAGAGCCGAGAGATTCCTAGGATCTCCAAAATGATTTTCTAGGAGGGTTTGAATTTCAGCTAGTTGACCAGGGTTTCGCGAATTAATTAACTCCGCCGCTCTACCGCGTAACTTATTTTTGATATGGAGAATTAGCAATACTTGCTGATTATCCGTTGCCATGCTGTAAGCAGTATTACAGAAGCATATGAAAGTATTCAAAAATATTGGATTACCATCATACTCAGGAATTATGGCAAATATTTCCGATAGCTTATGGGGTTCTACGGTTGGTGTAGCTGCTTGTCTAGTGGTGGCCATTTTTATAATTGTATAAATTCGCACAATAAATAAAAATTAAATGTTGAGGTTTTACGTGTAGATGGTAAATATCTAGTTTATCAAAATCCAATATCGAGCAATGTTTAATAGAGTAATAACAAATTTGAAATAGGAATGTATAAATGGTAAATTAATAATAAACTTGAAATAATCTTTCAAATACTTCGAAATATGTAAGTCAAAGTAATAGAAATAAAATAATATGATTATGTATAATATATAGTTTCAAAATTATTTAGGAAGGGTAAGGTTATGAGGAATAAAATATTATATAAATGAAAGAACCTGTGGTCATTCAAAATAAAATCAAAATAAAATAGTTACTTTATGTGATTCTTACGTTATTGTTCCTCGCATCGGAATGTTCTCCGCGTCACTTAGCACTGGTTAGCCTGGTTGCGTGTTCCCTTGCTAGTACTTGGTAGTTGTTGTCCTTTTCAAGTAGGTTCTATTCTGCAAAGGCTTGGAAACCACCACAACTAGTTAGAAATCTTCGTGTTCTAGCTGTGTCTGGAATATCCTACTGACTGCCCCAATTTTATATTCACTTTGATTCAAATCACTTTTTAAAAAAGATTATTTATTTAAAACATACAAAATCAAAATTTAAAGAATTAATTACTTGAAATACTTAATACTATAAGTGATATTATTTGAATGACAACACGAGATCGTTTCCAGTTGCTTTTATAACATTGACAAAAGTGCTGATGCAAGTCAGCGATTTTATTGGGTAAACGGACTCGTGTAGGTTTACGGGAAGTTGTTTGTATATAATTCGAGATGAAATTTGATATCCCTGAGAAGTCACGTACGCTTTAAATTCCGTTGACTTCTCGACTGTGTGAACTAAGTGCTGATATATTTTACATATAACATATATAATATATATATATATATATATATATATATATATATATATGTATGTATGTAAACGCATGGTTTGGGACACCAAATGTTTATTGCAGGAAAAGCTTCTAAATCACATTTTATATATCCCTATATAGTTCAATTGTTATATAAACAATTTTTTCTATTAAAAAATAACTTTCGGTTAACGAACGCATTGTTGAGCCCTCATCGAACTAACGTAGGGTTTGAGGACAGTCCCCAAAACATGCATTTTGCCAACTGGCGATAGACGAAATGATAATTTGGGGACTGTCCCTAAAATATGCATTCTCTTAATATAGTTTGGGGACTCATCAAAATAATAACGATTTCGTACAGTTGCTAGTGCATTACTTCCAATCCGATTAAAATTTGCTGCTTAACATGAAGCAAATATATAAACAAATTTTATTTCGTATTACAATACTATTTTGTTTAAATTGTCGTTGTATAGACTAATTCTTATTATTAAGCGTTATCGAGGTGAAAAGCTCTGCAATGATACTACTAAATAGGAATGTGAGTCTTATAGTATCTATATGCCTAAACGATTTAAATTAATAGTATAATAGTAAAAATTTACTGTTTATTTTCAAGGGAATAATGATAATGATATAGGTACTCGATTTCTCACACTTAACAAAAAATATCATAGAATTATCAATATCTATTCAGTTGTATTTTACAGCCTCAAGACCTCACTAAATATAATTTTGGTTCTTATAGCGTTATCACCAATTTTATGCTTAAGCCGTTTCTTAGGAACATTTCCAATTTTAACTTCAGACAGAAACCTAGGTTGTCACGCATTTATTTAATAAAATACCACAGCTATCAAAAACATACCGTTTCATTTTCTTCTTGCTTTCAATATCCTGATAAGAAATATTCTCGGGTGGTTAGGCCTAGAGACATGATCATGCAAACTACAAAAATCTTGGAGTTATTTTTCCTTTGAAAGTTTGCAGACGAACCATTCAACATTTATTTTACTATAACATGGTGATTCGTTGGGTTGCTACCATATTTGCCATCCTCATATCTGGATAGCACACTAAGAAAATGAAACATTCGGGTCTTTGACTACTACTACTAGATTATATTTGTAACCTTCAATCTAGATAGGTATTTAGTAACTATTAACCTCATTATGTACCCTATTAATATAGTGAAGTAAATAAGTATAATTAGTTAAATTGTACATATGAACTGCAGTAATTCGGTATTGTTCCACTTTTATACGAGGCGGTCGCTAAGATTGTGGCTATGCTGATATATATTTTAAACTCTGCTGTTAGGAGAGGATGAGGTTTAGTGAGAGATTGAAAAAAGTGTGGATACTCAGTCAATTTCAGTATGACTTATGCATACTAAATAGTATCTAAAACGCACTATGGGGGTTTTTTCGAAAATTTGTGTGACTTCTAGACACTGTTAAATATCAGAGGTGTCTAATGCCACAGCAGGATTTACTTGGAGGGTAACTCTTGGTCACCTTTTATACTACCAAGAGCCAGAATGACTATGATGAACTGTTTATCGTGCCAGTTATCGTCAGTCCAATTTTGAAAAGGTTATCTAATCAGGGATAAACTGATTTTTCAATTGCACTCAATAATTCGTTTAATTTCCTTTCATCCGATATTTTTATATAATTCTAACAATTCCTTGAGAGTTCGAGAAATCATGATAATTTTTGATTATTGCGTGTTTTCTTATTATTCACGAAATACTTTTGGTCATGAGTTTAAATTCGCATGTTAACTAAAGTGGAAATTAACAACATTTTCAAAGATATCAGATGAGTTCGTAGTAATATTTTTTGGGATTTGGGACTGGAAACTCCAAAAATCCTAAATTTAATTACTGAAAACAGGACACATAATAAGGGAGACATTTTTTGTACCAAAACTAATATAAAATCCTTCACTATGACTATTTATTTCACTGATGGTAAGAACTAATTATTGGCTTTATATTACCATTTTATGCAATTACTCAATTGGCTGTTTCTCATAATATATTTTTTTCCATTTTTGATACAAACAACATGAAAAAAAACATCATACAGTTCTTTTTTATAACACAAAAATTAGTATTAATAAAAAATCATGTTTGTACTCCTAATTAAAACATAACTTGAAATAAATATAATGAAAATCTCATAGAAGGATAATCCTTTAGCGTAGGTAAATGACCTTGCGTCTTTCAGCTTACAAGAAACAAAGTTTAAAATAACAAACTAATTTACAGACTTTAACATGTTTTACTATAACGTCGATTTTATTAACATTTTAAAAATTGTACATATTTTTAATATTTAATATTCCTGCATTTGTACCCTTTGAATTGATTGTATCCACTGTTTGGATTTCTTTTTAAAATTTAAAGTGAATTTAACCCTTTAATCTCACTAGAAAGAAAGTTGAATATTTAGGACCAAAAACATCTTTGAGCTTTGGGTACTATGAAAAATTATTTAAATGCTGAACTAAATCATCTCATTATACATGGAAAAGACAATTTTTACATACAACCAAGCAAAACTGACTCATTTACATTTTGACTTTTTTCACCTAAAACTGTGAAATATATTAGGTAATCTTTAAAAAAAAGACATTGTGTTGAAAACTTGTTTCATTAAATCTCTTAAACTAAGCTATGGCTTAGTTAACAAAATAAATATGTTTTAAGTATTCTCCAAATTTCTTAAAATAGTGGTACAACATTTCCTTTTACATATTAATTAATAGATTAAATATATGATTTAAGTAACAAATTCAATTAATAATGCAACAAATGCTAAATTACATTATATGTTTTCAACTTTTTCTATTAAGTAATTATTTTTTGATACTATCTTCTGGACATTATACAATCCATGGAACGCAAGACAATATATTGTTTCAGGTCGAAAAATCTTCATCAGCTGCGCTTCCCTCAACATATTAAAATCTCGAATAATGATTAATGTTTTTTCATACATATAACGAAGCTTAACTATTTAACGCACAATTATCAGGGGTTTTAAAGAAAACTAAAAAGAAAAAAAATCGTGCCATGTGTAATGCTTTTACCCTCTGATTCATATGACAGAAGTCACACGAAACAAATTTATACGTTAACTAAAACCCACAATGCAATTATGTGACAATATCTTATTGCAGTCGATAGTCTTCAAATGTTACGCTCCCATCGGCGATTAAAATCTCCAATAATTATTATGTATTGCATTTAAGGCTAAATTTAACATTTTAACTAAAATTGAAAATCTAGAAGTTTAAGGGACACCTAGTCCACAGTGATTCTAAAATGAGTGCTGTATTTAAAAGTCCATTACCCTTTCCTAGGATAGTAAGCACAAGAAACAAATAACAAATAGATTAACTGTTAATCTGTTGGCTAGTTTTCCCTGAAGCTCCAAGATGTCGATTTTTATTTTACGTTAACATGTAAAGTTCGGGTATTTGTGCGAAATACATAAATAATTATTCGATCTATCAATCACATGAAAGTTCTTGACTAGAAGCAATATATTGTCTTGCCTTCAATGGATTAAAAACTCTCGAAAAGATAGTATCATAATTTCTAAACTTCTAGATGAAGATATTCATTTTTCCTTAATAAAATCTAAAAAAGACATTCTGTTTTGTATTTAAATTAAAATGATCTCTAGCATAAATCAGATTTTTAATTTTCTCTGTTTTAGAAAACTAAATAAATTATTGTTTTCTTGTAATACACAACATTTTATGTTATGTTATGAAATATATTTGAACAAAACTAAATGGGTGTCCGCACCATAAATTCATACTATTAATAATTACATTTCTTTGCTTATTAAAGTTTAATATAACAATATATAGTGGTAATTTCTTATGTAGAAAAAAATATTTTATGACTGCTTCGAATCTCTGAAATGTATAAATCCTCAATACCCAGCTGATTTTCTGCATACACAGTTAGCAACTATCCTTCAAAGTGACAAATTTCATTGTCGTATAGATAAGTTTAGGTATATTTTTTAACTTTATTGCACTAATTCATTATTAAAGAAGCCAGACATCGCCTTCATAATAATATTCTTCAGGTCTATTCTAACAATTGTTTTGGTTTGTTAGTTCATCGAATCTTTAAACTGTTTGTATATAAAAAATGTGCCAATATTTCGGTCGTTTAGTTCATCTCTGCTTTGTTATACCGACATTTCCGTGAAAGGCGATTATTCGAAAATCGTCTACGGGCCACTGTGACAAAAAAGCATTCGGCATTCCAGCCCATAATAAATACGAAATCTTTAACATTAGATATTATGAAGTTCTCTTGTAAATGTTTGAATTTGAATGTTTGAAATATAATAAATATTAAATTTATATGATACGTCCCTTTCTAATAGATCGCGTTAGACACTTCATGGCAAATTATGAATTTCTTTGTAATTTTTAATTGTTATTTTAGTCCTACAATTAAAATACAAATAATTACAGAACATTTCAAAATTGTATGAAAATAAACTAAAAATGGAAATATCAAAACGTTGATATATTATTCATAGTGTTAGTGAAATTGAAGGATATTTGTAATTTTATATCATTAATTAATAGCAGTTGAATGGGACATCTTCTTTTCTTCTTGGGGATTATGAGCAAAGATCTGTTTATTTAATTCCGCCATACTGGCTATTGACTCTGAAATTGAATTGAAAGATTGTGTAGATAATTAAATTTTGTATTGTGACTAAA
This sequence comes from Octodonta nipae, assembly GCA_034190945.1. Classification (NCBI taxonomy): domain Eukaryota; kingdom Metazoa; phylum Arthropoda; class Insecta; order Coleoptera; family Chrysomelidae; genus Octodonta; species Octodonta nipae. Next base: position 40,310,658 of record CM067224.1, on the reverse strand, counting down.
GTAAATTGTCAACAAAAACAGATGTTGTTTTTCAAAGTCATCATTTATTATATTACGACTTTTATGTTAATGTTTATGTTGGATCTTTTTTTTTGAGCTTGGAACAGTGATATATATTAAATATTTTACAGTTCAGATATACCTTAAATTTAGAAGTAAGCATCAGAACCACATCAAAACTCTTTTTTAAAGAGCGCTTTGTGTTGTCCATATGGAGTCTATCAAAATGTTCTGTTCAATACAGTATTGACACAATTTTTGCATAGTTTGTCCACTGTTAGTAATTAAGTCAAAATTGAGTTTCTGGTAGAGAATATTGATGCTTTAAAAGCATTACCTAACATTGTCACTAACAAATGTAAAAACACATCTGTCATCATCAAGGAGTAAACCAACCGTTGAGTGTTTAAATAAATGTTTAGTGTTAGGGTGTAAAACCATGTTTTTACATTGACACAGTTTCACAGCATTTCCATTTTCACTAACAGTTTACTAACTGGATTGAGTGATTATATGCAAAAATGGCACCGATCAGTATACTGTACCAATAATATCTTGCGTTCAGTGGAATGAAAAATGTCGAATAGTTAGTATCGTAAGGTTTTAGTAAACCTCTACAAATTTTTTCGTGTGATTTATATCCTAGGAATCACAGGGAATCGGCGTTATACACAGTATGACTCCCGATTTGGAGACTCTGTGATATCAATTTTCCTAAAACTCCTGCCTGTAGGAATACATTTAGCGAAAAAATAAATAAATTAAAAACTGATGAAAGCTCTCGATTAGAAACAATATATTGTCTTGCGTTCAATGTATTTGTAAAAGTTTTATTTAGAAGTGGAAGTTGTTCAATTGAGATGGAATGTAATCTTTATAACAATGAATTGATGGTAGTTTGATGTGTAAATGTGAAGTTATGAAGAGAGCCATTTTTTAAACAACTTTTTAGTTTAAATCTGTACCACTGTGTACCACAATTGAGTTGGGTATTCCACGATAAAAAATATAATAAACAAAAATATTTGCTATCTCTGTAATTGTAAGGGAAGTTACAATACATGTAAGCACAAAAGCTTAAAATAATAGTTAGAAATTTTGTACTTACTAGTTTTTGATAGTGGACGTAGATCTATCCTTCCAAAAATATTTTCTGTTGTGAACATTCATATTCATAGAGTGTCGTATTGGGACTGCTGATATATTCAACTGTCTTGAACATAATTTCGAATGGAGTTTTTGAGATATGCCCTATAGCATTTTAGTAATTTGTAAAGTTTGAGTAACCTTTGTGATTAAGGTTCAATAATATCTAATGTGGCATGAATTTGTTACGTGACGAATTTCATTTTATTTAACTCATAAACTAATGAGAAATATTAGAAATTTTAGGATATTGGATAAAGGTTTAATATTGTATGTAAGGGTTTACAAAGTATGTCCAAAATTGATAATTTCTTATTTAAAATAATTTTTGGAAACTTAGTCTATGGCTGAGTTGTAAAGTAAAAAACAGAGTGAAATATTATTATTTTAAACTGTCTATAAGTTGCAGTATATTCGAAAATGGCGATATGCATTAAAATATATTTTAGCTTCTTCCGAGGTGTCTTTCTTTTTGAGAGAAATATTTTCTTGAGGAGACGGAATATTTTCATAGTTGTTATCAACAATATTAGAGGATATCCGAATTCTTCCTTCTTCGTTTTCAAAACCTGTTCATGTATTGTGCGAAACTGTTATATTTTTAAACAAACTTCTCGTAATCGATACAGGATCTTGAGAATGCAGAATCGTTTAGGATTTTAAATTTAGTTCAGGAAAAGGAAATATAAATAATAAATTGTTTTTTTTGTTTTGAGGTATTTTTTTTCATTGCCAGCTTCAAAGATTCCGATATCAAAATTTGTTGTTGACTGTTTTCTAATCTTTCTTCAACCCACATGAAAACTCGACAAGCCGCGTGAGGTGCGTGGTTTCTAAATCACCTCCATGAAAACGAAAACCACGAAAATTGAGAGACATAAAATTAAGAAGGAAAGTAGTGCTAACAAACAGACGGGAGAAAACATCCGCGGAAAAATAATAATCAATGATTGTCGGAACTGTAAATATACGAACCCAGATAAGAAACGTCCATCTCTATGTAGATGAAGAAACACTGAATACGCTAATATGGACCAGGTAATAAGGTGTAATATCAGCACTTGCTATACAGCAAAGTAACACAGTACAAAAGTCAACGTCACGTTAATATTAAAAAAATATACTGTTTAAAATATGTAAAGTACATCAGCTGTAACGAAAGAAATGTAAGTGAAAAACGCTTAAATGATCTTAGAGGACATCTTCCATAGGAAATGAAATCATTTTTCGAAAATCATCAAGAAAGACAGTCATGGCTCAGAAGCAAAGATAAAAAACTAATTAAACAACTGAAGAAGGAAGAGAGGAATTGCAAAAATACAAATAAAATAAATGGCAAACTTATTATTGTGTATTAAAATAAAATTTAAAATTCTTAACAAAATAAGTCAACAAAACTCAATGAAGAAAAGAAAAATAGTAAACCAGTAAACGCAATTGTTATAGAAATGATTAGATAAGAACAGAGTTGAATTTCAACAGAAATATGTGATCTTCAATGTATTTTCTCAAAATGGACAACACGAACATATCTGAGAAACGCTACAACAGAATACCGACATATAATGTTTCTTGAAAACATATGTGAGAAAGCTACCGTCATATATCTGCATGGAAATACCAATTCTATTAAAAAAAATCAGGCATAACACTAAAAGACAAAATGAGAAACAATAAAGCTTTAGAAGATCATCTAAAAAGTCACATTGGCTAGATAATAAAGTAATTTCTTATAACTATTTCAAATTTATGGTGCATCCAAATATGTGAGGTTTACATTATTTTAACCAATTTTCCAAATATTATAAGATTTATAGTGTTGTTTTATCTAAAATAACGGTTAACAAAATCATATTTTATTTTTAATTATATTTTTCTGAGGACAGGTATATTTAAATTCCCTTCTCTATACAGCAAAGGTCAAATGGAAAACATTTTAGAGGAAATTTAGTGCATTTAAAATCTGGCTTTAAATTTACGATAAATCATTTGGTTATGAAAATAATCGGCAAAACCCGAAAATGTTTTTCTTCAGTAAATCCGAACCGGTTAATTTGACAGCTGTCAAGATGTGACACTTTTTTAAGACAAATAAAATGACATATATCACATATCTCAAAGGTCTTTTGTTATCCCGCAAAACGGCCTCAACTTTTTTATATGTCTCACAAGGGCATACAAAATTTTAGTTTCATCGAAATATCACACTTCATAAAGTTAGGCCTTATTTTTTTAAGAAGGTCATGACTTGTTTGTATCAAAATAACATAAAGAATTGTAGTCAAACAAATGTGGTTCTATAAGTCCTGAAAATATTCATAAATTTATAATGGGTACCCAATTAAAAAAACGTAAGTAAGATGAAATTACCAATGAGGCAACACCAAAATGTGTGTTAAGCTAGCAGAGCCATTTCATAACGCCCAAATAGGACCTACTCCAGAATTTATTGCTAATTTATTACGCAAAAATTAAATTTATTGCTCCCACCCCTTCTGAGTAACAGTGGCTATGCTAACTTTAGACTAAAGTTAGCATAGCCATATTCTATATCTCCGGAACGAATAACGCTACCGAGGTGATCTTGGTGGCGTATTTTATTGCTAATTAATTGCTATCGAATGGCACTAGAGCAAATAACCAAAAAATACCCCTTCAACCCCTACTGAATTTCTCACTCCCCAACCATTACTAAAAAAAATTATTTCAATATTTTGTGTTGTATAAAATCAGTAAACTTTTCATTGCTAATTAATTGCTGACGTTTTACCCTCATTACGATTTCATTCCTCCAACCCCTTCCAAGAAACTGTGGAGACGCCAACTTTAGACTAAAGTTAGCATATCCATATCTATATCTCCAGAACAAACTGTGCTACCGGGGTGATCTTGGGGACGTATTTTATTGCTAATTAATTGCTATCGAATAGTACCAGGGCGAATACACAAACCCTACCCTTCATCCCCTACTCAATTTCTCACTCCCTGACAAGTAACAAAAATATTTATTTCAATGCATTTCCTAATTAAAATCAGTAGACTTTTAATTGTTAATTAATTGTTGAAGGTCTACCTTCGTTACGATTTATTGCTCCACCCCGTTGCGAGCCAACTTTAGACTAAAGTTAGCATAGCCATATTCTATATCACCGGAACGAACAGCGCTAGGGAGGTGATCTTGGTGGCGTATTTTATTGCTAATTAATTGCTATCGAATAGTACCAGGGGGAATACCCAAAACCTACCCCTTCATCCCCTACTGAATTTCGCACCCCCTGACAAATAACAAACATATTTATTTCAATGTTTTTTGTTGTTAAAATCAGTAGAGTTTTAATTGCTAATTAGTTGCTGAAATTCTACCCTCGCTACGATTTCATTCCTTCAACCCCTTCCGTGAAACTGTGGCTATGCCAACTTTAGACTAAAGTTAGCATAGCTATATCCACATCTCCGGAGCAAACGTCGTTATGGGTATCGTCTTGGGGCGTATTTTATTGCTAATTAATTGCTATCGAATGGCACCAGACCATTAACCCAAAAACTACCACTTCATCCCCTATTCAATTTCTCACCCCCTGAAAAGTAACAAAAATATTTATTTCAATGTATTTCGTTATTAAAATCAGCAGACTTTTAATTGTTAATTAATTGTTGAAGGCCTACTACCGTCGTAACGATTTTATTGCTCCAACCCCTTGCGAGCCAACTTCAGACTAAAGTTAGCATAGCCATATTCTATATCTCCGGAACGAACAGCGCTACCGAGGTGATCTTGGTGGCGTGTTTTATTGATAATTAATTGCTATCGAATGGCATCAGTTCAAATATCCAAAAACTACCCTTCATCTCCTACTGAATTTCTCACCCCCTGACAAACAACAAACATTTTTATTTCAATGTTTTTCAACCCCTTCTGAGATACTGTGGTTATGCCAACTTTAGACTAAATTTAGCATAGCCATATTTATATCTCCGGAAACAAACGTGCTATCGAATGGCACCAGACCAAAAACCCAAAAATTATCCCTTCATCACCACTCAATTTCTCACCCCCTGCCAAGTAACAAAAATATTTATTGCAATGTTCTTTGTTATTAAAATCAGTAGACTGTATATGATTAGGAAAATAAGACTATACTTATTAATTATAGATATAATTATAGGATGGTTGTCGAATAATAATATATATCCATGAATGTTCTCAAATTATACATTACCCTACTTATTTTTTCTGAATCCTATTTATGGTAATTTTTTCTCGAGCCTTACTGCAATTGGAACTTTGTTGTTATAATCGATATTCAAGACTGAATTAAGAATTTGTGCCATTCTTATTTATTTTTAGTCAGTTTATTTCAAAAAATTTCATTTAGATACTTCCAAGCCTGGCTTTTAAATTTCCTATACAAATGGCCTACATACATCTAACAAAATGCTATTTCAAATGAACGGTACAATGTGTACGAATGGTGCTATTGATTAATCGATGTAAGTAACATAATATACCAAACAATACGCGATGTAGGAATATACCTATAAGAAATAAAAACTTTATTATAATTTCAACAGTGCCAAGACACACCAAAACATCATTTATTTAACGCTATTTAAAATATATACTATTAAGATAAATTTTAAAACAGTTAATTCACTTATTGTTAATATACCGATACAAATCAGAACGTTTGACCCGAAAAAATATTAAGTGTCTCTCCCAATAATAGGTCAAAATTATCGATATACAGAATTCAACTTAAAAGATAACTAATGAATTATGGCTCATCATTATTCACCTTATTATGCATCTTGTATTTTCCGACAATTGTAGTTATAAATTGTTTTATGTAAAGTATTTGGGACAGTTTTTTTTCTGATCTGAAAATATATAAAACACTTTCCAATTTCTGAAGAATTAAAAATAAAATCTTCATCATGTATAGTCTGAGTTTGAAAACGTTCTGAAAATTTGTTTAAGGAAATGAACTTTTACAGTTTTTTATTCCCCGTCAGATTGTGTGTGTAGCAAACTGCTTAATGATTAATAATTTACTGAAAGTATTTTAAAAATAAAAATATATAGGAAAGACTATTGATGATAATGCTGTAATTTGAGTGTTTATTTACCAACATTTCTTAGAAGGATTATTTGAGGCAGTTCTTCCGTCGGCCCATGGTGCATAAAAAATATTCATAGAAACATGAATAGTGGTAGTATTTTATCCTTAAATATATTAAGTTCAGCACTACGTCAACAAATGCGTGCATATTGTGTTAAATTATTTACAGTATTATTAAAAGTTTACAAAAACAATCGAACATAATATTAATCGTGATTGATCTGTATTTTAATAGAGGAAATAATATGTTAAAAATACATATACTGAATAATATAAGTAATGATTTTACCAAACTAAAATTAAGTAATTGAAGTTAAGGGCTTTAATTGATTTGCTCATTTCTTATAATTTTGTTGTATTGCTTAAGCCCGAAAAATATAAAACACGCATTTAAGGCAAAATCTAAGCTCTACTGAAATGGGATACAGTGTGTCTCAAAAAAAACGAAGTTAGTTTTCAATTCTCGATAAGTATTTTACTTTAATTGATAATCTGTCATACATGTCAAAAACAATGGCATATTTTTAACTGTTTCCTTAAATTAATAATTGATTTCAACAAATAGACTAATATAGTATGGTATGGAAAAAATCTTACAGCTAGTTAGTTTTTTTTATTGAAAGAATTTGATTTAATTATCTGTTTCAACTTCAATTGCTATTAGATACTACATCTTCAATTTCAAATACTTAATTTATCTATATTTTTCAGAATCCATTGTGAAGAGTGTGAACCCAAATAAAAAAAACTAACCTTGGTTGAATGTTAAGTAGGTATTATATTATTCGTTGTTTGTATACGAACGGTTATGACAAACCATATATGTACCCTGTATTAAGGGGAGAACTATCAAGGATTCGGTTTGAAACCGAAATTAATCTAGTTATGCATTTCTGATAATATTTGTTTCCTGAAGGATAGTTGTGAGTTATGTAGTTAATGTTTAAGCACTCTTTGGGAAATAACACCGCAATACTTAAAATAACTGTATCTTTCCAAACGATTCGGGGTCTATGTCGGACCACTTTGTCAATGGTAAAGAAACTTTGAGATAAATTAATGGTCCTGTCGTTGTTAAAAACTCAGTATCGGTATAGTTCATAAGGTTTTTCCTTGGTTTTGCTCTATGATTTTAATGGGATCACTGAGTTAACAGAACTCTTTGATCGCTTTTTTGGCGAATCTTATAACAAATTCGCACCTAGGAGTGCCACATAAAATTCTGAAGATCACCCTTTCAAATTCTAACAATGTGAAATGAAGGTTATTATTACATGATATTTAGAAGTTTCTGTGCTACCCTGTATTTTATCAAATTAAATTCTCTTAGTTACGTCATACGTCACATAATATTGTCATACATTTTAATTTTAAATTTAGAATTGAGCCTTTTTTCATAGTTTCTGTGCCATTGACAAAAGGGTCTGGCCGAGACCCGGAAATGTTTGGAAAAATATAGTAATTTCAAGGAAAACCAAACATTTCAAAGTCCATTCGTTGAAACGTTTGGTTTTTCTTCAATATACCTCATTATATTTCGTTGTGGTGTTATTGCTCAAAAAAAACATAAAAGTAATCATAGTTACATTGATATTAGTTCTTTATAAATGACATTCACAGACTCTATGCTGAAGAAAACAAAATTTGATAATCAAAATACGTATTTACTAAATTGTTCACAAGTGTTCAATTTCAATTTTTTTAGTAGTTAAAACGAAACATCCGAGTCCGATTCGCTTAATTTAGTGGACCTTGCACCCAAAAAACTATCCACTCGCTGCAAAACAATAATAAGAACGTTTCAAGCCTTTCTTCGGTTTCCCCGAACGAATAGCGTTGCCGAATTGAACTTACATACTATTAAAATATGATAAAGGTAATTAATTCACAATAACAAAAGACTGTTCATAAACAATAAATATTCGTAATTTTCTCCTTAAAAAGTGTATTAAACTACTTGAGACGCTATTTTATAATTAACATTAATTCCATTCAATTTCTCTCATGGGTTGCAATATTAACAATTTTAAAGAATGATACATTTCTTAATTAGTCTGTACTTCTTTGTTTGATATAACAGTGAATAATTTATGTGCTTGAAAAATATATCATACAGTGTCGATAGTTGCTTCTGTAAAAGTCTGTAAAACCGAAGGTTTGAGCTCAAGTTTAATTATTTTCATCCTTTCCTAATAGTATGTCGGATGTTTTTTCATTATTGAAAATATACTTTACATATTTAAATTAATTGTTCTTTTTTTACTTCTTTACTATATATTGCATCTCAGTACTTCTACTAATGATGTTTTACTAATTATTCACTGACAAATATTAGAGTATATTTATCAACCTTTTATGTATAAAATCTCATTCCATATAGTCCTACCTAGCAGAACTCATTTAAACGCGAGCTAATGATTGTATGCTTAGTATTCATGTTGATTTGAGATGAGATAGTAACAGTCCTCAAATGATACTTTGGATACATAAATGTCCTCAAATAATAACTTGTATGTAAATATTTCTTTAAAAGTTTTCGTTAAACATTATTCCGAGTTTTCGTTTGCATACCATTTAATGCAGTAATAACTTCATGAGTAAGATTGAATGAAGGATCCTTTAATTAGTTTATGTTTTTCTCATCAATTTCTTAATAATCAAGGTCTAAACTGTATTAAGACCTGTTGTTATGTTCATATCAGAAACTTTGTTTAGAATAATACTTAAATGGCTTTAAACTGCAACGGATGAAGTGATCTTTTCAGTCTAGAATCAAAGCTATTTGAATCTGTACATGTATAATGTTTTTTTGAGTCCTGTCCCCCAAAAGATACAGATGTCTTTGAATAATAAGTTGAACATATAATGTTTCTGAGACCAGGTCACAAACCATACAAATGTCCTCGAAAAATACAAGTATGGCGCGCTTAACTTAATCAATACAATCGTAACAGAGGTAGACCTTGAGCAATTAGTTAGCAACTAAAAGTTTACACATTTTCACAACGAAAACATTGAAATAAATATTTTTGTTAATTGTCAAGGGTGAGAATTGAGTGGGGGTTGAAGGGGTAGAGTTACTGAGTTACTGCTCTGGTGCCATTCAATAGCAATTAATTAGCAATAAAATGCGCCTTCAAGATCACCCCGATAGATATGGCGATGGTAACTTTAGTCTGAAGTTGGCATAGCCAGTTTCACGGAAGGGGTTGAACGAATGAAATGGTAACGAGGGTAGAACTTTAGCAATTAATTAGCAATTAAAACTCTACTGATTTTAACAAAGAAAAACATTGAAATAAATATTTTTGTTAATTGTCAAGGGGTAATAAATTGAGTAGGGAATAAAAGGTTAGTTTCTAAGTATTTGCTCTAGTACTATTTGATAGCAATTAATTAGCAATAAAATACGCACCCACGACCATACCGATTGCGCCCTTCGTTTCAAAGATATAGATAGGGCTATACTAACTTTAGTCTAAAGATGGCATAGCCACAGTTTCTCGCAAGGGGTTGAAGCAATAAAATCGTAACAAAGGTAGACCTTCAGCAATTAGTTAGCAATTAAAATTATACTCATTTTAACAACGAAAAATATTTAAATACAATTTTTGTTAATTGTCAGGGGGTGAGAAATTGAGTAGGGGTATTGTTTGGTAATTTGCTCTAGTGCCATTCGATAGCAATTAATTAGCATTAAAATACCGATAAGGACGTTTGTTCCGGATATATTGATATGGCTATGCTAACTTTAGTCTAAAGTTAGCATAGCCACAGTTTGTCGCAAGGGGTTGAAGCAATGAAATCGTAACGAAGGTAGACCTTCAGGAATTAATTAACAATTAAAAGTTTACTGATTTTAATAACGAAAAACATTGAAATAAATATTTTTGTTACTTGTCAGGGGGTGAGAAACTGAGTAGGGGATGAGGTGGTAGTTTTAAGGTTTATGGTCTGGTGCCATTCGATAGCAATTAATTAGCAATAAAAAAACGCCCCAAGATCATACCGATAAGGACGTTTGTTCCGGAGATATAGATATGGCTATGCTAAATTTAGTCTAAAGTTGGCATAACCACAGTATCTCAGAAGTGGTTGACGCAGTAAATTCTTAACGAAAGTAGAGCTTCAGCAATTAATTAGCAAATAAAATTCTACTGAAGTTAACATCGAAAAACATTGAACTAAAAATTTTTGTTTTTTGTCAGGGGGTTAGAAATTCAGTAGGAAATGAAGGGGTAGTTTTTGGATATTTGCACTGATGCCATTCGATAGCAATTAATTAGCAATAAAAAACGCCCTCAAGATCACCCCGGTAGCACTATTCGTTCCGGAGATATAGATGTGGCTATGCTAACTTTAGTCTAATGTTGGCGTGTCCACAGTTTCTCGGAAAGTGTTGGAGGAATGAAATCGTAATGAGGGTATAACTTCAGCAATTAAAAGTCTACTGATTTTATAGAACACAAAAAATATTGAAATAATTTTTTTTTCTTTATTGTCGGGGGTGAGAAATTCATTTAGGGATGAAGGGGGATTTTTTGGTTATTTGCTCTAGTATCATTCGACAGCAATTAATTAGCAATAAAATACGCCACCAACATCACCTCGGTAGCGCTGTTCGTTCCGGATATATAGAATATGGCTATGCTAACTTTAATCTAAAGTTGGCTCGAAAGGGGGTGGAGCAATAAATCGTAACGAAGGTAGACCTTCAGCAATTAATTAACAATTAAAAGTCTACTGATTTTAATAAGGAAATGCATTAAAATAAATATTTATGTTACTTGTCAGGGGGTGAGAAATTGGGTAGGGGATGAAGGGGTAGGTTTTGTGTTTTCGCCCTGGTACTATTCGATAGCAATTAATTAGCAATAAAATACGCCCCCACGATCACCCCGGTAGCACTGTTCGTTCCGGAGATATAGATGTGGCTATGCTAACTTTAGTCTAAAGTTGGCGTCTCCACAGTTTCAGGAAAGGGGTTGGAGGAATGAAATCGTAAAGAGGGTAAAACTTCAGCAATTAATTAGCAATTAAAAGTCTACTGATTTTGTACAACACAAAATATTGAAATACAATTTTTTCGTAATTGTCGGGGGGTGAGAAATTCAGTAGGGGATAAAGGGGTATTTTTTGGTTATTTGCTCTAGTGCCATTCGATAGCGATTAGCAATAAAATGCGCCACCAACATCACCTCGGTAGCGCTGTTCATTCCGGAGATATAGAATATGGCTATGCTAACTTTAGTTTAAAGAAAATGGATTGTAAAAATTTAATTATTCTTGTGAAATTAAGAATATCATATATGATTTACACAATCATTCACCAAAATTGAAATATACTTTTCGTCATGGGTACCGACAAAACTACTCATTCCATTCGCTTAATATTGAAAGAGTTTACGTCCTACAAACGAAATGTTTAAGAATATTGAAAAAAAAAACAGATAATATAATTTTACGGAACACCACCTACAATATATGACAATAGTACCGAATTCAGGTCTCAACTCTTAGTAAAATTTTCAAACTTTATAAATATAACATGTTACAGCATCAAACTTCATATATCCCCATAAACTATTTACACCACCCCAAACGTGGGTAACGTTTAATTGATCAATTAGATAAAATTACCAGGCTAGTGTTATTAAGAAAGTTCCAAATTTTGAAACCCAACAATCGAACCAAATTTTAATCAACTTGTTAAGCCAAAGTTTAATTATTCTTTAATGGACTAATAAAATGTCAAAACTACAATAAAAACACTTTAACATTGCCAAATCTGCTGACAAATTGTTCAATTAAGACCTATTTACAGAACTTTCCCAAGAAGAAACTGTTCCGACACCACATAAAAATAATCTGGAATATTTCATATGTTTGTTAAACTGTACCAAGCTCCACAAAACCCTGAAAATAGTTATCTAAAATATTACGTTTATTTAAGAATACCACCAGATTTTTTATTTGAAGAATTTCTCTAGCCTACATAAAATATAGAAAAACGTTAGTGATACATGCTCAAATTACACGTCTAAGATTTTGCAGTTTAAATTATTAATCAATATAAGCCTAGAGCAACATCAGCCATGGGCGAGAATATACTTATTATCAGTTTAAAGAAATGAATTGTAAAAATGTAATTATTCTTGTGAAATTAAATTCGATTTCCACAATCATCCTCAAAAAATAAAATATAAATCCAGATAGGTACCCACCAAAATAGTTTATTTCCCTTGTATTCAAAGAATTTAGATTCTGTAAACGACATTTTTAAGAATTCCGTAAAACCATTTATTTACTGTACACTATTTGTGAACATATTACCAAATTCAAATCTCAACCCTTAGTAATGTTTCAATCTTTATAGATACATGTGCAATTAAGATAGATAATAGTCAGTTGTTACAGCTTCAAACTTCATATATCCCCACTAAACTGCACCACATTCAATCTTAGGTAACGTTTAATTAACCAATTAATTCAAATTACGAATCCAATGTTTTATAGAAAATCCTGCATTTTAATCAACCAATGAAACATAAGTTTAATTTTATTCTACCTAAATAGACTAACACATTTTCAAAACTACATTACTTCAACATTTCAAAGTCTACCGATAAATGCTCAGTCAAGACCTATTTAGCGATTTTTTCAATAATTTCAATTAAGAACACCACTGTATTTTTTATTTGTAGAATTTTGTCAAACAAATATTTCATGTACCACCCTGTTGAATAACAATCATTTGATGCAAAAATGCAACAAATTTCTTTTTTCAACTTGATATAAATTTCACATAAATAAAACTGCAAAACCGGAAACTCCCATATTGATTATAAAGTTTCAAGTAATTCCTCTACCCAGCGTATGATATTGAATAACGTGAAAGGAACATCCTTATATTGCTAGCAAACGATTTTACCGTTTAAAGTATTAATCAGCTTCGAAAGTGAGATATTTCTATGAATTAATATACCAACACTTAAAAACGGCCATCAGTAATTCTTACACTCAGCCGAAATAAATGTATTCCAAGAATTTAATTCTTCTTCTGACTACCAACAATTTATACGTACGCTTTCTAATATCAACCACTGAATCCTTATATATTGAATTAATTTAAGTTTAATACATTTTTTAACAGTTGGGAAAATCTATAAATTTACAGTATACCACCCATAAAATGTGTCAATAATACCCAATCCACATCTGAACCATTAGCCGAGTATCAAACTCCGTAAGAATAATAATTATTATTAAATGTGCAACTGAGACCGTTAAGTCATGTCTTAAAACTCCAAACTTCATATATCGCCACTAAATAATTTCTCTGCTTTAGTCTTACGTGTTTATTTAATCGAAAACACAAATGAAATTATACTATATATATATATCCTTGGATCATTTAATGATAATGTCTTAAATAAATATGTCACTAACAAGAACTATACAAAAACAATATAAAAACTTCAAAGCATAAGCGACTACTATTACGTTGTTTCTATGTATAACAAATGTCTGCTGGATGGCTTACTTCACGTTTTCAAACACATGCAATGTAAAAAAATGACTGTCCTAAACTATGCTTTAGACACAAATCCGATATATAAACTCATTTATATATAAACCTTTCAACATAATTTGGGGACAGTTTATATATCGCAATATACCCAAAATGTGTACCATAACACCATCTATTGGATACTATAGAAATTCACTTTGGCTCAAAATATGCTGTAGATATAAATTTCAAAATGTCCCCAAAGCATGCCTTTTACACAAACATAGTTTGGGACCAGTCCTCAAAGCATGCAGATGTCCCCAATGTATGCCTTGCCTAAAAAAAGTGTCTCCATAGTATGCGTCCTGCATATATATATAGATATATATATATATATATATATATATATATATATGTTATATAAGTTATACCATTGACTTATGTGAAACCATCTAGCAACAGTTTCCAGCTTAGTCAGCATACATGTGTCGTCTCAGGTTACTTTCGACGCCGTACATCCTTGAGAACAGCAAACGCTGCGACAGCTTAGTCAGCATTCTTAAGTTATAAACTGTTCAATTGCCTTATGTCTGCATTCATTATTACTTACAGTTCTGTCTAGTTAGTTTAACACTTAATTTTGTTTAAAGTTATTTTATTATTTTCATTTATTTTTACATACAAAGTTATAATTGTGCAAATTTAAATAAAATCTTTTTTAAAAAGAGAAAATTTGGAAGAGTGATATAACAAATTGGCGCAGTTAGTAGGATCCGTCTAACGTTACTAGAACATGAATATTCTAACTGGTAGCGGCAGATTCCTATCCCACAACGAACCTGGAAGAAGTCCTCAGTGCAATCGAACGTAGAATACGGCGCTTTCAATGTTCCTGTTGATGTAAGCAATGGTGAATCGTTAATCGTTTTAAGTAAATATTATTTGATTTATTTTATTAAGCATTGATTTTTAATATTTGATATAATTTATTTGATTTCATTGATATTGATTTATTTATTATTTGATTTTACATATTTATCAATTTGATTTTTATTTTGATATATTTGATTCAAATGAAATATTGATTTATTTCATTAATTGATTTATTTTAATCTACTGATATATTTATTTGATTTATTTTTATTGATGTTGGTATATTTGATTTACTTATTTCAATGATTTTTTTATTTGAATAACTGATTTATTTACTATTTTAATTGGTTACCATACTGTTCTATCGTCCAAACAATCGTTATTCCTATTAACGTATTATACAGTTTATTAATTTTCTATGCCCTTTAAGATTTTATTTTATAAACTTTATACTCCAATTCATTTATATCGATAAACATGGCACAACCTTCACCAAATGCAGGTACCCCTGAAACAGAAAGATACCGGTTAACGGACATATTTCCCGTTATACCCGAATATGAAGGCGAGGAAATTTTCTTGGGAACCTTTATAGACGCTTGTAATTGCGCTTATAACATGTCCACGGCGGATCAGAAGTATTTATTAGTGATCCATATAAAAAATAAATTCAAAGTGAAAGCGGCGCAGTTGATAAATTCAAGGAATCCCGTATCGTACCTTGAAATCAAACAACTCTTGACCCTACACTTTGGAGATTCTCGTAATCTCTCTTCCCTTATTCACTACTTACAACGTTTAAAACAACTTTTGAACGAGTCCCCATTAACGTTATACAATCATCTCCAAGTCTTGAGTGGGAAAATGCACTCCTGCAAAACGGCTGGGCTTAGTCCCGAACAAAAAGACGCCCAGACCACCTTCTTACGGGATTAGAACCTCTTTTAGGTCAGGCTATACGTGTCAGTAATCCTAAAGACCTTCTAGAGACACATTCCCGGATTAGGAGAGACCTTCAACTTTCTTATTTCGAGGAACAGAAAACGAGCAAATCTGTTCCTCTCAAACCCAATTTCTAAGCTCGAAAGCCACCTAAGTGTCTTTATTGCGGTCGATTAGGCCACATATCCGTATATTGCCGGTTAAAAACGCAAAATAGTTCTCAACCATTCCATCAAAACCTAATGCCATATCCCCCGGTTCAACAAGGACAACAGTTTCGTCCATCAAACTTCCAGAGACCCCGTTTTAGGTCTCAAATGAATTATTCTCGACCTTCTGTCATACAGAACAATCCCAATAACCGTCCTAAAAGAACTCATCATTTTAATCAACACCAAAATGTTGATTACACTCAATATTCGGAATATTATACCGATAATAACAACACTTACGACTACGAGGATGATAGTCAAAATTATTCTGGCTTCGAAGAAACTTCTGACGATACTCCTGTGGAGCCTTTTAATTGTCAGGATTATCAGAATTTCCTAGCGCTTCCGAGCCTAGACCAACCTCCCAATTCAACAACAACTTTGTGCGAAGTCGAAACCCAAATTCAGAACCTGAATCTGGACGATCTGAATCCAGTTCTGAACATCCCGGAGCAACTATTTCATTAAGCCCCCCTTCTTACTGTTAATTCTAAAAATCTTTATTACATTCTTGACGCTTTTTCTAAATTCAAACTTCTTATTGATACCGGAGCTGGTATCTCAATCTTCAAGGAAAATACAGTCAAAAATTTCCTGAAAGGATAACTATTCAAGGAATTACCCACGAAAAAATTCCCTATTTTACAATCTACTTTAATCCTGTTCGCCTCACGTAACCCACATAAAGTTTTATATACGAATTGGACATTGAGTTTGACGGCATACTAGGTTTAGATCTTCTTGAACACTATGAATGCATAGTTGACTTAAAATCTAAACGCTAATAACAAATTTTAAAACCATCCCTTTACACAAAGTTCACGATAACGATCAACCCTCGACTGATGTATCGGACACACCCAATTTTAAGCCAAACATTATTTCACAAAGACTCACACAAAACAAAATAACCATAGAGGTGCTCACAGAAAAGATCTTAAATTTAAATGCGATCTTTCGAACATCGACACCATCTTACCTAACAACTCAAGAAATTGACAGAGTACGATTTCCAAACGCACTCGTACACATTAACGCAAATGGTGAATTTCTAACTTTCATCATCAACGCTAACGCGATGCCCAAAACAGTAAACTTTTCTGATTTAAAACTGGAAGCACTTGACAAAACTCACCCACTTCTGAATTTAAACACCGATGACTATCATGATTCCCAATACCCAGACAGAAACTCGACTATTAGACAACCAATTAGAACTGAACATCTCACTAATATTTTTTGGAATTTCTATCTTGAAGGTGACGTCTTGACTTTCACTAATGAGGTTAAACAGTCGATTGATACAAAAAATGCTTGAACAATGTATCATTAGGCACTCCTCATGTCCTGCCCTGTAAGGGTCGTCCCCAAGAAGATCGATGCTTCTGGTTAACAAAAGTGGCGAGTTGTTATCGATTACAGGAAATTGAATGAATTGAATGTAGACGATAAATATCCTCTGCCAAATATCTCTGATCTACTCGACTAACTTGGAAAGTGTCAATATTTTTCGACACTGGATCTCGCTTCCGGGTTTCACCAGTTGGAAATCCAAGAGGAAGATATTCCTAAGACTGACTTTTCTGTCAAAAATGGTCATTACGAATTCATTCGTATGCCATTTGGTTTAAAAAATGTACCTTCTACTTTTCAGAGGGTCATGGACAATATTTTTCTGGGTATACAGAATGAACGTTGTCTCGTCTACATGGATGATATCATCGTTTACCCTCCAACCCTCCAACATATTTCCTGGTTAACAGAAGTTTTTAAACGACTTCGGAAGTCTAACCTAAAAATTTAACCTGATAAGTGCGAATTTCTTCGTAAAGAAGTGACTTATCTTGGCCATCTTATCACACAAGAAGGTGTAAAACCAAACCCTTCAAAGGTTGAATGTATTCAGAACTTTCCTCAACCCTAGACTCCGAAAGACATCAAATCTTTTCTTGACCTCGCTGGGTATTACAGACGCTTCATACCAATTTTGCGAAGATCTCTAAACCTCTTACTAAACTACTTCAATAAGACGTCAAATTCATCTTCGACGCAGATTGCAAGTCTTCCTTCGATGAACTGAAGCAAGCCCTTGTATCTGACCCAATCCTAATTTATCTAAACTTTGAAGAACCCTTCCTGCTCACCACAGATGCTAGTGCATTTGCTATTGGGGCGGTTCTTTCTCAAGGCCCTGTGGGAAAAGATCTCCCTGTTGTATACGCTTCTCGTACCCCGTGTGCTGCAGAGACACGATATTCCACCATGGAATGAAAATTGTTGGCCATAGTTTGGGCTGTTAAGCACTACAGACTTTTTGGGAGGAGGTTTACACTTCTCTGTGACCACCGTCCGCTTACTTGGCTCTTTTCGATCAAAGATCCTGGCAGTCGTCTAGCCATATGGCGCCTTAAGGTAGAGGAATACAATTATAAAATTGAGTACAAGCCCGGCAAGGTAAACCAAAACGCAGATGATCTTTCTCCCAACAAAATCAACCATTTCAGCAAAGTGCTGATTTCCTTTCCAAAATCAAAATTTTCACTAACAACGGAACTGACTCAGAACAACCTGAAAACTCTGACAATGACGACAAACATGACGAAAGAATTATCGCTGAGTTTAATCGATTTGTTTAACTCTACAAAACTGAATCCATAATCGATTACTCCAAAATTGAAATATCCAACTTTCAACTTTTAGATAAGTCCCATAAGCGTATAGTTATTTTCTTTTGGCAAAACAAAACTAACGACTTACACGACAAAATTATTAAAGACTTTTTCGAAGAAGAACCTAATTTCAATAACGACACTCTTAACATCTTAGCTAGTAAAACTGTCAGACATAGAAAGTACTTAGTTGTACCTTTACCCTATGACCCTGAAACTTTCGTCTCACATCTCTTTAAAATTATTTACAACAATCAAGACCAATTCAACAAGGCTGATAAATACTGCATAGAAAATAACATAGAACTACCTATTCTTGAAACGTTATCTTTTATACTCGCGGACAAAGACATAAAAGTAAAAATCTGTCAATATATTGTGACAACCCCTTCCCAAGACGAAATTCCCATTATACTGCAACAGTACCACTGGGGCAAAAATAAGCTACATCGTGGAATTAATGAGACCATTCGACGTATAAGGGAAAAGTATAACTGGACTGGACTGATCAAAAGTGTAGAGCAATTCATTAAGTCTTGCGAAACTTGCCAAAAGGTAAAGTTTTGTAGAAAAAACTTAAGTGCTCCTTTTATTATCGCTGAACCTCCAAAAACACCCTTCGAACGTGTCAACATTGATATTTTCCAATATGCAACGAGAAACTATGCACTGACTATTAGGGATGAACTTACCAAATATACTCAAGCATACCCTATTAGTGACCCGGGGTGGTTGTTGGTCCACTACCGGGCGCCTCCCCAGGTGGCGGATAGGGGAACGCTCTCCAGCAATGGGGAGTACTGAGGATTTCCTCAGGGCGGACCAAAATCAGATAGGGGAAGGAACCCCGAAAATAAACCATTTATGGATATGGGTGATAAGGTGAACTTAATACCCAGGTGGGTACCTCTGCAGAGGATAATCCCACCACCGGTTCCGATCGAGTGAAAGCCTCGGTGGCCGGTGCACGCTCCACGGATTCTGGGGGAGCGAATTATCACTGGTTCCGTCACATAGTGACAAGAAGAAGAAGAACACCGTTAATGGTACAACATCGACCATTAAAACTAGAGCTGGCAGCAATACACTATTCAGCCAAGTCCTCCAAAAGGCGAATAGTAGAGTTGACGTCCCCCAAAGGGCAACAGATGAGAGTGGCGCTCCAAACAAATTAGGAGCAAAGATCGATGAGCTCTTGACGTTCATTGGGCCTAGGCACAATGTACATCATGAGATCAAGAAACTGGCACACGCCATTAAGTCAGAATATGACAAATATCTGACGTCAACGACGCGGCCATCTCCTGTAGCGAAACCTGCTACAACACAGACATCGCCAGTAAAGGTGTCAAACACTCAGACACAAGGTGAAAAGCAAAAGGAGGTCCCAAAAGCGGCTGCCTCAAAAGCAGCTAACTCAAAACCGGCTGCATCAACACCGGCGGCCCCAAAGCAGGCGGCTTCAATAAAAGTAGCCTCACTGCCGGTAGACTCGGTAGCAAGGACCTCGCCACCGAAGGCCTCGCCTTCAGTAGCCTCAACAAGTAAGGCACCACTACCAAAAACTCTTAAACCGGTGCTAGCTAGCAAGCTAAAGCCCGGTTAAGAAGGTTGCCAGAACATCGGGCAAACCACCCAGGCAACAACAAGTAGGGTGGTCAATTCAGAAGCGAAGAGAAACAATGAATTAAAATCCAAGTTTAAACCGCAGACCAGAAACAAACCTTCAAACCAGTTGACTGACTGGCAACTGGTAAAGAGGAAAAAGGCCCCGAGGACCAATAAGCAAAAACCAGCGCCACATTGTACGCTGCTTATAAAGAAAG
The DNA here is from genome assembly GCA_034190945.1 of Octodonta nipae. Classification (NCBI taxonomy): domain Eukaryota; kingdom Metazoa; phylum Arthropoda; class Insecta; order Coleoptera; family Chrysomelidae; genus Octodonta; species Octodonta nipae. Next base: position 40,290,360 of record CM067224.1, on the reverse strand, counting down.
GCGAGAAGAGCTCCCATGCAGATATCTTGCGAGATATCAAAATGATCCCACCTTGCAGGATATAGACAAAAAAGTCAATAAGATCCGACGAACAGCTAAGGGAGATCTCCGTTTTTATTCGCGAAGGCAGACGCTCAGAGATGGAGCGCTACTGTAACGCCATCAAGAATAAGCTCCCAAGCGGGGCCACTGTACAATCTCGAATACCGCAAATCGAGATTGAAATTAAAGACCTGGATGAGATCAGTACCAAGGAAGACGTGGTAAAGCTGCTCAAAGATAATATCGACGGCCTGGCAGAGATCACTGAGGAGGCAGTGAAATCACTTCGACGGGCATATAGATCAACACAAACGGCAGTTGTTTGTCTCCCAGAGGTCCAGGCCAAGAAATCCATCGCACTTGGAAAGCTGAAACTTGCGTGGGGCACAGTACGTGTTCGCGAGAGGATCAGCCTTCGAAAGTGCTTCAAATGCTGGCACTTTGGGCACAACGCCCAGGCGTGCAGAGGCAAGACTGACCGAAGCAGTTGTTGTCACAGATGCGGAGGCGCTGGTCACAATGCCTGGGCTTGTCAACAACCTGCCAAGTGCGTACTCTGCAAAGAGAAAGATGGTAGGTCAGACTGCCGCACGTTGCGGGTAGTTGGAAATGTCCGATCTACCAACAGGCGATGAGAGCAGCACAAGCCCGTAAATGAAAGTACTGCAACTCAATCTCAACCATTGCGAAGCAGCCCAAGACCTACTGGTACAGCGGGTGCGGGAATTGGATTGCGACGTAGCCATAATCTGCGAGCAGTACAAAAACTTCGACACCCTGTCCTGGGTAAATGACACAACGGACAGAGCAGCGATATGGGCTTGCGGTAAACTTCCGTTCCAACAACTCCCAAATACCCCCGAACCATGGCTTGTGAGAGCCAAAGTGGGAGGGGTTCACTTCTATAGCTGCTATGCACCTCCTAGTGCACAGCTCGAGGAGTTCGAGTTATCTTGGACACCTTGGCGGAGGATGTACGGAAGCGTGAATCGGTCGCCATCGCAGGAGATTTCAACGCCTGGGCAATTGACTGGGGATGTCGGGAAACGAGCGCGAGAGGACGAGCTCTCCTTGAGGCCATGTCTTCGCTCAACCTGGTACTCCTCAACACAGGAGCCTTAAGCACATATCGCAAAGGCACAGCCAGCTCCATTATCGATGTGACATTCGTTAGCAGCAACCTAATTAAAGGGGGCTGTGAGTGGCGGGTCGATGAGGAGTTTACTAATAGCGACCACCAAGCTATTATATGGGAAATCAACACCACTCCCAAACGAAGATTGTGCTTTCGATGCTGATTCATTCGCCTTGGTTATGGAGCAGGAACCATTGTCAATAGCAACAAGCGCAGAAGCCACTGCCAAAGAGGTAATGACAAGCGTTGTCAAGTCCTGCGATGCTTCCATGCCAAGGAGACGGCAGAACAACAGCCGCCCACCAGTTTACTGGTGGAACGACACGATCTCACAACACCGACGAGAGTGTCTCAAAGCACGAAGGCTGCATCAACGAGCACGGAGACGCGACAGGGTCACAACAGAAGAACTAAGGCTCGACTATGAGATCAAAAGACAACAACTACGAAGAGCCATTCTCTCAAGCAAGAGATCCAACTGGAGGGAGTTGTGTGACGAAGTTAATCAAGATCCATGGGGAAAACCGTATAAAATCGTCATGCATAAAATAAGGCCCCTCCATGACATCAACGAACTGCCCTGAATCATTGCACCGCATTGTCACTCACTTGTTTCCTGCGAAGCCTGAGCTACCCGCTTATCCTTCGTGGCAGGTGAGGGACGAAGATATACCATCAGTGACTATGAGTGAGCTGATGGGCGCGTGCAACCGGCTCCAAAACGGTAAGGCTCCCGGTCCAGATGGCATACCGAACATCGCGCTAAAATGCGCCATAGCCAATAGGCCTGACATGTTTCTACACATGTATGAGACCTGCCTAAAGCAGCGGGGGTTTCCCGACTTAGTGGAAAAAGCAGAGGCTTGTGCTCCTCCCTAAAGGGGGAAAGAAACCTCCAGACGAACCGTCATCATATCGTCCCCTCTGTATGTTGGACTCTGCGGGAAAACTCCTTGAAAGGATAATAGCAGATAGGCTGGAGCCCTACGTTGAGCCGAAACTTTCCACCAAACAATTCGGGTTCAGAAAGGGGAGTTCAACCATCGATGCCGTGAAACTCGTTACCAACATCGCCAGAGAGGCTATCTCGGGAAAGAGATGGAGAAGAGGTGGAAAAAAGTACTGTCTAATAGCCACCCTGGATATCAAGAAACGCCTTTAACTCGGCCCGCTGGGACCGCATTTTGGAGGCTCTTGCCAGGATGGAAGTTCCGCAGTACTTGCGCAGAATGGTTTCAGCGTATTTCAAGGACCGCATCTTGTTGTACCAAACTGAAAATGGGCAAGTAGACTATAAGATCACAGGAGGTGTACCTCAGGGCTCTGTTCTTGGCCCCTCTTATGGAACGTAATGTACAACGACCTGCTCCTGCTCTGTCTGCCTGAGGGCGTCAGGCTAGTGGCATTCGCCGATGATGTGGCATTGATCATAGTGCGCAAGCACATAGAGGAGATACAAACAACCTTCTCATTCGCTATAGCCACAATTCAGCATTGGATGCTCGCAGCGGACTTGAGTTTAGCAGAACAAAAGACCGAAACACTTCTTGTTAGCAGTCGAAAGGCAAGGGAAACCATCATCCTCAAAATAGGCGACACCTACATACAGTCGCAGCCCTTCATCAGCTATTTGGGGGTGCTCCTGGACACACGGCTCAACTTCAAAGAGCACATAATCGCGGCCAGCAAGAAAGCAGCTGGGGTACAGGGGGCATTATCTAGAATAATGCCTAATGTCGGAGGCCCTAGACAGATAAGAAGACAGCTACTGGCAACAGTAACTACTTCTGTTTTGTTGTACGGGGCACCGGTATGGGAGAAATCGCTCGAGCTACCATCGTACCGCCGGAAAATGAAATCAGTCCAGCGGCTCTCAGCGATTCGAGTGGCATCATCCTACCGCACTGTGTCTTACGAGGCGGTGAGTGTGATTGCCTCTACCCTGCCAATCGACATCCTGGCTGCAGAAAGGGGACGGCTTTATCGCAGAAAGATAGAAAAAGACCACCGACAGGAAACAGCGATGAAAGAGCCATGAGTCTAGGGCAATGGCAGGAGAGGTGGGACAGCTCTACTAAAGGCCGGTGGACATATCGATTGATACCTAACATCAGTCGTTGGGTCAACCGCCAGCATGGGGAGGTTTGGTTCTACATCACTCAACTCCTGACTGGACATGGATGCTTTCGAGCATACCTGCACAGGTTCAGGAGGGCAAACTCCCCAAACTGCCCACACTGTACGGACGTGGTAGAGGACGCGGAACACGTGTTCTTCTCCTGCCCCCGGTTTCAGGATCAACGTGCTGAAGTGGAGAGGATTCTGGAGACTAATATCGTTCCAGAACAATTAGTAGAAGCCATGCTGAAGGGCCCCAAGCCTGGAACTTGGTATCAGATTTCGCGGAGACTATCCTCAAAGAGCTCCGCAATACCTTCGAGGAGTAGGCTTTAGAAGCTTTCAATGGAAGAGCAGTAAACATCTGCAATGAACCACCCTTGCGAAGTAGTATTGACTAAGAGTGCCGCAGGGGACCATGGTTGTAGGAGAAAGAGGTTAGGGTTTTAGCGGGTATACGGTATACTGGTTTCAATGCAACGATCTACTCTTGCTTTGAAGTCATTGCATCGGGAGTCCCGCACGACGGCCAGCACGTGCTAGCTAAGTACGCAATGTATTCCCCGGATAAAAAAAAAAAAAACCTTATTAGTGCCAAACAGCCGTAAACACCCTCTTAATATTTTTCGAACTTTACGGAACACCTCTTCGCATCCATGGGTATATGGACGTGAATTTGACAATACTCTAATAAGTGACCTGTGCGAACTAAAACACATAAAGTTATCCTTTTTAAGCGTCCACCATCCCGAATCAAACGGTTCTATCGAAAGGTTTCACGCGATTTTAGCGGAAATGATAAGGGCAAATACAGCCGAACATCCGAACGAATATCCATTCAACGACCTCTCTTACTCAGTTATCTGCTACAACAATACTAAAAACAAGACAACCGGTTTTACGCCCTACGAACTAATTTTTAGGCACACTTCTAGTAGACCTCCGGAAACAATATACGATCAGAAAAAACTCATTTCCAAATACGTTAGGGACCTCAATAATAGAATGAATTACTATTATAGACTTGCCCGCGCTAAAAACGACCAACAAAAACAGAAATCAAAAGTTCGATTCCACAAACATGTTTTAACTAAACAACCGAAATACCAAGTAGGCGACAAAGTTTACGTGAAAGAATCTCGGATTAAAAACAAATCAGAAAACAAATTCAATGGACTATTTGAAATTAGCGCGATACGAAAAAATTCTGCAACATTTATAAATTTGCAAACAAACCAAATAACTAAAGCTAACTTTGACAGACTAAAACCTTACTTTGAATAAATCCTTCTTTTCAGATTCTGTGGACTGTTTTCAGTCGTGAACCTTCAACAGTTTCCATTACGCGTGTGTTAACAATACTATAGGAGTTTTCTTTCATGAAGAAGTCACCCTTAAAATTTCTAATGTCAAATGGACACTTCCTGTTTACAAAGATCTAAACCCTTTCGAGACGCTATTTCTAACAATGACAATATACTGAACAGAATTTTAAAAAACATTAACGACAACTTAAAAATCTTCAAATCAATAGTACAGACTCTCTAAATCTGTTAACATCAAATATACAGACATTTTCGCCGTCATTGAAACTATCAGTACAACAGAAAAAAACGCGGACTCATTAACGGACTGTGTTGGAAAGCTATTTCTGGTAACTTAGATGCAACAGAGGTGAATACGTTAGTGACTCTATAAATGAAATATTAAAGACGAACTTGAAATTGAAATCTTAATAAAACTACAATTATCTGTAACAACTTCATTCATTAAGAGCCTTAACATCACAATACAAAAATTTTAGTTCGAAGAGAAAATATTTCGGAAAATATTGAAGTAATTAGGAAGTCAATTGTGTTCATTACAGACGATCTTGGTTTTTATGAACATCAAGTCAATGTCTTGGATTTTTGTAAAAGCTTAATCGAAAATTACAAATTCATCGAAGACACTCTCAAAGATATATTAACTGCAGTCTCTTTCGCCCGTTTAAAAATTTCACATAGTTCTATTATAACACCAGTAACTTACCACTTCCAAACTATAGTTCAAATTGGAAACTTTTCAAATCAACACTAAATTTGTTTTTGTACTAAAAATTCTGTTAGTTAATCCTGAAACTTATACACTGTACCACCTGTATCTTTCCCAGTTTGGATGATCAAACAGGATTTCACTAGTGTTTCTTGAAGGATAATCTTGATTTCGGGTTTCTATATTTGCCACTACTCTGGTGTTCTCAAAGTCTATTCGGTGTGACGTCGTGGTGGCGTGTTCCGCAACGGATGTTGTTTTTTCTGCTTTTTTATAGCATTCTGGTGTTCATCACGTCTAGCTTGAATTCTTCTGTTAGTTTGCCCCACATAGGTTTTATGACAGTCTGCACATGGAATCTCGTACACTCCCTGTTGTTCTAAAGGGATCCTCGTCTTCGGAGTCCTCAACACCGTGCTTATTTTCTGTATGTATTGAAAATAGTATCGATATTGTGTCTCCGTAGAATTCTTGCAATACTGTCCGTGGTACTTGACATACGGTAAATAAGCCTTGGTTATTGGTGTCCATGCTCCTCGTCTGTTCGTGTCGGTTTTGACTTTAGGGCTCTTTGAATATTTCGGTCTGTAAATCCGTTTTGTCTCAGAGCTGTTTTTTAAACTGTCCGTTTCCTGTTTGATGTTGTTGATAACCAAGTCTTATTGTTATTTGTCATAAAACCTATGTGGGGCAAACTAACAGAAGAATTCAAGCTAGACGTGATGAACACCAGAATGCTATAAGAAATCAGGAAAAACAACATCCATTGCGGAACAACCACGACGTCACACCGAATAGACTTTGAGAACACCAGAGTACTGGCAATATAGAACACCCGAAATCAAGACTCGTAAGGGAGGCAATTGAAATAGCAAAGAGGCCTCAAAGTCTAAACGCACGCAATTAAATCCAGAACTTATGGAATTGTTGGAAAATTCTATTAAACACCGTACCGGCCCGGACCCGTCCTATAACAACTCAACCGGACATAACTAATCACCAAGCGGGAGGCGTGGCCACTGAACGCCAAGGGCCAATCACACGCAGCCGTTCACGGTGCCAACCGATAGGCGCCGAGCCGCGACTATATAACACCGTGCGCGCTCCTGAAAATCTCAGTATTCGATTAACTAGAAGCGAAAGCAGAAGGCTACGAGAATTATGCGAACCGACCTGAAGAGGGCAGATATGACTCTGCCGAAACGTCGTCATTTTACCATCGATCCCGGCAGGGATCAGTTATCAAATACGCGGATGAATTCCTGGAAACCATCTAATACATTTAGTGCCCGCGAGGAACTTAAAAACACTATATATATATATATATATATATATATATATATATATATATATATATATATAATTTTATGCAGCTACATTCGATCAAGTTTTCATGGTGTAGAATTGAAAGATTGCAGAGGAACGTGCAAATCTGTGGAAATGGAGAACTTAAGGTGTTTAGAAGAAACGAAGAAGAAGAGCTTAAATACCTGTGAGAAGGACTCAAGGAGTGTATTGAAGAAAAGTGAAAATAGGTGAACAAATGGTCTTTTCACTAATTGAAATGAAGAAGAAGACGTGTAGGACTGAACAATTGAAGAACTGCCTTGAAGAACTGAAGAATAACATATTTGGTGGTAGTTTTTACCGGGAACTCAAGGCCAGAGGTTAGGAATTGGCCTAGTTGTCCATTGCAAAGAAAACTATGAAAAAAGCAAAATTCTAAAATTTAAATATTTTAATTTTAATTTCTAAAATTTAAACATTTTATTTTTAAATTTTAGAATTGTACATTTTTCGTAGTTTATTTGCCACTGCCAACTGAGTTTGACCTAGACCCCGAAACGTTTGGGAAATATACAGTATTTTTGCGTTATAGTGGTGTTATTTCACGAAAAAGTGCTTAAACATTGACTTATAAATTATAGTTACGACTATTTGACTTGGCCTGCCCTAAGGAATTGATTTTGCAAAATCTTGACATATTATAATATGCCCAGAAATAATAACTTATCCTCAATCGCACACCAAACATACCCGATCTTCGACTTCTACAAGTACTTCTATAAGTGTATAAGCATTCTTGTAATTACAAACAAACCA